>JANAVB010042020.1:38661814-39259314 GCA_029216955.1 Iris pallida | reverse complement strand
TAGTTAGAAATAGTCGCCTAGACCTAGTCTTGGCCCCGGTTGACCACGGTTGACTTTTTGGACCAAAAGTCAACTATGGGTCAACGCTTTACCCAAATTAGTCCCAATTTCCATTAGACTTGTATAGTTGACCAAAAGTCAACTATTAGTCACCATTGACCTAGAGTTGACCTAGAGTTGACCAGAGTTAACCAGTTGACCAAAAGTCAATTGTAGGCCAACTTTTGACCCCGTTTGACTTTCTTCGACTTGTTTTGACCCGTGATGACTGCTATGACCTAGGATTGACTTGGTTAGGCTTAGATTGACTTGATATGACTTGATTTGACCTAGATTGACTTGACAGGACTTAGTGTGACTCAGTGAGACCTAGTTTGACCTAGATTGCATATCATTCATTGTAAATCATTCCTAAACTTGTTTAAACCTAAATTAACTTACAGTATCTCATATTTAGGTCTTCTGATTCCTCTCTGAGCATTGATATACCATATAGCTCAGGACAGCAGGCGAGTACATTCACTGATAGTTTTCATTGTCTTGATATTTGCTATATCCGATTCAGTCGTAGTGTCTTACTTGATTCTCAGACACGATAGTTCACGGACTAGTATTGTCGGATTCCTGTCATGAGATGTCATTCCTAGATTTCTTGGGATACTGGTACTTGCTTAGTCTTGATTCTCGTACTTGTATTAACGTCGATTCCTGAAGAGGACTTGCTCTCCTCTTTGGGAATCCCGTGTCATGACGTGCTATGTCCGGATCCGTATACTATTCGGGGAATGGGGAATATTATAGATAGTGTGATCAATGCCCACCTTGAGTTACTACTTGTATCATAGCTATACTCTCACCTCACGATGGGTATAGCCTGACCTGTGCTACTACTTGCTCCATAGCTTACCATCCCGGCCGGGCCGAGTCCACGTACTTGTAGCCGGTCGGCTGGAAGCCTGATTCTTGACCCATACCGATCACATTAGGCTATAATATTCGAGGCACATTTTATATTTACTTTTCTTGTCATATATCCTGTTCTGTTCTATATTTCAGTACTTTCTTACCATGCATGATATACAGTTACTCACATGCTCTACATGCCTTTACATTGTACCTTGATTTGGAGACTAAGTTCTGCTCGAGAGAAGAGTTACAACCCCGGTCCTTGTTTGGTTTAAGGGTTGTAACTCGGCTTCCGAATGGTTCCCAAGTCTTCATATATCTTTGTCTCGTAGTTCATTATACTGTCTCTTATAGAACTTGTCAATTCACATGGAACTGCTGTTAGTGTTTATACTTGCTCATTTTCCTGACAGGATACCGTTATGATATATTACAGATGATTCTGATGCGGACTGCTCGACCTATTATAGGATCGAGTTAGATGGAGTAGCCTTGGACCGTGGCCTTATAGTAGAGCCACTAGATTTTGTACTTCCAGAGTAGTGTAGGTTAGCTAGGTTTGACTGGACTGCGATCCTGCTAGCTTATCAGACTGTAGTTCTATATTATATTTTGATACCCTGTGATGTATATATATGGGCTTGTATTGGACTCTGCACTTATTTACTCTTTCATCTATCATATGTCTTTCCTCTGAGCTATCTACCTTAGTTTTATTCTGTGATTGAGACTGTATTGTTATGTCACCTCCATTCGGAGAGTATATACTGTACAGGTACATTTTAACTGTTAGTCGTAGGTATTTACAGACGTTATATACAGCGTTCTACCGCCGATTCTGCAGCGTAGGCTGGACGTACCCACGTGCTCGTGCCCCTCATAAGGGTGCGGGTCGTGACACGTTTTTGTGGCGGCCCATGCAGGTCCAGTGTCGCAATTAGTGTGATCTCGTAATGGTGCTCGACTTAGAGTACTAATTACGAGCCTGCAATTAGGACGTAGGACCTAGGACATGATAGGAGTTTCTCAATCACACCTAGGAAATTTCTGATCTTTGATTGTCATGATTATTCACCTTGTATTAAATTAACTGTCCTTCTTTGATAATCTACTCATGTGCCATATTGATCTCTTTGTTTCAATTCGTCTCCAGGATGACGAAGACACATCCGCAGGCCTCTGGATCGAGTAGCTTGCCTGAGAGATCTGATCAGGCCGAGGAGGAGGTTCATGAGACTGTCCCCAGTGATTCTACTATTCCAGAGACCCAGGCAGTTGCACAGGGAGGTCTACCACCTCCACCCCAGAGGGTTACGGCCGTTCTTCCAGAGATACTGCCGCCACTACCACCGATACCGACGGATACACATCACATATTCCTTCTCCTTCAGCAGATGATGGAGACACAACGGGCCCAGGCAGAGGCATCGCAGCGCCAGTCGGAGGCGTCACACCGACAGATCGAGATGCTGAGGCAGAGTATGGAGAACTCGCATCAGCTTGCCCTGGCAGCAGTAGAGAGAGTGGCACCGGGTACGGTGTAGGGCCCTACCAGCCAGCAGCCGAGCCAGCAGCAGTCTAGGCCGGGGACAGTGTTAGACTTCAGGAAGATGAGCTCCAGGGACTTCTCAGGCACGGAGGGCATCCTTTATGCAGACGACTGGCTAGAGGATGTAGAGCGGAGCATGGAGCTGACAGAGCTTCCTAGAGCACTTTGGGTTTCGGCCGCAGCCAACCGATTCTTCGACATTGCGCTGACATGGTACCGCACGGATCCTCGTACGTCGGTGAGAGGGCTGACTTGGGAGAACTTCCGGAGGCTCTTCAAGGAGAAGTTCTTCCCGGACGTGGCTCTTACAGCATTGGAGGGCCAGTTCATGGGTCTAGTTCAGGGGAACTCGTCGGTGGACGAGTATGCAGCTGAGTTCTTCCGCCGTAGCAGGTTCGCTCCCGGTATGATCCAGGATGAGGGACAGAAGGCTCGTAAGTTCCGCAGGGGACTTATTCATGCAGTGCGCACCCGCACCTCGGGTCGCCGTGACGCGACGTTCGATCAGATATTGATGGACGTACAGATCGCAGAGGAGGACTTCGGCCTAAGGCCGAAGAGGAGCGGAGATACTATGGGGGCGAGTTCCAGTACGGGACCGGCCAAGCGCCCCCACATTCAGCAGCAGCAGCAGTAGAGGCCGTTTCAGCAGCAGCCTCTGTTGCAGATTCAGCAGGCACCGGCGCGTGCCCAGCAGCATCAGGGTCAGGGCCAGAGGCAGACCCAGCAGTGTGCCTTCTGCGGGAAGACGGGGCACAGCAGAGACGTATGCCGGAGAAGGTTAGGCGCTTGCCTATTCTGCGGAGGGACCGACCACCAGCTGAAGGGCTGTCCTGCTCGGGCAGCCAAGGGAGGCCAGGACAGGGTGCAGCCGGCTAGAGGACCAACGGTTCAGCAGAGGGGTCCTCCACTCCAGACCCAGCAGCAGCGTTTTGTCCAGCACCAGAGGGGAGCACCCGCGGGCAGGGTATTCGCTTTGGCAGCAGAGGAGGAGGCAGAGCCCGTGGGAGATGTTGTTGTAGGTCATGTTCTCCTAGATTCTTTCCCTGCTTTCGCCTTATTTGATTCTGGGGCGACCCATAGTTTTGTGTCTGTTTCTTTTGCTCTGAGACACAATATCATTGCTGAATATATGGGTAGGACTTGCAAGATTATGACCGGGGGAGGTATTATCCTGGTTAATAATATTTGCAAGGGGCGGAGAGTCACTCTGAGAGGCCGGGACTTGAGTGCGTGTCTACTCGTAATGCCCCTACCGAGGTACGATATGGTACTCGGTATGGATTGGTTGAGCATGCACCATGATAGCATTGATTGTAGAGGAGGCAGAGTTCTTTTTAGGACGCCGGGTGAGCCAGAGATCGAGTTTGCTCGAGGAGCAGCGGAGCCGGAGGCTGGATTCTGTGGAGCTTTGTTGGCGGGGCAGGATTTGCCACATCCGTTGATTGCTGAGTTCTCGGATGTCTTTCCCGAAGAGTTGCCGGGGATGCCGCCAGACAGGGACATTGAGTTCTCCATAGACTTGGTGCCGGGCGCCGAGCCCATCTCGCAGCATGTCTATAGGGTGAACAACAGCGAGTTGATAGAGCTGAAGAAGCAAGTCAACGAGCTGCAGGACAAGGGGTTCATCAGATCCAGTTCTTCGTCCTGGGGAGCGTCAGTCCTGTTCGTGCCGAAGAAGGACGGTACGTCTCGCATGTGCATTGATTACCGGGCGCTCAACAACCTCACTATCAAGAATAGGTACCCTTTGCCGAGGATCGACGACTTGTTCGATCAGCTGAGTGGAGCAAAGGTCTTTTCGAAGATAGATTTGAGGTCCGGGTATCACCAGCTGAAGGTGAGGCGGGATGACATTCCCAAGACGGCATTTCAGACTCGGTACGGCCAGTACGAGTTTACAGTGATGCCATTTGGGTTGACCAATGCTCCCGCGGTGTTCATGAACTTGATGAACAAGGTATTCCATCAGTACCTTGACAAGTTCGTGGTGGTCTTCATAGACGATATCTTGATCTATTCGAAGACGCAGGAGGAGCATGAGGAGCACTTGAGAGTTGTGTTAGAGACTCTGAGGAGGGAGCAACTCTACGGGAAGCTTTCGAAGTGTGAGTTCTTCTTAGACCAGGTGGAGTTCCTAGGTCATGTTGTGACCGAGCACGGGATTTTAGTAGACCAGAGAAAGATTTCGGCAGTGGAGTCTTGGTCTACGCCCAGTTTAGTTGCCGAGGTTCGGAGCTTTCTGGGTTTGGCTGGCTATTACCGGAAGTTCGTCCAGGACTTCTCGCGGATTGCAGAGCCGATGACTAGACTCACCAGGAAGGACGTGGAGTTCGTCTGGACTGATGAGTGTCAGACTGCATTCGATGAGCTGAAGAGGAGGTTGACTTCAGCTCCGATCCTGACTTTGCCATCTGGGTCAGGAGGGTTTTCGATCTTCAGTGATGCTTCCGGGAAGGGTTTAGGGTGTGTTCTTCAGCAGCACGAGAAGGTGATTGCCTATGCATCCAGGCAGTTGCGTCCTCATGAGAAGAACTATCCTACTCATGATCTGGAGTTGGCCGCGGTTATATTTGCTTTGAAGTTATGGAAGCATTACCTGTACGGAAAGCGAGTTGAGATCTTCACAGATCACAAGAGCTTGAAGTACGTGTTCACTCAGAAGGAGTTGAACATGCGGCAGAGGCGGTGGTTAGAGCTGATGAAGGACTTCGATATATCCTTGCAGTACCATCCGGGGAAGGCCAACGTAGTTGCAGATGCCTTGAGCAGGTATCCAGTTGCTATGTTCTTGACGACAGATCGTTATTTGTTGGCCGACCTAGATAGTTTGGGTATCGAGGTCATCATTCCGGGCATGGAGATCCAGATGTGGGGTTTGCAGATTCAGTCTGAGCTGATGGATAGAGTCAGGTCAGCGCAGTATGATGATGATGCCCTGAGGAGCATCAGGGAGCAGGTGAGGATGGGCTTGCTTGACGATTTCTCTTTAGCCGAAGACGGGTCGTTGCGGCACGGTACTAGGCTGTACGTTCCGCGTGGAGAGCTTCGAAGGAGGTTCTTCAGGAGGCGCATCGCTCTCAGTATTCTATGCATCCTGGAGCCAACAAGATGTATAGGGACCTGAGAGAGCACGTATGGTGGTATGGCATGAAGCGCGAGGTAGCTCAGTTTGTATCTCGTTGTCTTGTGTGTCAACAGGTGAAGGCCGAGAGGCAGAGACCAGGTGGATTGCTACAGCCGCTACCCATTCCCGAGTGGAAGTGGGAGCACATCACCATGGACTTTGTATCTGGACTTCCACGGTCGCCAGGAGGGAAGGACGCGGTTTGGGTCATAGTTGATAGATTAACCAAATCGGCCCACTTTTTGTCTTTCAAAGTGGGTTTGTCTACGGAGAGGCTGGCTGAGCTGTATGTTCGTCAGATTGTGAGATTGCACGGAGTTCCGGTGAGCATAGTTTCAGATCGGGATAGCCGATTCACTTCCCACTTCTGGAGGAGTTTGCAGGCTAGCTTGGGCACCTCGCTCAAGTTTAGTACTGCTTATCATCCTCAGACAGACGGGCAGTCGGAGAGGACCATCCAGACCTTGGAGGATATGCTTCGCACATGTGTGCTAGATCTCGGGGGTTCTTGGGAGGACCATCTTTACCTGGTAGAGTTTGCTTACAACAACAGCTACCAGGCCAGCATAGAGATGTCACCATTTGAGGCTCTATATGGACGAAGATGTCGTACTTCCTTGTCTTGGGACGATGTTGGCGAGCGGGCGCTTCTTGGGCCGAAGATGGTTGTGGATGCGGCCGAGAAGGTCAGATTGATTAGAGACAGACTCCGGGTGGCTCAGGATAGGCAGCGGCATTGGGCCGATAGTCACCGGAGACCGTTAGAGTTGAGGTTAGTTTCAGTTCTTGTCGTGTTTGTTGTGATTGTTTGTTAGTTGTGTGTTGAGTTTTTGTCTTGTGTCTAGGTTGGTGACATGGTATTTCTGAGGATATCCCCGACACGTGGCACTATTCGCTTTGGCGGCGGTGGGAAGCTCAGTCCGCGCTACATTGGACCTTTCACCATCTTAGAGAGGATCGGTGCAGTAGCCTACCGACTGGACTTGCCTACCAGGCTCGAGGGAGTGCACAACGTGTTTCATGTATCTCAGTTGAGACGGTACGTGGCAGATCCTAGCCACGTATTGGACCATTCAGCGATACAGGTGGGACCTACTCTCAGCTATCCAGAACAGCCGGTAGAGATTCTGGATCGTAGGAGAAGGTGCTCCGGAACCAGGTCATACCCTTGGTTCGGGTTGCGTGGAGACATCACTCTCCAGGTGAGTCTACCTGGGAGAGGGAGGACGACATGCGGGAGCGTTTCCCTTATCTTTTCGCGCCCTGAGGTATAAACTTATTTCCTTTAATTCTGTTTGTGATTTCCTGTGCTTGTTGTCTTCAATTTCGAGGACAAAATTTTTTTTAAGATGGATAGACTTGTCACCCTTATCTTTTCCCTTATCTTTTCTATTTTATAATATTTTTGGGAATTTTATTTCATGAATATTATTATTTAATTATTATAGGAGTCGGATTCGAATTTCATCGCATTTCGAGTTAATTCGGGACCCCGGTGAATTTTGACTTGAGCTGTAATTAGCCTGTTAGCTAACCATGGCCCACCACACTAAATTTTAGGGTTTAAGAGTTTGGACTAGTTCCCCATGAGTAATTTAGTTTAATTATAATTTTAATTATTTTTAGAAACTTCCAAAACCTAATTTGGAATTTTATTTAGTATTAGGCTTAGGGAGGAGCAAACTTGTAATTTACAAGTGCCCCTCACCCTCACCATGCCATGGCCGGCCATGACTAGCCCCCCCCCCCCCTCCTCTTTCTTCGCCACTAAGCTACACTCTCTCTCTCTTCCAAATTCATTTTTCTTTCCAAGCTTTTCCTCCAACCAACCCTAACCTAGGTAAGCTTTAATCTCTCCATTTAATCCTCTTTTGCATTTAGTTCATTCACATTAAATGGAGAGGAGAAGATTCTCTACCATTTGCCCACAACTTTGTAGGTTTTCCCTAGAAAAATAGGTTGATGATTTATTAGGATTTAATCATTTGAGAGTGGTATATATATATATATATATATATATATATATATATATATATATATATATATATATATATATATATATATATATACATGTGTATTTATGTGTGTGTATTTATATATGTATTTGTGTGTGTGTAGAGGAGGGTGATATTTGTGTCATGAGGATGAGAGTGGTGAGGATGTGTGTGTGTTTGTGTTGTGTGAGGACGTGTGTGTGTTTATATATATATATATATATATATATATATATATATATATATATATATATATATATATATATATATATAGTTATATGAGTGTATTTATATATATATAGATATGAGTGTATTTATATATATATATGGATGTGTGTGTGTTATATATATATTTAGAGGGATGGATAGATATCTAGATAGATATATAGATAGATATCTAGTTATATATATATATATATATATATATATATATATATATATATATATATATATATATATATATATATATATATATATATATATATATATATATATGAAGTATATATATATAGGAAGAAGTAGAAGGAGATGAAAAAGAAGAAGAAGAGCAGCCCAGCAGCAGCAACATGCTGCAGTAGCAGCAGCATCAGACCTGGCTGCTGCCAGGTCTGAATTCCCCCCCCCCCCTATTGGCCTTTAAAGCCTAATAAACCCCCCCCCCCCCCCTTCACCTATGCATATATGTATATATATATATATATATATATATATATATATATATATATATATATATATATATATATATATATGGTTAGAATCGTAGAGAAGAGTAGAAGAAGATTATGGAATGAGAAGTTAGGAAAGAATTAGAGGTTAGAAGGAAGGATTGAAAGAAGTTAGAAGAATAGAAAAAAGGCTAGAATAGAAATAGGTAAAAACCGAGTTAGAGGGCGAAACGGAGCTCGGAGTATCGGATTGAGTTGAAACTTGGCGTGGGGCAAGAATATGTGATTTATATTTTGCGGATAGGCTTTCGGGTGGAAATCGGGGTTGTAGGGTGCCGGTATCGCGCCGTACCATTCCGTATCTTGAAATATTCAAGATACCGGCAATGGACCGTAACATGGACTAGATGTCCATTTTACTTAGGTATCTTGGTAGGTAATATATGTATAGGCTAGTACCTTACTATCCTAGGGAGCTCGGGTCAAAATACCAAGCGTAGGTAGGCTAACTTGATAGTTGCCGAAGCTAGAATTTTACCCTTTTTAAGGGTAAAATAGGATATTGGCCTACGGCCAAGATATGAGTTTCGAAGTCCAAGATGGACTAGGATATGGGTTGTAGAGGTTGGTAATAGTTAGAAATAGTCGCCTAGACCTAGTCTTGGCCCCAGTTGACCACGGTTGACTTTTTGGACCAAAAGTCAACTATGGGTCAACGCTTTACCCAAATTAGTCCCAATTTCCATTAGACTTGTATAGTTGACCAAAAGTCAACTATTAGTCACCATTGACCTAGAGTTGACCTAGAGTTGACCAGAGTTGACCAGTTGACCAAAAGTCAACTGTAGGCCAACTCTTGACCCCGTTTGACTTTCTTCGACTTGTTTTGACCCGTGATGACTGGTATGACCTAGGATTGACTTGGTTAGGCTTAGATTGACTTGATATGACTTGATTTGACCTAGATTGACTTGACAGGACTTAGTGTGACTCAGTGAGACCTAGTTTGACCTAGATTGCATATCATTCATTGTAAATCATTCCTAAACTTGTTTAAACCTAAATTAACGTACAGTATCTCATATTTAGGTCTTCTGATACCGCTCTGAGCATTGATATACCATACAGCTCAGGACAGCAGGCGAGTACATTCATTGATAGTTTTTATTGTCTTGATATTTGCTATATTCGATTCAGTCGTAGTGTCTTACTTGATTCTCAGACACGATAGTTCACGGACTAGTATTGTCGGATTCCTGTCATGAGATGTCATTCCTGGATTTCTTGGGATACTGGTACTTGCTTAGTCTTGATTCTCGTACTTGTATTGACGTCGATTCCGGAAGAGGACTTGCTCCCCTCTTTGGGAATCCCGCGTCATGACGTGCTATGTCCGGATCCGTATACTATTTGGGGAATGGAGAATATTATAGATAGTGTGATCAATGCCCACCTTGAGTTACTACTTGTATCATAGCTATACCCTCACCTCACGATGGGTATAGCCTGACCTGTGCTACTACTTGCTCCATAGCTTACCATCCCGGCCGGGCCGAGTCCACGTACTTGTAGCCGGTCGGCTGGAAGCCTGGTTCTTGACCCATACCGATCACATTAGGCTATAATATTCGAGGCACATTTTATATTTACTTTTCTTGTCATATATCCTGTTCTGTTCTATATTTCAGTACTTTCTCACCATGCATGATATACAGTTACTCACATGCTCTACATGCCTTTATATTGTACCTTGATTTGGAGACTAAGTTTTGCTCGGGAGAAGAGTTACAACCCCGGTCCTTGTTTGGTTTAAGGGTTGTAACTCGGCTTCCGAATGGTTCCCAAGTCTTCATATATCTTTGTCTCGTAGTTCATTATACTGTCTCTTATAGAACTTGTCAATTCACATGGAACTGCTGTTAGTGTTTGTACTTGCTCATTTTCCTGACAGGATACCGTTATAATATATTACAGATGATTCTGATACGGACTGCTCGACCTATTATGGGATCGAGTTAGATGGAGTAGCTTTGGACTGTGGCCTTATAGTAGAGCCACTAGATTTTGTACTTCCAGAGTAGTGTAGGTTAGCTAGGTTTGACTGGACTGCGATCCAGCTAGCTTTATCAGACTGTAGTTCTATATTATATTTTGATACCCTGTGATGTATATATCTGGGCTTATATTGGACTCTGCACTTATTTACTCTTTCATCTATCATATGTCTTTCCTCTGAGCTATCTACCTTAGTTTTATTCTGTGATTGAGACTGTATTGTTATGTCACCTCCATTCGGAGAGTATATACTGTACAGGTACATTTTAACTGTTAGTCGTAGGTATTTACAAACGTTATATACAGCGTTCTACCGTCGATTCTGCGGCGTAGGCTGGACGTACCCACGTGCTCGTGCCCCTCATAAGGGTACGGGTCGTGACAGTTGGTGCACGGCATGCTTTGAAAATGACACTCGGTCCTTCGTCCCGTGGCTTGGGAGAAAGAAAGTTGGTCTTTGGTACAAAAGCTGAGAGTTAGCCTAAGTCGTAGGCGTCGCCCGCACAAATGCTTGCTAAAGCATGCACGGTCCTGTCCCGCAAGACTTGGCATAGCCTTTGCTCGTCCCTTGGGTTAAGTTGTAGGCTTGAGTGAGTTAGGCAAAGTTATGCCGGTCGACCTAAGTTATTCTACGTGCTGTCCCACTCATTCTGCGGTTGTCAAGATAAATAGTCCTACGACCCCAAGGCCCATCATATGAAGTATGACTTGGGCGATAGCGTTGCGTAGAACACGAGTCGGTTTAGAGGCACGAGCCACGGTTGGTTCAGTGGAAAGTTAGCCACGGTCGGTCGATACTTAAGAAAACACGTTATGTTCAAGTTAAGTTGGAAGGCTATGCAGTAGCCGTTCCCTGAGTTCAAAGAATGTTAAGTCTAAGCGATGGTTAGTCGCCGAGAGGAAATATGTCGGGACTGTGGTTCAGTCGCCGAGGCAACTATGGTTTGGGGTTCTGCAAAGGAAGTACGAAAAGTGGAAAGAGTAAAACAAAGGAACTGTGATAATAATGAGACCATGCATTACGTTAAGTCTAGAAGTTAGCGTAGGCGCGTGGTCATGGACGACTTGTCGACAAGGGAAAAGGTTTCTTCGAGCGGCAACCCGGGGCCACGGGACCGACTCGGCCTAGGAAGAAACTGGTTGTAGCCGAGCTGGGTAATAGGCAATTGGTAGTACGGGGACTTGCATCGAGGATCGCAACCGACGGTGCAAGGGTCCCGTTTGCCAGGCTACGTCCAAAATGGCTGGTTAGGCCAGTGACCTTTCATATAGATGTGTCGGCACGGGCGGCAATCCATGTGGGTGCCTTTGGATTGAGTTGAATATGTATGAGTTAAAAAGATACAATGTCTTAGCCTAAGATTTAGCTACAGCAAAGGCGACGTGCTTCGGCACGAGATATGGCGTCGAGTGTTAAGTTGTTAGGCACGGCCGCGTTGTCACAACACAAGTGTAGGCGAGACTAAGCGGGGAGGCGCTGCCTCGGAGATATTGAAGCACGAATCGAGTATGGCACGACCGAGTCGTTACGTCCCAGAGTTTGGCACGAAAGATAAGTATAAGTCGGTGCGTCGACAATGCAAGCACGAGAAAGGTCTAGAGGCAAAGAAATGGGGTCTTTCGTGTAGTTGCGTCTCTGATTATGGCCGTAAGGCAAACACGACTTGATAGGTTAACGTTGTTGGCACGAGGAGTAGTCTAGAGACAAAGTATGAGTTAACGTTGACATTGCAAGCACGGGATGGTTCTGATACACAAGTTGCCCTAAGGCGCCGGCCCTAAAACTGATCCTAAGGCAAGAATAGAAAGACAATCGAAAAAGGGTTTATGTTGCACAAAGTAAATGAAACGTGTAGGTTTTGTATGGGTGAGCGAGGAGCTCACTCCACCAGTACAGTGGTACTGACACCCACACAGTGTTTCATGTACAGGCACAGGTAGAAGCTCGTGGCGCATAGTTCGCTTGGATGCGTCGAGGCACGGAGTTCCTTGGCGATTCGAAGCGTGCGGCCGCGTGTAGTGAAGACTTTTACGGGACATAATGTATGGACATTGCCTTCCGAAGCTTCTGCCGGCTCACGCATTGTAATCGAGAGATGAGAGAGAGCAGAGTGACTTATAATCGAGAGAAAAGTGAGCACGAGAGACTTGTAATTTGGCCTTGCGCCCACAAATGTAATCTTGTATTCAATATCAAATAAAGAGCTTCTTTTGAATGACTTGCGTTCATGTGTTACTTGTTCTTAAATTCTGCTGCATGTTTCAATATTTCTGCTTGGGACTTCTGTGCGACGGCCCCGTCGCCGCCGATGTAATCGGCCGTTATGAAACTGCCTTGCACGAGCGCAATCTAGGCTCGTACGGCATCACGCCTTAGCGAGGACGATCGCTCCTACGGGAGCGGAGCGTGACACTGCGGCGTAGGCTGGGCGTTGTTACGTACTCGTACCCTCACGGTGGGTGCGGGTCGTGACAATGTTGACATGGTGATTCATGTCCGACGTGGATAATCCGACTTGCGTGAGATCGGGGCACGACATATTGCAAGGCTAGACGACCTTGTGATCGACTACGAGAATTGGATAGGTGGATTATATCAAACATACTTGAAGAGATAGACTACGATAATTGTTATTGCGGACGCACGATTTGATTGAGGACAACCTATCGTAGGATGACTTTCCTAAATGAGCTCGAACTTGGAACGGAGAATATGTTGATGCGAATAGGGTGAATGCTGCTTGATGTTTAGAAATTTGAGCGAAACGAACTTGGGTAGAAACTCCCGTACAAACGAACAAAATGGTTTGACCATAGGATTTGGGGCGAGCGTCGTGCAACGACTTTGCACGATGAACCATGAACTCGATTTGTAACTATGACATTGTGAGATGACCTAGCGGATAGGCAGACGACCCTATGCCGAGTGATTGAACCTGTGCGATTGACATTACAAGTATCGTCTGGACGGACGATAGACTTGGGGCAACAAGACTTAGAGTAGGACGGGGAAACTGGGAGTGTGCGTTGTCACGCCCCGCTCCCGTAGGAGCGATCGTCCTCGCTAAGGCGTGATGTCGCACGAGCCTAGATTGCGCTCGTGCAAGGCAGTTTCATAACGACCGATTATATCGATGGCGACGGGGTCGTCGCACAGAAGTCCCAAGCAGATACATTGAAACATGCAGCAGAAATTAGAACAAAAACACATGAACACAAGTCATTCAAAAGAAGCTCTTTATTGATATTGAATACAAGATTACATTTGTGGGCGCAAGGCCAAATTACAAATTCTCTCATGCTCACTTTTCTCTCATTTTACAAGTCACTCTGCTCTCTTTCATCTCTCGATATAAATGCTTGAACCAGCGGAAGCTTCGGAAGGCAATATCCATACATTATGTCCTGTATAAGTCTTCGGTTCCACGCGGCCGTACGCTTCAAATCGCCAAGGAACTCCGTGCCTCGACGCATCCAAGCGAGCTCCTTGCCACGAGCTTCTACCTGTGCCTGCACATGAACACTGTGTGGGTGTCAGTACTCAACTGTACTGGTAGAGTGAGCTCCTCGCCCACCCATACAAAACCTACACGTTCATTTTCTTTGTGCAGCTTAAATCCCTTTCTATTGTCTTTCTAGTCTTGCCTTAGGATCAGTTTTAAGACTACGGACGGCTTGGCATATTTGTGTATGAGGACCATCCCGTGCTTGTACCACAACGTTAACTCATACTTTACCTTTAGACCCCCTTTTCGTGACAACAACGTTAACCTATCAAGTCGTGCTTGCCTTTCGGCCAAAATCAGAGACGCAACTACGTGATGAGGCTTCATTTTCGTGTGACCGTGCCACAAACCCTTGCTGAGGCCGTGCCTCATAATTCAGTAAGACTTAACCATTTTGCCGTCTCGCGGCCCTTGCTACTTTGATCAACAACTGACCCAATCGAGACTTGTGAACTTAGTGTCGCTCAACCAACTTGCCTTGCGACGATTCCTGACTTAAACCTGCGACGACTCAATCAAACTTGTGCAACTCTATGCCAACATCTTAAGACTCGACGCCACGACTCGTGCCGAAGCACGACGCCTACGTTGAAACCAAATCTTAGGCCCAACGTTGTGCTTTGACTTGTACACACACCTTCAACTCGACTTCTTAATATAGCGCACTCAATACTCGACTAAATCCAAAGGCACACTTGCGGTTTGCCGCCATCATGCCGCCATCTATATGAACTTGGTCACTAGCACGACAAGCTATCTTGGACCTCCATTGGATATTAGGGTACGTTCGTCAAACGAGGCGCGATCTCGCCGAATTTCCTCTAATAGCCGTCCTACGGCGCACCCCTTGGGTCAGGTCGCACACCATCCAAGGGTCCCGTAGGCCCGTGGTTCCTCCTAGACCAGATCAGTCCCGTGGCCGCGACAACCGTATGAGGAACAAATCTCAAATTCTTGTGCACCGGTACACAAGTTGTCCAATGACCATGCAGACTCGACCCACTTCTTCATTTTAGGACCGTTTGGTTTTCTTTACTTTCATTGTTTTACTATCTTTTGAGTTCCATATTCAAGACTTCATCATTTGAGACCCCTCGACGACCCACGGTCGCGAGCATTCTTTCCATGTTACCGTATTATTTCATTCAACTCAGTAATGCCTATTCGATAGTCTTTTCTCCAAAAACTTATTAAGTCGACCGTGGTTCATTCCTTAACGCTAAGTCCGAGCATCGTGCCTCAAACCGATTACGTTCTACGCGACGCTATCGCCCAAGTCATACCTCATATGACGGGCCTTGGGATCGTGGGACTATTTAACTTGACAACCGCAGAAAGGACGGGACAGCACTTGGAATAACTTAGGTCGACCGGCATAACTTTGCCTAACTCACTCAAGCCTACAACTTAACCCGAGGGACGAGCAAAGGCTATGCCATGCCTTGCATTTTGGAAACGTGCATGCTTTATCGAGCATTTACGCGGGCGACGCCTATGACTTAGGCAAGTTTATAGTTTTGTGTCGAAGACCAACTTTCCTTCTCCCAAGCCATGGGACAAAGGATCGAGTGTCATTTTCAAAGCACGCCGTGCACCAACTCTAGGCCGACCGTGGGACGTTTTTCATGTTCTAACTCATTTCGACCCGTCGGGATTATTTTGTTAGCTATGTGGATTCGTTTCTTTTATTATTAAGCCTACTTGTGCAAGTTGAAAACGCAATTTATTATGTGAAGGCAAAGATAAGGCAAGTTCACCGAAACTACCCCATCTGAGCGAGCGGTCGTCTTGACCGAGCGAGCCTTCGAGCAGCCGTTGCAAGGTTAAGTTCCAACGCCGTCGGCGTTTCGATTCCTCCGATTGACTTTGCGGGACGGGGCACTACAACATACACCACTCAGAACAAGTCTCGTCCTCGAGACTTTCCTGGTGGCAGCCATCCTACCATTTCTATGGCCAAGACTTAATCGAGCATACTCCGTCTATGCGTTTCCTCAATTCCGAGCCACGCTCGTACCACAATCAATCTTTTCTTTCACACGATTCCAAGATCTCGGCACTCTCCCCTTTTAAGTCTTGCTTGAACTCATTGTATCACTTGGCCGGATCGTGCACGCATTCCAAGCTTTCCCAAAATACATGCATTCATCCAAGCCGCATGATAGAGAATTTGTCATTCTCACTCGAGTCGCATCGTACACATACCCAGGCGTCCCTGAAATATATGCATGTCAGCCGAATCTCGTGAACAGGGTTTCCTAAATTCGTGATTCAAACTATCCATTCATACCAATCCTCAAGATCAATCCTTCGATTGATAACTCTTGCAACAGGGGCGTTTCGCCTAACCGCTAGGCCAATCTTTACGAGGCTAAGTCAATGTCAGGATTGGAATCATAGTTCCCTAACAATAATGCCAACATCGACCCCAATCCTAGGGTCAAACCAGAGTCGGTAGTACGGGATTTTCTACCCAAGCTCGCGTCACTCAGATTTCTAAACATCGAGCACGATCACCTATTCGCATCAATGCATTTCGTTGCCCGAATTCAAATCCGTTCAATCACCAATTCTAACCAATTCATGTATTCGATCACGAGGTCGTCTAGCTCGATAATACGTTGCGCCCCAATCTCACGCGAGTCCGATTATCCACGGTGGTTTATGAATCACCATGCAACGCACTCGCGAAATAATCATTCTCATCGGAGCGTAACTCTTGTTTGAGTCTAGACTCATTCATTTTCGATACGCGGATTGGACCTATTCAATCCTCAAATTCGATTCTTCAAGCACACAATTCATTCTCGAGTCACCTTTGCGTCAAACCACAAGTCGAAGCATCAAATTGCCACGACATGCCAGTTCAATCACTTCCGCTGTATGAATCACCATACCAGCGCTCACGCGGAGTGATCGTCTCAAATCGGCGTGACGCATGTGCGAGGCTGGAGTTGCGCTTTCATAAGACAAGAATGTCGAAGTTGTGGTTATCGACGAAGCAAATCCAAACAAATCATTTTCATCCAATCCAAGTTCGATAGTCCGACCGTCATTCATTCAACTAGAAAATCCTCGAGCCAAGTTTATCTTTTCCTCGACACATTTCAATATCCCGAGTATAGCATCCATCGAAACCATGACATTTGTACGATCGTCATTCGTCGAATCAGAGTACCCCCAAGTTATCGCATATCGATCTTTGATACGCCTCAATATCATCGACGATATGCGTAACCTGACGATCTTCCTTTGCAACCAATTTCGAGTCGTGCGTTGATGTTGTTGTCCGAGTTGGCTATTCCACAATTTTTTTTGATATTCAAGATCAAGTTCGATTCGCTATTCCTCAAGCTCATTTTAAGATCGTTGGTCGAAACTCAAGTCACATTTCATTTGCATCAATCCGATATCGTACGCGCGATCCTCTAAGTTTCCATCGATCAAGACCATTCATTTTCATTCATCGTTCCGAATCATTTTGATATCATTTTCTAACTCGCGTTGCCCGTTCACAAGTTGTCCAAACGACATCTCGTTCGGGACACACGAAGTCACGACCAACTAAGCGTGACGCGTTCCAAGGCTTTGCGCGATACCATCGCGTGCCGACATACTCGTTCTATCCGTAAATCCTTTAGTCTCGCTCGAACAACTTCTATAACGTCCATACACCACTCGGATTCGAGCCATCTCGATCTAAACCACAATCACATTCATATTACTCGCTAACTCGTCTTTCAGATTCGTTCGACGAATCTCTAGCGTAATCGCTCACGTCGCATCGACGGACTAAGTCGTTCGCACTATTCCTCGAAATCCAAGTCAATCTTCCGTGTACGCCTAAGCATTAACTCGATAGCATCCCTATCGATAGACACTCTAAGTGCATTTCCGTTCCCGACCGAGCGATACTCAATATCGCTCACAACTCGTTTGCACCATAAGTCTAGGTGCGCGATACGCGGACTAAGTTGTGCCGCATAATCATCCCGTGCGGACTATATTCAAGTTTGCACACTCACTTGCTAATGTCGACGTAGGACTAGTTGGACACGCATGCGACATGTTTACTTAGCATGTGTTTTCTATCGAGTCATGTGTAACATCGTTCGACACAAAAGGCCGTCGCCTATCGATGCGTTCGATGGAACGCTTGAATGAGCTTTCGAAAGTATTTAGACTTATTGTATGGACATGCCGAGGGACATTTGAGAGAGAGCGCACAATTCTTTTTCCAACGACGAGCTTTCAAAACTGAGAAATTCGACGTGAAGTCCAAAGACGTAAAGCCGTGCTCTGATACCATTATGTCACGCCCCGCTCCCGTAGGAGCAATCGTCCTCGCTAAGGCGTGATGCCGCACGAGCCTAGATTGCGCTCGTGCAAGGCAGTTTCATAACGGCCGATTACATCGGCGGCGACGGGGTCATCGCACAGAAGTCCCAAGCAGATACATTGAAACATACAGCGGAAATTAGAACAAAAACACATGAACACAAGTCATTCAAAAGAAGCTCTTTATTGATATTGAATACAAGATTACATTTGTGGACGCAAGGCCAAATTACAAATTCTCTCATGCTCACTTTTCTCTCATTTTACAAGTCACTCTGCTCTCTCTCATCTCTCGATACAAATGCCTGAACTAGCGAAAGCTTCGGAAGGCGATGTCCATACATTATGTCCTGTATAAGTCTTCGGTTCCACGCGGCCGCACGCTTCAAATCGCTAAGGAACTCCATGCCTCGACGCATCCAAGCGAGCTCTGCGCTACGAGCTTCTACCTGTGCCTGCACATGAATACTGTGTGGGTGTCAGTACTCAACTGTACTAGTGGAGTAAGCTCCTCGCCCACCCATACAAAACCTACACGTTCATTTACTTTGTGCAGCTTAAATCCCTTTCTATTGTCTTTCTAGTCTTGCCTTAGGATCAGTTTTAAGACTACGGACGCCTTGGCATATTTGTGTATGAGGACCATCCCGTGCTTGTACCACAACGTTAACTCATACTTTACCTCTAGACCCCCTTTTCGTGCCAACAACGTTAACCTATCAAGTCGTGCTTGCCTTTCGGCCAAAATCAGAGACGCAACTACGTGATGAGGCTTCATTTCCGTGTGACCGTGCCACAAACCCTTATTGAGGCCGTGCCTCGCAATTCAGTAAGACTTAACCATTTCGTCGCCTCGCGACCCTTGCTACTTTGATCACCAACTGACCCAATCGAGACTTGTGAACTTAGTGTCGCTCAACCAACTTGCCTTGCGGCGATTCCTGACTTAAACCTGGGACGACTTAATCAAACTTGTGCAACTCTATGCCAACATCTTAAGACTCGATGCCACGACTCGTGCCGAAGCACGACGCCTACGTTGAAACCAAATCTTAGGCCCAACGTTGTGCTTTGAGTTGTACACACACCTTCAACTCGACTTCTTAATGTAGCGCACTCAATACTCGACTAAATCCAAAGGCACACTCGCGGTTTGCCGCCATCATGCCGACATCTATATAAACTTGGTCACTAGCACGACAAGCTATCTTGGACCTCCATTGGATATTAGGGTACGTTCGTCAAACGAGGCGCGATCTCGTCGAATTTCCCCTAATAGCCGTCCTACGGTGTACCCCTTGGGTCAGGTCGCACACCATCCAAGGGTCCCGTAGGCCCGTGGTTCCTCTTAGGCCAGATCGGTCCCGTGGCCGCGGCAACCGTCTGAGGAACAAATCTCAAATCCTTGTGCACCGGTACACAAGTTGTCCAATGACCATGCAGACTCGACCCACTTCTTCATTTTAGGACCGTTTGGTTTTCTTTACTTTCATTGTTTTACTATCTTTTGAGTTCCACATTCAAGACTTCATCATTTGAGACCCCTCGACGACCCACGGTCGCGAGCATTCTTTCCATGTTACCGTATCATTTCATTCAACTCAGTAATGCCTATTCGATAGTCTTTTCTCCAAAAACTCATTAAGTCGACCGTGGTTCATGCCTTAACGCTAAGTCCGAGCATCGTGCCTCAAACCGACTTACGTTCTACGCGACGCTATCGCCCAAGTCACACCTCATATGATGGGCCTTGGGATCGTGGGACTATTTAACTTGACAACCGCAGAAAGGACGGGACAGCACTTGGAATAACTTAGGTCGACCGGCATAACTTTGCCTAACTCACTCAAGCCTACAACTTAACCCGAGGGACGAGCAAAGGCTATGCCAAACCTTGCATTTCGGAAACATGCATGCTTTATCGAGCATTTACGCGGGCGACGCCTATGACTTAGGCAAATTTATAGTTTTGTGTCGAAGACCGACTTTCCTTCTCCCAAGCCACGGGACAAAGGACCGAGTGTCATTTTAAAAGAGTGTCATTTTCAAAGCACGCCGTGCACCAACTCTAGGCCGGCCGTGGGACGTTTTCCATGTTCTAACTCATTTTGACCCGTCGGGATTATTTCCTTAGCTATGTGGATTCGTCTCTTTTATTATTAAGCCTACTTGTGCAAATTAAAAACACGATTTATTATGTGAAGGCAAAGATAAGGCAAGTTTACCGAAACTACCCCACCTGAGCGAGCGGTCGTCTTGACCGAACGAGCCTTCGAGCAGACGTTGCAAGGCTAAGTTCCAACGCCGTCGGCGTTTCGATTCCTCCGATTGACTTTGCGGGACGGGGCACTACATGCGTGAACAACGACGAGATTGGCCCCAAATGAAGTAAATGATAGGAATAGATGATGCGCAAGTAAAGTTGGGATAACGAATTGAATCGTTGATTGGAAGACGTACTCGGTGATAGTGCGATACTTGATCTTGAATTGGACAGAAATTACTTAGACTTGGTCGACCCCGCTAGGAAGAAATCGTATTGATTTCGTTGACAAGAGCGCTTGAGAAGCGAATCGAATCATCTCGAGGACCGAGATAAACGATATGTGATACACACAAGAGTTCGGTTTTAAATCGAAGTTAGCAAAACGATCGACAAATCGAAACTATCACGAGTAGCTTGTCCGACTTCGCTAGTCGCTAAGCTTGGTTGAAATGTACGTATTCGGGGGACGCCTTGAATGCATGCACGATCCAAACTCAGTGATATGATGAACTCGAATGCAGCTGCAAGTGGGTGTTGAGATGCGCATGAACGAATGAGTGAGTTTGCCTCGGCTTACGTCTCTCGTATTTGATAAATTACAACGCACCTCGTGCGACCATTTCAGTCCCATGACACGTCGAAATAGCAACCAAGTCGAAGAAACACTTGAATTGAATAAGTACCATCAACTCTAAAATTAATGAAAAGTTATTCAATAAAATCGACCAAACGCATGTAGACACGGAACTTGGAAATGTATCGAGTATAGTTCGATGCCATCGAGCGATAAAGCCAGTCGATAGGAATTGTCTACGATACGCACACGACATTAGTTAGGGAACAGTAGGATGACCTGCACTCAGGAAGTCTCGAGGACGAGACTTGTTTTGAGTGGTGTATTATGTAATGACACGCTCTGCCCTAGCGGAACGCCGATTTAAACGGCAAATGCAACGACTCAAACGAGTCGTCGACCCGAAGAGTTGGCATCGACCTGATGAAGAATCGATGCAAGCCAACATTGGCCCGTCGAAGATGAATCCAGACTTAGACTTTCAAAGGAGCGCTCGGAGTATCGCTCGGCCGATGCGAACATCGCTAAGGTGGGTGGCTCCGATGAACCCGTCTTTGCTTAGCCTAGACACATAACAATACGGACACTATTGCTAGAATCGCTAGGCGATGACACCACGTATGCTAATAAATGACTCAACGCACCTAGCTAAGGGAATAATCCTATCTTGTATGCTTGTATAGAATACGGAAAAGAACTTGGAAAACATGCGAACTCTCACACCGTACTCCACGCTCGTGTAAGGCACGAACTTACATTCAAATTCCTTATGCGTTCAACAATGAAACAATGAATGGTTTACAACAATGAAATGGGAAGACTATCAACATAGTCGTTCCGAGTAGAGTATAGCAACATTGAAAGACTATTGGGACCGATGGGTCGCCAAGGCGACTCCCGCACAGGGAGTTGCATAAAGAATGAACGAATAAGTGAATGAATGAATCAACGAATGAATGAACGAATATGTGAATGAATCAATGAATGAACGAACAAGTGAAAGAAAGAAAATAAAATTGAATAAAAGATAATAAGGAAAGGAATGGTTTAACGACATGTATGACGGAGACGTGCAACGGGGCTCGCTGCACGGATGCCGCCGCCAACCTAGTCGATAACGTATTAAGGCTAAGGGTTAGCCTACGGCTCAGAGACAGCCGTTGAGTTAAAATGACAAATAAAAGCGAAATGGTCGTGGACACTTCCATCGTATACGGGAGAGAGGCGAAATAAGGGATTTCCAGCGGCACGGTCAAGGTGTAGGACGTGCCGGTCCGGACGGAAATCAAAATGGCTTATGTCTAGGAGTGGGTGTGGGCTTGGCCACTCAGATGACGTAAGGCCGGATATTTCAAAAGACTATCAGGGTGTACCAAGCCGCACGCCATGATAGGTGAGAAATTACCAAGGAAGAAACATGTCCAAATTGGCTTGTGATGCTAGCGACCGATGCATATAGATTAAGTGGACTTTGCTGGTGGCAATCCACGTGCAAGTCCTTGCATTGAAATCAAAGTAGTCTAAGTTAACTAAATAAAGTGGCTTCTGAACAGGCTTGAATATAACACACCAAATAATCGAGAGTACTTCGGCAAAGGAGTTAGCAAACACGCCTACGACGCGCTAGGACCTGAGGCAGGGACACACCCTTGACATTGAAAGTTCACATGAATCACGTTAAGTTATTTCCTATGAATTGTTGACTAACTTGGTTTACTTTGGACAGGAAAGGCCGGACGGTAAGTATGGATAAGTCGTGCATGTATTTTCATGCACACACTTGAATTTGGTAACACGAGATAGGTTATGAAATATGCCATTAAACTGACCCTAAGGCAAGATTAGAAAGATAATGAATGATAGACGGTGCACAAAAGTAAATAGAACGTGTTTGGTAATGATAGCATTGTGGGCGAGCTAGCCTCCCCACCAGTGCATAACAATATACTGATAACCCCACAGTCTGCTTGCAGGATGCAGGAGACGCCAGCGGGTGCGGAGCTTCCATCGAACGTACGAAGGCACGGAGGCAACTCTGGGGCCTTGGAACGTTGCAAGAAGCTGAAGCACCCTATACAGGACATAATTTATCGGAACATCGCCATGAATCATTCCATCTTGTAAGCCACTTGGCACGTCTTTTATATTTTAGAGAGAGAGAGCTTGAGCGACTTGTAATCTCGGCCTAGCACCACTTGTAAACTTCTTGAATATCAATAAAGAGTTGAATTCGCTTCAATTTGTGTTCATTAATTTTTTGCTGCAAATGGGGACACTCTGTGCGACTCTGTGGCCTAGCTCAAATCGGTCGTTTTCGGACTTAGCCTTGCACGGGCGCAACCTAGGCCCGTGCGACATCACGCCTTAGCGAGGACGATCGCTCCTGCGGGAGCGGGGCGTAACAACCCCGGTCCTTGTTTGGTTTACGGGTTGTAACTTGGTTACCGGAATAGTCCTTTAGTTATCTTATCGTTTATCACCCTGTTTTCTCTAACCCATGTCTTTTATTATCCATTATGTCTCATGTGCTAATATGCTGGTTTGCCCAGTCTTGTCTTGTCCTGATCCTGTACAAGATTGTTACATGACCTGATTGCTTGGGAATAGTCCCATGGTTAACTTATCGTATATCATCATGATTTTCTATATCTCCAGTCTTTTATTATATAATTGTGTTTTGTGCTAATTGCTGGTTTTAGTTCTTAAGTGAAGCCTCCTTTGTGGCACTTGCTCTTTCTGGGGTCTGATCCAGCTGGTTTTGTATGGCCAAATTTAGGAGCAGTACTCGAGGATCTACCCGTCTTCCAGCCAGATGGTGACCACTAGAAGAAACCCTGGCAACGAGTGAGTTTTATTTGCTCTCCCGCTCTCTTGTAAAATTATTCTTTTGAGGCGTTTAGCTGCCGAGCAAGTGTTAGCTCATGTTGAATACTTATATTTCTTGTCTGCCTACGGGCTGTAACATGATTAACAAATCCTAGGGTTGATCATGTATGACTTAAACTCTTGCCAGTCCTCACATTTTGTACGACTAGCTTCATGATCATCTGCATATGAAATGTATGGGACGCCTTACTATTGAATATCTGAGGGTCTAACATCTTATGACTATTATTACTAGCTTGAGATTGAGACACTAGGCTTGTTCTTGAACATAAGAGACTGATGGCTTGTAGATAAACCATCATACATCTAGACAGCCGTGACAGTATATGGAGGTGGAATACACTTCTATATACGTAGCTGGCTGTGCCTGCCCCCGCTCTCCAGTATTCTGGTTCTGGGGCGTGACATTAATTATTTAGATAGCCCAACATAATTAATTTTACATGTGTGGCCCCATATTATTGAATAATCCAACATAGGCTAGGTGTCACTTGGAGAGGATGTATGAAGGATTCATGCTACCACAATTTCCAAATGTCTTCACGTGGTGAAGAGGTTGACACTTGTCCCTCTTTGACTTATGACTCACCACTGTGGGCATTTTGGTCCATCTTTAAAATTCCTGATTTTAAATAGAGAAAAAAGGTTCCCTTCTCCCATTTTATCTTACTCCTCCTCCTTCCTTCTCTCCACTTTCTTCTTCCCCTCATTCTCCTCAACTCTATTTCTTTTCACCCCTATATTGCTGCAGCTGCAGGTGCTGCTGTGCTGCCGCCGCTGATATTGCTGCTTCTTGCTGCTGTCGCTGCTGCTCCTTGTTGTTGCTGCTGCTGCGATCACTGCTACAGTTGCTGCTCCTCCTGCTTCCCTCCCTCCCCAACACTCCTCCACACCTATTGTAACGCCCCGATCCCGAAGGATCCAAGTTTCCACGGACGTTATGTCGTGCAAGCCTAAATTATGCTTGCACAAGGCCAAGGCGATGCACAATAACAAATAGACTATAATCAGAGTCGACAGCAGCGGAAGCATTGCAGAAAACCAAATGACAAGAAGATATAATGAACAATGAACTTCTATTGATATGAACTGAGGTTACAAGGCTTGATAATACAATTCTCTCTCTTGCCCGTAGGCTTACATCTCATGAACAAATACAAGATTACAATGATCCCGTTCCATACATCATACCATGTATACTGAAGCTCCTAAAACATCTTCTGCAATGCGACTCAAGGCATCTGCTATGATCTCCGGCTCCCGAGGATGAGGCGCTGCTATCGATACCTGCCCCACATTAAAAATGTGGGTCAATACTACAAGTAGTGGTGATGAACAAAGCAACATTTACTGAAACAATCACTAAGTTATCATGTGAGAAAACATGGACATTAGTGAGTTCCTACTATTACCTATGTTCATTTCACGCATCAAGGGTCGATTACATCCTTCGAAAACAGATTGATAAAGAAACCAGATTTCAGTTGACAAGTTATCAAGCTTTTGGTAGGGATAATCTCATGCAATAACTTATCGTGCACAGTGTGTCTCGTGGACATATCTTTTAAGACTAGGAGCAATAACTTTATGAACTTTTCATCTTGTAATGACAGGCAAAAATTTTATAGCAAAAACTATTCTTTTAGGACGATGAGCAACATTTCATATCGTATCGAGCTATTCATTTCATTTCAACGCGATCATGTTTCATATAACTCTCGTGTGTGCAGCATATTTCAAGAGGCATAATTATTCAAGTTCAGGAGGGACAATAGCAATTTAGGTTCAAACAACTCTTCTTATACGAGCTATAATGGCAACATGTAATAAAAAGAATTATCACTTTATCCAGCGATCTTACCCATGGCCGTCGGTTATTCCTGCAGCAGACATACAAGTTAGCAACAATTATATATGTAAACAATAGCTCTCTGTTCATATCTGCATCAAACGTTAGGTATGCAAGAAGGACTGCCCTAGCATGCTCCCTAACTATATGATTGTGTACTCCCTAAACTTATTTTCGTGTTTTTAAAAAAAAAAAATTGAATTTTCTCTAAAAGAATCTCTTTCTGCTTCAAGAAAATTGTTATATTGAATTTTGTAGGTTAAAATTGATTTTAATATTAGGTTTATCTTATTTCCAAAATTTGATTATCCTTTTTATTAATATTAATTATAATGTTCCATAATAAGTTGTACTTGTATATGTTAGACTACACTAGATTTATCATGTTAACAAATTGTCTAAAAGTTTGCTCTATTTTTTTTAAATCCCACTCACAACACAATTTGGGGCTCGAACCTTGCCGGCCCCTCCGGATGTCCGCTCTAATACCACTAGCTAGAGAGCTCGACAAAAAAAAAAAAAAAAAAAAAAAAAAAAAAAAAAAAAAAAAAGAAAAAAGATATTTTGTAAAAATATATATTAGTATTATTTGACTAAACTAATTTGACAATATGTATTTAAAGATATTTTGTAAAAAGATATTTTGTAAATGATTTGGCAATGTTACTTGGTACTTACATTGGATAATAAAGTACTAGTTTAGTTAACCATTTCGGAATTAATTATTAGTGATTATTAAGAAGGACGAATTTTATTACAGTTTGGTATTTTTTAAGTAATTTTGTAATTAGGAAACTCTTTTGGAAACTGTTTTAAATTTTTGATTTGACAATCTGTTAAAACTAATTTTGATTTTTGAGATAATGTTACACTTTATCATTCTGGCCCCCAGATCTATATTTAATTACTGCTACGTCATTGTCCTATCATGGGGAACACCCCCAGATCTATTGCTATGTACTACTGTGCCACTCCCCCCCCCCCCCCCCCCCCCCCCCCCCCACACACACTAATTATTTTATTATAAAAAGGGCACACTTCCAATACATTCTGACAGCAGACTGACACTTTTCTCTCTCTACTCTCCTCACTCTTCTACTCTCTCTCTCCTCTCTGGCCACACAACCGAGAGCCACCGTGAGCGCCACCAAGTTCCACTGCTCGACCCCGCATAGAAGCCACTGTCTCCGGGACTCGCCGCCACCAGTTCACTGCCGTTAGCCACCAGCATCAGCCACATCTCGCCGGAGGTCCACCAGAGTTCTCACCACCTTACTCCGTGTCCAGATCGGACACTGCTCACCATCGATCGTTGGCGCACCGTCGACCGAGTCGAGAAGCCGCCGCCTCGATTTCACTGGGAAGCCGAGCTTCGCCACATCAGTAACGGAGCTTCCTCGTCACCAGATCGGAGAGCTGCCGAATAATCACCTATTGCCGAAGCCGTGCGCCCCTTCGAAAATCTCACCGCCCTTCGGAGTTCGAGATGTCTCCTCGAGATTTGTACCACAGCGTCTCGACGCAGCTAGCAGGAGCGCCGCCTCGCCGAGCCTTCGGATCTCGCCGTCAGTGGCTGAATCCGACCGTTGCCGGCCATCGGCGACCCCAGATCCGACGATCTTCTTCTCCCGACGTCCCAGGGTTTGCCGAAGCTGGCGTCCCAGGATTAGTTTGCAAGATGTGAATAAATGAAGTTCTTAGTATTTCTTCATATGCTTTTGTTGTATTTATTATGTTGATCTTATTATTGTTAATTTTAACTATAGCTAGTTGTTGTTATTATTTTTATTTCTTGTGGAGTTTTTTTTTTGTATCTGCTACTTTTATAAGGGCTTCAAGTAAAACAATTGAGTGTATAAATAATTCCTCGACTTTGGGAAAGATACAGATGAGCTTTGATTTTGTTAAGCTAAGCAAACATCACTTCGGTACCCAGCCCAGAAGGATATTACCAAGTTCACATATCATGGATATTACCTAAGTTCACTATGAAGGATGTGTATAATCTATTTATACAGTATGTTCTTGATGGTCCAGTTTGTGTGCTGCTATTACTTGGTTTTCTTTAGAAAAATTGGTGCTTTGTTCCACTGTTACATGTTTTTTACTTCAATATTATATGTTTGATCATCATTTGGTAGTTAGCACTTCTGTTGTCTTTATACATTTAGCATGCAAGGTTAGCTATGCAACCCCCTGCTTTTACATTTAGCATGCAAGGTTATTAGAAACATGGTTGGGGTTCTGGTCTTAATAAATCTCTACTGATGGTTTTTTTCTTTTTTTTTTGTGAAGATGGCTAGTTCTAAGCATCATTGGACTACGATTGAGGATGCTAAAATTGTTGAGTGTCTCATAAACTTAGCAAGTGATGGAAAGTGGAAGGCTGACAATGGCACTTTTAGGGCTGGATATGCTAAGCAGTTGCAAGTTTGGCTCCATGAGAAACTGTCTGGTTGTTCACTCCAAGCTTTACCCCACATAGAATCAAGAGTGAAGCATATGAAAAAACAATATTGTGCTATTGCGAAGATGTTAGGACCTAATGCTAGTGGGTTTGGTTGGAATGACGAACTGAAATGTGTAATGTGTGACAAAAATGTTTTCCAAGATTGGGTGAAGGTACAAAGTCTTCTCATATCATATCATGTAGTTTTCAATTAATACTTATTTCATGATGTTACCTACAATTCAAGATTGGGTTTGTTTGTATCCACCTGAGTTTGTAGACTTCTTTGTGAATTGTAGTTGCACAAGCCATACAATGGAACTTCAATCTTTCCTATTTGGTACCTTTGTTTATTGCACAATCTCCTTGGTTCATGCATTTACTTGTAGGTTATTTTGGATCTGTTGCTCTTGCCCTTGTTGGATATTGATTTTTTAAGTTTTAGTTTGCTATTTATTGGCCTTTGGAACAATAGCTGATGCACTTGATTGCTATTTATTTGGCCTTTGGAACAATAGCTGTTGCACTTTGAAAATATTTTGAGTATGTGTTTTAATTTATTAGACTTTGACAATTTTACCTGCAATATATTTATTTTTTTATTGGGTAGATATGAAAAAGATTGTCACCGTTATAACATTTTTTTATATTTAAATATCTTCCCATGTGAGTTTGAGAAATAATATATTCCTAGGAATTTATTTATGGTACCAAACGCATGTATTATATATATCCGGGAATAAATTATATATACCCGAAAATATTATATTATGTGCCAAACGTGGTAATAAAGAATAGGCTTAATTGCACTTTGCTACCCTCAACTATTACCATTTTTCAACTTTGTACCCTAAACTATTTTTTTGTAACAATTTGGTACCCAGATGTTATTTTGGACTAAAATGCCCCTACCCCTACCCCTAACCCTCCCCCCCTGCACGCTCCGGCCGCCCCCCCTGCTCACTCCGGCCGCCCCCCCCCCCCCCCCCCCCCCTGCTAGCTCCGCCCCCCCCCCCCCCCCTGCTCACTCCGGCCGCCCGCCCGCCCCCGCCTCTCCCCTAGGCCGCGGCAGCACGGGAGGAGGGGGGCTGGGGAGGGAGGGCGGGGCGGGAGGCGGGGCAGGGGGTGGCCGAAGGTAGCAGGGGGGGGGTGGGGGACGGGGGGGCGGAGCTAGCAGGGGGGTGGGGCGGCCAGAGCTAGCAGGGGGGGTGGCCGGAGTGGGGAAGGGGGTGGAGGGAAGGAAGAGGGAAGGGCATTTTCGGAATTTTTGAAAAATTAGGTATCAAGTTGAAAAAAAATAATAGTTGAGGTACCAATTTGTTACGAAAAAAAGTTTATGGTATCAAGTTGAAAAGGCGGAATAGTTAAGGGTAGCAAAGTGCAATTAAGCCTAAAGAATATCCGGAAATATGATGTCTTGGAATAAAATTCCTTTGAATATAGAATTTCTAGGTATTTAGTATTCCGCGTACCAAACGGCCCCTAAATTATTTTATTATAAAAAGGGCACAAATTCCAATACATTCTGATATCAGACTGACACTTTTTCTCTCTCTACTCTCTCTCTACAATTTTTCTCTCTACTCTCTCTCCCCTTTCTGGCCACTCGACCGAGAGCCGCCGTGAGCGCCACCAAGTTCCACTGCTCGACCCCGCATAGAAGCCACTGTCTCCGGGACTCGCCGCCACCAGTTCACTGCTGTTAGCCACCAGCATCAGCCACATCTCGCCGGAGGTCCACCAGAGTTCTCACCACCTTACTCCGTGTCCAGATCGGACACTGCTCACCATCGATCGTTGGCGCACCGTCGACCGAGTCGAGAAGCCGCCGCCTCAATTTCACTGGGAAGCCGAGCTTCGCCACATCAGTAACGGAGCTTCCTCGTCACCAGATCGGAGAGCTGCCGAATAATCACCTATTGCCGAAGCCGTGCGCCCCTTCGAAAATCTCACCGCCCTTCGGGGTTCGAGATGTCTCCTCGAGATTTGTACCACAGCGTCTTGACGCAGCTAGCAGGAGCGCCGCCTCGCCGAGCCTTCGGATCTCGCCGTCAGTGGCTGAATCCGACCGTTTCCGGCCATCGGCGACCCCAGATCCGACGATCTTCTTCTCCCGACGTCCCAGGGTTTGCCGAAGCTGGCGTTGCCCTCCGATCCACTCTGCGACCGCTTCCTCCCGGCCGGATCCGGAGCTCGAACGCTGTCACCTCTCGCCATGGTCTCCACCGAACGCCGAGGTGAGTTTCTCCGTCTTCATTGCTGGTTCTTGTTCTTCTTCCTCTTCTATAGTTGCTGGGGGTGAGTAGTGGTGAGGAGTGGGGAAGACGAGTCACGCGCGTCCATGGAGAGAATTGTTAGGGTTCATATGCTTAGGAAAATAGGTTAGGAAGAAGAAGATGGGACTGTGGAGATTAATTAGGGTTAGGGTTTCTGAGTGAAGAAGGGAGCTAGGGAAGAAGAGGTGTCGGTCGGCTGTTATTGTTGGAATGGAATAGAGAGAAAGAAAAATGGGTTTTATGTTTGGGAGCAATGGGCCGGGTCTTGGGGCTTAGGATTGGGCTGGGTTGGTTTAAGAATTAAGGATTTAATTGTTAATTTAGTAGTGAAGTAGAATTGAGCTGGGTTTAAATGTGAAAGCTGAGTTTAACAATGAGCACATGGGCTGGGCTTGGGACTGCAGTGATGTTTGTTGGGCTGGACTGTGGAATAGAATGAGAGGAAAGTTTTAATAAGTTAGGGTTGTGGGCTCAATTATATATTAGATATGGGCTGGGTGTTTAGTTAATTAATGATTAAATTGTTAGCTCTATTATTTCCTGTGAACTTGGGCCTTAAGGGCATTTTTGCATGAATAGCATGTGTAAATATGTTATACTATTATATTAGTAGTGAATCAAATATAAATTATTGGTTATAAATCACTATATATGTACTATTTTGTTATAGAAATTATATCATTAGTATAAATATTAGTTATTTTAAAAATAAATATTCTAGTATTTTCTTGCTAGATTATTTTAGAAAATGTTTCTGAAAAGTCTATATGGTTATAATAATATTTCTATTATATTCTAAAAACTTTTAGAAAGTATTTTCACAAATACTAATCTTGATTAAAGTTATATAGTTTAGACTATTTTTCACTAAGTTTATTTCGATCAAGTTATAGTGTATATACATATTTTCTAAAATATTGTCAATAGCAAGGTATATATATTTCTAAAAACAAATGATTTTCTACTAAGTATAGTTAAAGATATTTTAAAGTTATAATGTATAAATGATTAGCAATATTAACAAATTGACTTGATTTTAAAACCCTAACCACTTGTACCCAAATTATACCAGGTGATTATTCAGATTCATGCAATATTACTTCCGTATTTCCAAGGCGAGGCAAGTACACCGACTCGACTTATACTTTGTCTTTCTGTCTTACATTCATGTGCCATGTTCTCATATCGGACACGAGATACACACGATTGTCTTGTACATTGTTCATTTCTTGTGAGTCATTGTTTATTGCGGGGATTGAGGAAAATATTAGCTTTTGTGTGACCACACCCAACATAAGTATTATGGATAGCCTAATCGTACACTCCACGTACGATGAAGCCAGACCTTGTAGAATTGATTGACTCATTGATTGATTGTGCTCCTAAGCCGGTCACACATTAGTTTAATATTTTAAATTGTCATACTTGCATTGATTGTCGTGAACATTGTCTTGTTCATTGATAGCCGTGTTCATTGTCTTGCATATTGATTGTCGTGTTCATTGCCTGCAGTTTTACATTACATTCTGGTACCATAGTTTTATTTCCAGTTCTGGTATTCTGGTTTCACCTTGTATTCTGTACTACAGATTACATTGTATTTTGTTCTTATCGGGGTTGTACTTTGCTCTTTTCCTGACAGGATACGTTGCAGGTGAGCTTGAGGCCACATAGAGCATGTGATTGCATTGGATATTGCAGCATTTATTTTGTTTATTTTCTGGAGATTGTATTTTTTATGATTTTATCATTGTATCTTTATTTGACCGGATTTGTCTCCGGATGTCTTTGTACTAAAATTTGATTTATGGATATTGGTGATCATTCTGGGAACGTTATAAAAGCTGTCACGACCCGCTCCCGAATAATCGGATACGAGTCGGACACGTCCCGCCTTCGTCGATGGACACGACGAAGTAAGCTGTACAATACTAAGAAAAACTCCAAGTCATAATGTAATGTAAACAAACACAGCTTTTATAACGTTCCCAAAAATGATCACCAATATCGATCAAGTCTTTTTAGTACAAAATCAGCCGGAGATAAATCCGGTCAAATAAAATAAAGATACAATAATGAATATCCAAAATACAATCTCCAGAAAAGAATAAAATAAAAACTACAATATCCAATGCAATCACATGCTCCATGTAGCCCCAAGTTTACCTACAACGTATCCTGTTAGGAAAAGAGCAAAGTACAACCCTGACAAGACAATATACAATGTAACCTGTAATACATAATACAAGGTGAAACCAGAATACCAGAAATGGAAATGAAACTGCGGTACCAGAAATGAAATGTAAAACTGCAGGCAATGGACGACAATCAATATGCAAGACAATGAACACGGCTATCAATGTACAAGGCAAGAAAAACGACAATCAATATGCAAGTGTGACAATTTGAAATATTAAACTAATGTGTGATCGGCTTAGGAATACAATCAATCAATTAGACAATGAGTCAATCAATTCTACAAGGTCCGGCTTCATCGCACGTGAAGTGTACGATTAGGCTATCCACAATACCTATGTTGGGTGTGGTCACACAAAAGCTAATATTTCTCCCAATCACCGCAATAAACAATGACTCAGAAGCAATGAACAATGGTACAAGACAATCATGTGTATCTCGTGTCCGATATGAGAACATGGCACATAGATGTAAGACAGAAATACAAGGTACAAGTCGAGTCAGTGTACTTACCTCGATTTGGTTGCACGAGAGTAGTACTGCATGGTTGTTCACCTGTTAATTTTGTACAAGTTTGTTAGGGTTTTAAAGGATATTTGCTAATTATTGTTAACAAGTTGACAATGCTACAACCATATACCAGCTATACAAATATACTAGCTTGATCAAAATAAGGTTTCTAGGAAAATACTTTTAAACTATCTCTAGTAAGAAAATCATTTGTGTTTAGAAAATAAATATATTACAGCTTTGATAATTATTTATTAGAAAAATACTTTGAACTATATTAAACAAAAATTCTCATTTTAGAAAATACCTACTAACTTATAAAATATTGATAATATGATTTATCTAGTATTTGCAGATAATTCTTTGTAACAAAAATATATTTGTTAGCTAACTAGAAACTTAGCAAATAATATGTATAATAAAATATAAATATTTCATTATAATAAAACCTATACTTTAATAAGAACATCAAAATACCTAATGATAATTTATAATAATGAAAGTAATTTAATAATGATAGTAATAATACTATTTTTCAAAATATTGTTAAGGTCAATACAACTATCATTAGTTCAATACAAAAATCATAACTAAACATTAATTAATTTGACACTAATCAAACTAAATTACTAATTAGAATTAAATCAGCTAGAGCATGCCCAAACTAGCCCAACTATTCCTGAACCCGAGCCCACACTACTTTACTTCACTGTTTAAATAGATGAATTCATTCATCAGTTAGACTAAGCCCAAACCAGCTCAACTATTCCTGAACCCGAGCCCCAAATCCATCACCCAAAACCCGGCCCAGCTTAAACAAAACTGATGCTGTTATTATTATTTTTCTTTCTTTTTCTAAAACCCAGCCTTTCACCATATTTCAGCCCATGCTCTTAGCCCCCAAGACCCGGCCCATGTTTCAACATCAAAACCTAAACTGAAGCTTAGCTTCTCTCTCCTCTGCTCATTCTACTCACAGCCGAAAGAAAACTCAGCCCACTCCCCATCGTCTTCTTCCCCCAGACTTCCAAAAGCAAACCCTAACTCTAATTCTTGCTCGTCTTCCTCCTCAGTCTTAGCCCCCAGCCCTAGATCTCTGAAACCCTAGGCCCATCTTCTCCATCTCCTTCACATGCAAACCCTAGATATCCCTTCGTCTCCTTCTTCCCCATACTCCCAGCAAGAATCCTAACCCTAAAAATTTCTGCACAGCCTAACTTAGTCTCCCATGGCCGCTCCCAGTGTAACCCTAAATATTTTCTTCAGTCCCAGCCCTAGATCTAGGTCAGCTTACCCATTCTAGCAAAGAACCCTAGATCCACAAATACTTCACTCAAACCTAGATCGATCCCTAACCCAACCCGAAACCCTAATTTCTAGGTCCTCTTCTCCAGTTACAAAACCCTAGTAGCAAGCAAGAAGAAAGGGGTTGAGAGATTGATGAGGGAACTCACTTTGGCCGGCGGGGTCGTCGATCCGGTGTGTCACCCCCAGTTCTCGAATTAGGGGTATTTTTGTCATTTTCCAAGACCGTTTTTACGGTGAGGGCTGGGCGTTGTTACGCACACGTGCCCTTACAGCGGGTGCGGTTCGTGACACGGTGACACGACGGTGCTCGTCGTCGTGTCGGCTCTAGTCCAGGCGAATAGTGGCGGTCCTCGAATTCCACGACGGCGAAGCTCTGGTCAGCACAAGCTACGAAGAGGGACGCCGTCCACAAAAGGGCGGCTCACTGCTCAAGGGAGTCGCGGATCTCGAAGTGTCTTCTCGAGTCTCGAAGGCGGCGTTCTCCAGCGGATATGAACTTGCTGGCGACTCCGGTGGCTCAGCGCTCCGATCTGTGGCGGAGGCGCAAGCTACGAGGAGATGGCTCCTCAATTTGTGAAGCGGGCGTGGTCTTCGAGGCTAGCGCACCATAGTCGAGGTCGGCAAGTTGATCTCTCTGGCAGCTCGGTCGACCGCGGGGTGAAGCTCTAGTGGCTCCTCGGCGGTGGAGGGTGTCGTAGCGGTGGACCTCCGTCGAGATGTGGCGGATGATGGCGGCTAACGGCGGAGAACTGGTGGCGGCGAGTCCCGGAGACAGTGACTCCTATGCGGGTCGAGCAGTGGAACTCGGTGGCGCTCACGGTGGAAGACGGCGGTGCTCGACTGGGTCTCCAGCGATGGTGGTGGTGTTCGGCCGAGGATGGCCGGAACAGTGGTGAGAGAAAGAGTGGTGAGAGAGAGTAGAGAGAGAATAGTGAGAAAATGTAGAGAGAGAGACTGTAGAGAGAGAGAGACTGTCAGTTGTCAGAACTGTATGGGAATGTGTGCCCTTAAATAATAAAATAATAATATGTGTGCTTGTGTGTGCAGGGAGTGGCAATTGTGGTAAATAACTATATATCTGGTGTTTTTGTGTACAGTAGCAGATTGGTAAATACTGTTAGATCTGAGGGTCTACTTAGAACAATTTGCAACAGACTTTCAAAAATCAAAAAGTCCCTCCAATAGATTTCAAAACAGATTTTTAAACTCAAAATAGATTTCAGTTTCAAAACAGCTTCCTAAAATTCAAATATTTAAATTACAGATTTCAAATTCAAAATATTCAATAGTTTTCAAATATTCAAACAATCAACAAATATTCAAATATTCAATCATTCAAAACAGATTTCAACACTGATTTCCCTAATTACAAAATTATTTAATAATTACCAATTGTCAATTTAAAAAATAGTTTTTCTTTAATTATTAATAATTAAACTAGACTTGATTAATGAACAAAAGTTTGAACAATTTGATTTAACATAAAGTAATAGAATGATAAGTAAATTACAAAAAGTGACTAGTACAATAATATTTATCAAGATTTCCTATTAACAGAAAAGTGGTAATAATAGCAATATAAAAAAAAAATTTAAATAGCAATTTAAGAAATATTCTTAAATTTCACAAAATTCGGTGTAGGGAGTTACAAAAGCTGTGGATGTTTACATTACATTGTGATTTGGAGTTTTCCTTAGTATTGTACAGCTTACTTCGTCGTGTCCATCGACGAAGGCTGGACGTGTCCGACTCGTATCCGATTATTCGGGAGCGGATCGTGACAGATGGTCCATGAGTGTTCTTCCTCATAATTAGCAGTTGGGTGCCTTTAAAATCAACTTGCTAATAGGCTATGGCACTCTATCCTATTGGAGGCTCCAGTCCCAGATATGTCATGTCCCTTCCTAGGCCGATTAATTTCCAGTGCCCTGGAAACCATCGAAGGGTTACTCCCTTATGCACAAGTTGTCCAAGACCAATGCAATGCATGTCGATGTATAACTATCAAATACACTATCAATCATGCACAACAAGAATGCCAGAACTTAAGTATCTTCCTCTTCTTCTCGATAACGATAACGATAACGATCTGTTATTAGCAGCTGGATTAACCCAACTCGCTAATAGTTATGATTTAGGCAATTCATATATTCAATCTCGAGTAATGATAAGCAACATATATTATCTTGTAAACTGTTCAGTACAATTGGATAAGCATGTGATAAGGGACTATTCAAGCACTCTTCTCTTATTAGCAAGGCGATAGTTGTTTCGATAGCAGTGAACTATATAATTAGCATACGATTTTCTTTTATCTTATCTTAGCATGGCATGGTTTCTTCTTTTATGCTAAGCAAGCAAGCATATTTCGTGTAGCCGTCGTGACATATTATTAGCATGCAATATTCTTCAGTTGGACTTAGCATGGCAAGTTCTTTTGATAGGCAACATGTAACTTCTCTTTTAATGACAAGCAGTAGTGGTATTCAGATTCATATTCATATTAGGCATGACTAAATCAGAAAATAAAGTCTTGTTCACTTACCAAGATCTATCGTCTCTGTCCAAGCAAGGAGAATACTTCTTCAAGGCCACCTCTCGAATCAGCGAATCGATATCTCTTATACATAATGCCATGCGGAGTGGGACATTACATGTTTACCCACTTAGAAAAGTTTTGTCCTCAAAACTTCAAGAACAAACTTATCTAATCGAGTTACGATAGCCCTCATCCTTCGCCATCCTCGATAAACTCTTGCAAATGAATACCAATCTTGAAAGCAATAAAATTTAGCGCATCATAAAAATATCTATGGATTTATTGTATGGAACGTTCATCTCATTGACAATATCTGAAGGCAAGCAATTAGGGACACTTTGAGTTGCAGCGGATCAACAAGATGGCCAGAGGATCGTTGGGCTCTGATACCATTTGTAACGTCCCGATCCCGGAGGATCCAAGTTTCCACGGGACGTTATGGCGTGCAAGCCTAAATTGCGCTTGCACAAGACCAAGGCGATGTATAATAACAAAATAGACTATAATCAGAGTCGGCAGCAGCGAAAGTATTGCAGAAAACCAAATGACAAAAAGATATAATTGAACAATGAACTTTTATTGATATTTGAACTGAGGTTACAAGGCTTGATAATACAATTATCTTTCTTGCCCGTAGACTTACATCTCATGAACAAATACAAGATTACAATGATCTTGTTCCATACATTATATCCATGTATACTGAAGCTCCGAAAACATCTTATACGATGCGACTCAGGCATCTGCTATACTGGCTCCCGAGGATGAGGCGCTGCTATCGATACATGCCCCACATTAAAAATGTGGTTCAGCACTACAAGTAGTAGTGAGGAACAAAACAACATTTACTGAAACAATCATTAAGTTATCATGTGAGAAAATATGGACATTAGTGAGCTGCTACTGTTACCTATGTTCATTTCATGCATCAAGGGTCGATTACATTCTTTAAAAACAGATTGATACAGAAACCAAATTTCAGTTGACAAGCTATCAAGCTTTTGGTAGGGATAATCTCATGCAATAACTTGGTAAATGTTGTGTAGAATAGGAGTAGCTTAGTTTAGCTTAATGAGTAGATGCGTATAGTTAAATATTGTGGATATAAAATAGCTAATAATGCATATATAGTTATAAATAATATGTATAAATATTTATTTGATATTTCTAAGTAGCAAAACTTGATATTTACTTTACCAAAAACGAACAAAGTTTTCTCACCTTAAAGAAACGCATTTTAAATTGCAAGTTTTATATAATCAAGAAAATCATGTTTTATCACATAAAGGGCAAAACATAGTTTTACAGAATACAAGTATGTTTTTCCAAATAAATGATATTGGACAAATTCTCCTTTCCAAAGAAAATGTTAAATTGACTTTTCTTGTAGACATCAATTAGGAAAATTAGTGTAAGCGCTAAAGCGATGTTAGCGTAATTAAAATAAATAAAAACTTGAATAGGATATTATAGAGATTATAACTAGGTACTACCCCTTAGAATGAACTTAGAATTGGAACTAAGTATGTCTTCTTAAAACATAAATGTAGGGTTGCGAAGGATAAACTGAGACTCATCCCATCTAACATATTTTCCTGCAAATCAAGGCAAGCACATTATAACGATCTCATATTTTAACTAATACTTGTCCTACTGCATATTGCGACACATTGCGCCACAAAGTTCTTTCTTATGAACTCAAACTATTGAGGGAATTGGGGAATATGTAGCACTTGTGACCAATACCCCTCATATTGCATATTGTGTTAGCTTAACCCTCTCACACGGGGCTAAAGCCATATCGCATCGTTAGGATGCAATTGTACCCAAGCCGGTCACAAGTGGTTACATAGTCAAATCACCTTCTAGATATATTTCAATTATTTTAATTGTTGCATCAAATATTTTCAACTACTTCAGTATTACATAGTTCCTTTATTGCTTAAAATGTTAGATTGTAAATAATTGTACTTGCTCCGCTCCTGATTGGATAAGTTGTCGGTGAATTTGAGGACGAAGAACTATTCTTCTCTAGCTACTACGACCCTGATCAGTATCCCATGGAGCCGTTGGACCATACTTTGGAGATTGATGCCTTGAAGGCACCTGAGCCGGCTACCTAGTAGCTCGGAGTACCCTTTTACTGCTTTAGCATTTTCCTTTGAACTATGTTTTTAGAGTTGTAATTCAAGTTGTAACAGTCTTAAACTTTTGTAGCTTCGGTTAAACCATGTATGACTGTATTTGAATTAAAAGTTTTAATTTTTCGCAAAAATAGATGTTGTGACTTTGTGAGTTCTTTTATTATTAGACAGCTAACCACCGCCCTCACCACGGCGTGGGCTGGGCATGATCCGACTTGACCCAACCATTTTGGGATCGGGTCGTGATACAGACCTTACAAGCGACAATTGCAGGTGTAATACGGATCGTATTGTACGGGTGCGTAGCCTGGAGATGTTTCACAATGCTCTGATGATCCGTTATTTGGAATCGGAGCGTGACATTATTTACACCAACAATAACAATATTTATTTAAATTTGTAGGATTGAACATTCTATAGTATATGACTATTTGTTTAGACTGACCAAAAGAATATTTATTTTAATTTATAGGATTTAACTTGTTATATTATTTAGATCTAAAAATAAATATATTTATTTAAATTTTTAGGATTTAACATACTCCCATGTTAATTTCCAATCACATTAAGTTTTCATGTTCCATTAATAATTTCTATTTATGATTAATAGAAATATTTATTTAAAATTACAGGACTTTGTCTTTTTTATTTCTTTCATATTCCATTAATTATTTTTATCTTATGATTAACAGAAACATTTATTTAAAGCTATAGGACTTTGTGTGCTTATTTACCATTTCCAATCACTCACAGTAAGTCTTTCATGTTCCATTAGTTATTTTCCTATTTTATGATGGAAATTTATATTATTTAGATATAACAATAGAAATTTTTATTTAAATTTTGATGATTTATCTGAATTAATAGGAAATATCAAATAATTTATTATATTTAGCTAATGTATTGAATTTAAAATTTAAAAAGAAAAAAAAATTATTAATTATAAATAACTTTTTGCATTTGAAGAGAAAATGAGAATATTTAGGATTGGAATAAAAAAAATTATATTAATAATTTTTTTTTACTTGGTAAAATTTATATTTTATAATATATTTTAGATTAATCTCCGTTATACATAATCTAATATACTTTTATTAATCTTATTCTTTAAAATATAATCGTATTTATAACTTAAATATAATTCCAATATTCGATATAATCAGAAAACGAGAATATTTAGGATTGAAATATTTAGACATAAAAATACAATATAAAATATAAATCCAATTTATTTCAATTTAAATATATTATCTATAACCTATAGTATTATATAATACAGGGATATTTAGAGTATTTAGATATATTATTTAATTTAAGTATATTTAATGCAATGTTCCATAAAACAGAAGTATAAAACTAACAAATTTAAAAATATTATCAATAAGATTTTTTTTTCATTTTACCTAATATTTTATTATACGTTCAACTATAATAAAAAATAATTATTAATTTGATTACATAATACAACAAAATAAAGTTAGATTTGCCTACTATTAGACATAATACAATGTTCAACCAAACAAAAAATATAAAACTAATAAAATAACGAATATTATCGATACTTTTTTTCCTTTCATCCATTCATAACTAATATTTTTTATTTTATTATAATTATAAGATGAAGACATAAATATTATTTTAGATTACATCAATTTAAATTAAAATAGATTATAAATTTTATTGTCTTTAAAATTGTAGATAAGATTTAATTCAAATTATAGAATTAATTACCTTACACTACTAATTTTGAAAATGATAATATTTTAAATTATAGATTTTATTTGAATAAATAAATAAATTCTTAATTTGATTACATAACCCAACAAAAAATGCCTATTTTCTCTCCTGTTGGAAAGGGAAGATAATTGAACGTTCAAGCAAACATATAGAATTGAAAATATTACAAATTAGTTTTTTTTTTAGTTTCATCCGTTCATACCCGATATTTTTTTTTAGTTTCATCCGTTCATACCCGATATTTTATTACAATAATTTTTTATTACATCAATTTAAATTAGAATAAATTATAAAATTAGTTCTCTTTTAAATTATAGACAACATTGAATTCAAATTATAGATTTAATTACTATAGCATACTAAAATTAGTTTTCTTTAAATGAAAATTTTAATTTTTAGATTAATAAAAATTTATTTCTTAATTTTGTAACATAATACAACAAAATAAAAAATTAAAAGATTATCAAGATTTGTCTTCTGTTGGAAATCGAAGAAAATATAACTTTCAGAAATATAAAACTAATAAAATATTATTAGTTGGATAAAACTATTTTTTAGCAAAGTTAAAATTTTATTTAACTTGCTTTATATTACATTTAAATTTAATTTTAGAATATAAAATTTTGGACATTTTAATTTTTTTTTTTTTTTTGCATTCTTAGCTATGAAATATTTTTATGTCAAAATAAAAATTTAACCAGCTTAAGTTAAATATACTTATGTCAGGCTAAAAAATTAACCTATTTAAGTTGAATTTTTACTACGGTCGTTGAGTGCTTAAAATATTGACAATTCCATATCCATCTCAAATAAACCAATAGATCTTATATCAACCAAATCTGGACCAAACCACCCACAGAAATAGAAAATAATAATAATATTTAAAAAAATCATCTTGGAAATAATCTTGCTTATGTTCTTAATTATATTTAAACTTACTCTCTTAATCTAACTTGCGTTATATTATATTTAAATTAAATTTAGAACAATTTTTTATTAGTGTAGATAGATGAGGGTATTTTTGGAACAAAAACCTTACGGTGAAGCCAACTTTTCTCATTATGTAGTAGTATAGATTCTAAAATATATGAATTTGTGGTAATAAGTAGAGAGAAAATATGAGAGATGAAGGGAAGGGTTCTATGTGTACAGCAAAAGATTGCAATTTTCTATTATCTTTCCCTTTTAGATTTAATAATCTTGTCCATTAATTTTGTTGTGATCCAATGTTTTCAAATTATGTAATATCTAGAGGGTAGAAGTTGTGTTCAAAAATTCGCATAACTTTTTGCATTGTTATTGCATCAAGGCAATCTTGTCCACACATCTTTTTGAAATATGTGGTTATAAAGTATGCTGATGTGGCAACAACTTTATGGAATAATTTTTAACCACACATTTCAAAAAATATGTGGTTGAGATTGTTTGGTGTAATATATATATATATATATATATATATAAAAAGAAGACTTCAAAACGGCTCAAATTTGAGCCATCTAAACCGTTTGTATTTCATGAATTAATTATTTAAAAAATTATATTACCTAAAAAATTATTAAAAATTAATTTTTTTTATAATTACTCTATGAGGATTCAAAACCAACTCCATCACAAAGAATACCAAAAACCTTAATTAACCACATGCGCTAGAATATATATTTGTTTATAATTAGTTAATATATTATAGTTATACAATTGGATAAAAAAATAACAAATTATAACTAAAATATAATCAAATATATAACAAATTCTAATATATATATATATATATATTCTCTTTCCATCACCACCACCACTTCTGAGATTTTTTTTTTCATTGAGAAATGGGTCAGAAGAACGGAGAGGATGGATTTTTCAGCATATTGTCCAAGACGGACATAGTTTCCCAATTGTGTGAACTGTGTAAAGGAAGCGTCTGAAATGAGGTTTAACACGATTTGTGTGAATGGTGTGAAGGAATCTGAAACTGTATGAAAGAAGGTATGACGACCGAATTGTGAGAAGAATGGGTGAAAGAAAATGTGCTCGTCTAGGTAGGGGGCAATGTAAATTGGAGGGTAAAAACAACACAATTGGAACTGATGGGTGTAAATTGGCCAGAGTCACTTAAAAAATGTGAACTAATGTTAACACACAGTAATAACGTGCACATACACATACAATGCATGTGTGTAACAAGCGAAAAAATCTAATATAAATACTTTTGGAGTTTTTTTTTTTTTTTTTTTGAAAACAGTTCAAATGGATATCTTAATATAATACTATATAAAGTGGGGTATTCCAATATAATACCATGTGAGGTATTGAGAGATGCACATGAGATGTGACCCAAAGATTATACCATGTGAAATATTTTACTAGAATAAATTTTTCAAGAAAGTATTTATGCTTTTTGTTACACTTTTGCTGGTGTTTGATCTACTTTTTATGGGGGAGGGAGTACTCATCGTCCTCCATCTTCATGTTCTTCCGACCCATCAATTCTTCCCGACAAAACCTTAGAACTAGAAGTGGTGGTGGTCAGAAGAACCTAAAAAATACAAAAAAAAAAAATCTGTTCAAAATTAAAGTTAATTTTCGGAAGAATGTGACGACCGAGGACGACGAGTACTCCCTCCCCTAAGAAGAAGACCAACAACAGTGTGACAAAAATTATAAATGCTTTCTTGAGGAGCTTAGCCTTAATCCTCTCAATCAAACATTCCATATGGTCCCCATCTTTACGCCACCACCTCATATGCATCTCTCAACATCTTTATATATATATATATATATATATATATATATATATATGAAACGGATCCAGCCCCCTCATCTCTTATTTTCTGGGCCGTTGGATGATGCTTTAAGCCATCTAATTTTGACCGTTGATTTGAACAACGATCAAGATTAGATGACTTAAAGTCAATCAGACGATCCGCAGTAAGGGAGCATTTCTAAGGGGGCAGCATATCCGCTATATATATATATATATATATATATATATATATATATATATATATATATATATAAACAATTATGTCTGTATTTTAAAAATAAAAATAATTTTAAATACAAAAATAAATCCATCTAAATTAAAATTAAAATTAAACTAAAACTAGATTTTAATATTAATGTTAATTTCCATATTAATATTAATGTTAACTTTTATATTAATAATAACATTAACGTTAGTTTAGTTTTAATTATAGTGTTAATTTTTAACGTTAAAAATAAATTAAAATTTAAAACTAAATATAAAATTAGAATTAAAAATAAAATGAAAATTAAGTTGTAGATTACTAAGCAAAAAAAGGAATGCAATATAGGAGTTCTATGGTCAGTTTATATTTGAATATTATGGACAAGTGACTAGGACCTTTCTTTTTCTTTTGCTAATTGATTGTGTCATATTGACTTTATATATATATATATATATATATATATATATATATATATATATATTCTTCCAAACACCACAGTTGAATTGTAACGAGACTTGGCAGTACTTTTCACATGCTTAACATCACGAAAATTATGTGGTTCAACATTTCGTGGTGTCACACTTCTTTTCATCTGCGTGCTGATTGTGGGGGAGTTGCACTCTCCTATCATCCGCAAACTGTGACTACCCTAGAATGCTAGGTTTTGTGTCCTACACATAGTTGTGTCATGGTTTTTTGTTTTCTTATATCAACTTTTAGTTGGTCAGTCTGAATTTTATAACAGCAAATTTTAGAATCCAAATATAATAAAAAATTAATTTAATATTAAAACCGATATTATATATATGATTTTATTAGATTTATAATTTTTTTATCAATGTATCAATTCTTTAACTGTAATTTTTAGTTACTATTTCAGGATTTCCTATTTGAGAATTCCTACTATAAAAACTATGTTTTCTCTATCTTATTTTTACGGGTGAGAGTGGAAGCACAAAGAAAATCCAGGAAAAAGTATGTACTTTTCTCTTGGGAATCGCCATGCAAGACAAAAGAAAGAGTCGACATGATCGAGTAACAAAGAATTCAACATTGGTTCTTGTCGATTATGTAATTTTACCTGAGTTATATATATGAGACTTGTCTAGTTAATGTAGTCACCAGCATTTAAGTTTTTTTTTTTTATCTGCGTTTGGTGTTCGTTAGATTAATTGGTTATCTTATGTGGATGGACAATGCTTCTGCACACTCAACACTAACTTTGCCCTAAGATTTCTCCATTCTACTTCCATCCTGCCTCAATGAATTTAAATTGGTTCAATTTCATCTCTATAGTTTCATCTTCCAAAATGGAACCAATTTTATGTCTCAAATTTAAACCATTATGCTTTGGGTATTCCCTATTTGTTGGGGGGGCATGGTTGGAAAGAAATACTAGGCTTCAACAAAAGAGACTCAAGGGAGGGAAAAGAACAAGTCGAGACTTCCTAATCTGATCATCTGACAAATAGTTATGCAATGAAAAGGACGAGAAAATTATGTCTGTGTCCATATTGTGTTTGGCATCCTGTGTCTGTATCCATAGACATGCAACATAGGTACTTATTTGGAAATGTTTGCATCCTGTACATGTATTTTGTATCCATGCAACCATGAATCCCATGACCTTCGGTTTTAGACTAACGGTTTTTGTGTTTGGCATCCTGTGTATGTATCCATAGACATGCAACATAGGTACTTAAATTAAAAAAATTCTATTTATACTAACGGCTTTTGTGTTTCTAACGATTTTTTACCAGTAGTAATTCTTAACAACAAAAAACTATTAACAATTGAAAAAACTTGTATTAGAAATATGTAGCCTCAACCTCTAGTTTGTTCCCCAACACCAAACCAACATAATACGAAAAATAAGACGACGACAATTGACAACTACTACAAAAAAAGTCTAGTACAAAAATCTGTAACCCATTGTCAATTAATCATCGACTCTTAATCTGTTCTTAATTATATAACCTACCTGCTAATTCAGATATGAATCTATCCTCTAACACAGAGATGGTGATGAACCTGATGATCAATTGTCATTTGAGTCCTTAGGAGACTATACAAGATAAATTGGTTTATCTCAATTTTTTCCTGAATTGGCTGAAGTTAGGACTGTTAAGGTGACTCCTAATGAAGCAGATAAGGTTGTATGTCAACTGGATAAAGCTGTACATCAACCTATCTCAACTGCCTCTCCACAAGCCTTGATTGAATAATAACTTCTGTTTTGATAGCAATCTCTATAAAAAGAATGTAACACAAAAAGAATAAAACAAGAACTTTCTTCATTTTCTATCTTGGTATCAGAGCTATTGCCTACCGGTTCTTCAATCCTATTCCTTCCCCCCCCCCCCCCCCACCCCCTCCCCCTCCCCCCCCCCCCCCCCCCCCCCCCCCCCCACCACCACCACCACCACCATCTCCCTTTCGCCATTAATGGCCGCCACCACCAATCAACCCGCACCATCTTTTCAGAATATTACAAACTTGGTCTCTGTGAAACTCACAAGAGATAATTATATCATGGGGACATCCCTGTGGTGACCGGTTCTTCGGAGCTATAAACTCTTGGGTTTTCTTGATGGCATGAATCTGTGTCCAGATGAGTCTATCAACACCAGCAATGGCGTCTCCTCTGCAAAGGTCAATCCCCTTTATGATGAATGGGACACTCAAGACCAAACACTCCTAAGAAGAGAAGCTGGTGCAACCATGATGCAATTGCAAGTGCAGTCTAGCCTGATGGACAGAGTCAAGGAGACCCAATTCCAAGACGAAGCACTGTGCAAACTTAGAGATCAAGTGTTAGCTGATACCCTGGACAACTTCACGATAGCAGACGACGGAGCACTAAGACGCGGCACAGACTATGTGCACCTGCTAGAGAATTAAGAGAAGAGCTGATGAAGGAAGCACACCGATCGCAATATTCGATACATCCAGGCGCAAATAAGATGTATAGGGATATGCGAGCACAGGTATGGTGGAAAGGAATTAAGGGTGATGTATCCCGATATGTCTCTAGATGCTTGATTTGCCAACAGGTGAAGGCAAGTAGACAAAGACCGGCAGGATTACTTCAACCGCTGTCCATTCCGGAATAGAAATGGGAGCACATCACGATAGATTTCGTGTCGGGATTACCTTATTCCCAAGGAGGGAAGGACGCCATCTGGGAGATTGTTGACCGACTGACTAAGTCTGCTCACTTCATACCCTTCAAGGTTGGCGACTCTACTGAAAAGCTGGCGAACATGTACATGCAGCACATTGTTCGGATACATGGAGTACCGGTGAGCATTGTATCGGACCGGGACAGTCGTTTCACCTCTCATTTCTGGAAAAGTCTGCAAGAGAGTCTTGGGACTCAACTGAAGTTTAGCACCTCTTATCATCCGCAAACTGACGGACAATCAGAGAGGACCATTCAGACACTCGAGGGCATGCTGAGATCTTGTGTCTTGGAGTTTGGTGGATCTTGGGAAAGCCATCTGCATCTGGTGGAATTCTCATACAACAACAGCTACCAAGCCAGCATAGGCATGACGCCTTTCGAAGCACTTTATGGACGTCGTTGCCGTACACCTTTTGCATAGGACGACGTAGTAGAAAGAGTACTGCTGGGACCAGAGATGATTAAAGATGATGGAGACAAGGTGAAGATGATCAAAGACAAGCTTAGGATCGCTCAAGATCGACAGAAGCATTGGGCCGACAGCAGTCGTCGACCACTGGAGTTCGAAACAGGAGATAAAGTCTATGTCAAGATCTCCCCCACCAGAGGAACCATCCGCTTTGGAAGAGCTGGGAAACTTAGCCCCAGATACATCGGCTCATTCGAAGTTTTGAGCCGAGTCGGAGAAGTGGCATACCGATTAGCTCTACCAGCTAATCTTGAGGGCGTGTACGACGTCTTTCACGTTTCACAGCTCAGACGTTACATCCCCGATCCTAGTCACATTATGGATCATTCAGAGTTGGAAATTGGACCCAGCCTCACAGTGCCAGAGAAACCAGTCCCGATCCCATTTTCGAGTCCGAGGCCAACTTCGGTTTTCGAATCCAACCTTAAAAATCCTTTAGTGTATATATATATATATATATATATATATATATATATATATATATATATATATAAGAGAATTTGTTTCTTAAACAAATTTATAACCTTATCACCATTTTTCTAGTTCTCACCCGTTCCTTCCCCTGACCTCTCCGTTTCCCCTTCCCCGCGAGCAAAACGTGCGCCAACCCCCTCCTCTCCCGTAACCGCCGGCGACCCCTCCCCTTCCCGTAACCCCAAGCCCCTCTCCCTATAAAAGACCCCTACTCCATCTCCTTCCTCCTCATCTTTTTCCCCTCCTCTTCCACCCAAAACCCGCAGCCGCTCGGCTCCGACCCGAGCCCCGCCCGGCCAGCGCCTCCCTTGGCCAGTGACACCCGCTCGACGCCGCAGCGTCGGTCCCAAGCCGCCCCGCGCCGATCCACCCTCGGCCGAGCCCGCCTCCGCGGCTGACGCCGCCTCCGCCCGTGGATCCAAACCCTTGGGTCCCGATCCGTCCTCTCCGGCGACCCCGAGCCTTGTTGGCTATGTCCCAGCGGTTCCGCTCCAGAGCCGTTCCCGTGCGACGACCTCCGGGCCCCGATCTGCTGTTTTCGCGTTCCCGTGTGTGCTGTTCTGAGCCGATTCCGCTGTCTACGCGGATTTTTTCCTATTTTATACATCTGAGAGGTCTAGCCGAGCACCGAGATATAATCCGTGTCCCTGTGTTCCCCGTCGGTGTGTTACGTTTTCGAGTCGATGATGACACGGACCCCGATCCCGCTATGGGAATCAGCTCGATTTGTTGCGATTGTGGTTTCGGACTTCTCGAACACCATTTCGAATTGGTATTGGTTCTGGAGTTTTGGCTATGATAGTTTGTGCTGTGGTTATGGTTTTGGTTATATATTCATTAATTCTGTGGTTATACTTTTTTCCTTAGCTATTTTAGTATGATTTTGGTTCGGTGGAATTACTTGGTTATGGAAAGTCTTTGGGTCGTTGTTGGTGTGTGTTGTATCGCCAATGTGGCTAGATCATCCTAGTTTTAAAGGAGGTGCTGCCTATAAATTTTCAGTAAAGTATTTCAAAATAGTATTTTATAAAGTTCAATAATTTTTGTATATCAAAATCTATTTCTAAAATCCAGGTCTTTGCAAAAGATTAATTAAATTGGTTCTGATTGGTTTTAAGTGTTGGTCTAGTTGGATTTCGGTATTCCCTTTTAAGGCGACGACCGTATCAGTCGGATGAGCCTCGGCGAAACGCAAACGCTACAGGACTTCCTGTACGTTGAGGCGTTAACCAGCAACGTGAGATTTGCATGACCAAGTCTGAGACGCCCATTTTCTATAAATTATATTTTATTTTATTATTAGACTTGTTACTGCCTTTAGTATTTTGGGTGCAGGGCCTCGGCCTTCTGATTTGACCGCTTCACGCAGTCAGAGCTCGCCTCAGCATTTTTAATTTAATTTAACTTAATTTGTTGTAAGGGCATAAGCCCAGCTTTTCTTTATTTTTCTGTGGCCCTTTATTGTAGCTTAGATTTCTATTTCTTTTCTGAGTAGGTTATTTGCGTAGCTAGACGTATAAATTATATTTGGATATTAATTATTTTGTATAAAAATTAATAAGGATTTCTCACATTTAATTAAATGGATAAATTATTAGTAAGTTAACAAGTCCATGTTTTATCATTTAAAGAATTAGTTTTATATATATTAAAAATACAAAGTTTTGCCAATTAAATTGTAACTGTTATCTTCTCCAAATAAATCAGTAACAGGCTTATCCAATAAATGACAACAAATGTGGCTCGCGACGTTAGACGTTCCGGTAGTTAATTAATAAATTAAAACATGAGTAGGGTCTGTTTCTAGAAATTGCAACTAGCACACCTAATATGGTTCATTTATGATTCTAAGTCAGGATTCTCAAGTGTAGGATTTCGAGGACGTATTTGACTTCCTCCCGGTACCGACATCCCATCCAGTCATAAAACAAAGGCAGGTACGGTTATGTTTTCTTGCATTTTAATTAGTAATTGTTATCTTGCATTAAACCACATTGCTACACGGAACTCTATCCTAGGGTTCAACTACTGATTGTGGGAACATTGGGGAGTAGCGTAGCGTTTATGACCAATACCCTCATATTGCATTATTGTGCGAGCTAACCCTCTTACACACGGGGATAAGCCGTATCGCATCGCTATGATGCTATTGTACAACCCAAACCGGTCATATACGTTACCTATTCAAATCACATTGTTTCAAATATTGAATTGCTGAAAATTGCCGGAAAATATTATTCAAGTATTTCAAACTGTTTAAAATTGCATATTTCCGTTATTATTTGAAATGTTAGATATATACTCGTACTTTGCTCCTTTCCTGACTGGATCCCCCCAGGTAACATTGATGATGCTGAGCTATTGTTCAATAGCTATTATGATCCTGTGCTGTATCCTGCGGTGCTTCCAGAGTCCCACTTAGAGGACACAATCCTGAGGCCGATGAGCCGGCCGTTAGATAGTTGTTGTCTTTATTTCTAGTTTTTTGTGTTGGAGATGAAGACTTTTCATTTCAGACTTTTCATTTCAGTGTTTTATTTTCAGATGTATTTCTCTGTGTTGAACAATTAAAGTTTTTAATGTTCGTAAATTTAGTGTTGTGACAAAAGGTATAAATGTTGTTGAGATTACCTGCATATAGAAACAGCTACTGCCGTCGTCTCACAACGGTGCAGGCTGGGCATGATCCGATTCGACCCAACAATTTGGGATCGGGTCGTGACAATTGGCAATTATAATTATATCAAAATTAGTTTTAGAAATTAATAATTGAAATTTAATTTTTTATATATAAGGTTTTTTTATATATATAAGGTAATTTTTTAAAACTCTTTTACTCTCTCTCTCTCTCTCTCACTCGTACCCCGACCGCTCGGAAACCCCTCCCCTTCCTCTTCCGTTCACGGCCGCCGCCGTGTCCCCGGACCTCCCGGAACCGCCGACCCCTCCTCTTCCATAACCCCCGAACAGCTCCCTATTTAAACCCCCTTCTCAACCCCCTCCATCACCATCACCACTGCTCCGTGCCCTAGCCGTGCTCCGCCGTGTCGTCGGCCACCCGACCCGTACCCGCGTCGCCCCGACGTTCAGCGCCCCCTCCGCGAGCCGAGCGCCGCCGTTCAGCGCGCCTCCCGCGTGTTCCCCCGCCAGCGAGCCGGCCGCCCGTGCGACCTGCTGTTCCGTGCCCGACCCCCTCTGTTCCGCGGATCCCGGCGTCGTCCCGTGCGTGCTTCCCGACCCGACCTCGTCGAGACGCTGTCAACGTTCATTCTTCTGCTTTCCAGCGCTGTTCGGAGTCTGATCCGAGTCCGCACGATTTTTCCTATTTTATGCATCTGAGAGCTCTAGTCGAACACTGAGGTATAATATTTGTGTCCTGTGTCCCTCCCGTTGGTGCGTCACGTTTACGTGTCGATGATGACGCGCGGTCCCGACCCCGTTTCGGGGATCGGTATTTGATATTGTTGCGTTAGGAAATACGCGGTTGTTGGTTACGTCGCGGCATAGTCTCTTTTATACTATGCGTATTTTTGGGTTAGCTCTTTCATTATGCTGTGTGTTTGGGTTTTTGGTTTTCCCTTAAGTGTTGTGGGTGCACTTTCTTTAGTTTAGCTAATTCATATTCCTGTGACTATTTTCCTTTTTGTTGGATTTTGTTAACTGTTGTGGCTTTTGGATCTTAGTTGGAGTTAGTATATTTGTGGTGTGGTGGATCATTTCTGGTATTTGTTGAATTATGGGTTCTGTACCGCCTGTGTGGCTAGGTTATCCTAGTTACAGAGGAGGTGTTCCCAAATTTTCAGTAAAATTTCAAATACTATTATTTAATTAAGTTTAGTAATTGGTAAATTAAAATCTATTTCAAATCCGGTCCTTGAAAACGGTTTACAAAATTGTTTTTTGGTTTTAAATGCGGATTTTGTGAGTTTTGTATTCCCTGTTAGGCGACGACCGTACGGTCGGATGAGCCTCGGCGAAACGCAAACGCTACAGGACTTCCTGTACGTTGAGGCGTAAGCCAGCAACGTGAGATTGCATGACCAAGTCTGAGACGTACCCATATTTTTATATTTAAATTTAACTTTATTATTAGAACTTGTTACTGGCTTTTAGTATTTGGGTGCAGGGCCTCGGCCTTCTGATTGGACCGCTTCACGGCACTCAGAGCTCGCCTCAACTTACTTTTATTTAATTTAATTAATCTGTTGTAAGGGCATAAGCCCAGCTTTTATTTTATTTTTTGTGGCCATGTATTTGTGTAGTGTAATTTTCTATTTTTTCTGAGATTGATTGCGTAGTTAGGCGCGTAATTAAAATTGTTACTAATTATTTTTATATGAAAAATTAATAAGGATTTCTCACATTAAGTTAATGAATAAAGATTATTAGCAAATTAACAAGTTCATGTTTTTATCATTTAAAGAAAAACTTAGTTTTATATATATTATTAAAATCCAAAGTTTTGCCAATTAACCTGTAATTGCTATTTTTCCCCAATTAATCGGTAACCGGTTTATCCTGTTGATTGACAACGACTGTAGTCGCGACGTTAGACGATTTCGGTAGTTTAAATAAATAACTTAAAACTTGACTAGGGTCTGCTTCTAGAAATTGCAACTAGCACACCTAGAAATGGTTTCCTTTATGGTTCTAAGTCAGGGTTCACAACTGTAGGTTTCGAGGACGTGTTTGACTTTCTCCCCGGTACCGACATCCTGTTCCAGTCATTAAACAGAGGCAAGTACACTTACAATATCCTGCAGTTTAATTTATAATCGTTATATTGCGTGATTGAAACACATTACAACATGGAGTTCTCTCCTAGAGCTCAACATATTAATTGTGGGAAATGTGGGGAATATTACAAGTGCTTGTGACCAAACCCCCCTCAAATATAGTAGTGTGTTAGCTTAATTCCTCACTCACGAGGCTTAAGCCATACCGCATCATTAGGATGCTAATTATTATCCAGCCGGTCACAAGTAACTGTATATTCAATTATTGTTCACAATTCTTGTAACTGATTTTGAAATATTAAACTCCTGCATGATTTGTTTTCAAACATTCAATATATGCAATTTTCCATTATTCTTTAACCTGTCGGATATGTATTTGTCTGCTCTTTCCTGACTGGATAACCATTTTAGGTGACTTTGAGATGAAGCTTGTTCTATGATAATTTCTATGACCCCGAACTCTACCGAAGGCGACTCGGGATCTTAGCCAGGAGGATGTTACCCCAGAGCCAGCTAGCTAGAGGCTGATGTCATGTTTTAAAAGTTTAAATTTCCAAGTTGTAGTTGAACTCTTGTTGGTTATTGCCTTAAGGCCAAACAATTTCTGAGATGTAATAAAGTTTATTTTCCTGCATTATTGTGCTCCATTATTAACATTTACTGCCGACGTCTCACAACGGTGCAGGCTGGACATGCCCGATTCGGTCCAACAATTTGGGATCGGGTCGTGACATAGCGCGTGAAAGTAGCAATAACAATGGTTGTGTTCACAGACCCTACACACTCCCCCAATCCCAGTCAATGTACAATCAATCAAAGTGGGTCCGAGAGGGCCCCGTGGAGCAATGTGTATATGCAATCAGGATAATTCCTATTATGTAACATGCATTTAATTTAGAAAATTAAATTAACAAGTTCGGATATGAAACTTGCCTTTGCTCTCCGGGCGGTGGGGATGGTCGCACAAATCTGGCTGGATGTGGTTTCCAAAATACAGTAACCAAAACATACACTTAGGCTTACTAGCTAATAAGCTAACCCTTATAACATAATAAAGACAATTTTTATAAAGAAAGACATTATTTGATTAATAACTTATAATAAAAAAATATTAGTTTTTAATAATAATAACTATTATAACTTTGTAAAAGATTACTATTTTAACTATTAACACAAATAACACATAAATATTAATATTTAATATTTCGCTAAAAATAATACTCTTGATAATTTACATAAATGTAATAATTATTAAAAATACTTATTTTCATATAAAGATATTTTGACAAAACTATAAATATTAATATTTGATAATTAGGTAAGAGATACTTTTGAATAATTTTTATTAAATAAACTTAATAATATCTAAAAACAACCATTTTGTAGTAAAATATTTTTCTATTATTTTAAATAGTAAGTAAAAATTATTACTTTATTTTTGTACCTTTTGGGACAATATATAGAAATACGTATTTGTTTAAGAGTTTTCTTTTACTAAAAAAACATTTAGAAATAATATTTATATATTTTACCTATTTTTCTAGTAAAACTAATCTTAAGAGAAATAAATAGTTAAAAGAATTTTGTTACAAAACATCTATTAGAAATAATCTTTATATATATATATATATTATATTATATATATACAGGGCCGGCCCCGCGGTTTGGGTTGCCTTAGCGGAGCTAACTTTTGTTGCCCTTTATCCTTATTGAAAGATAAATGTTTAATTTAAATTTTTGTTGAACCGGTCCTAAGTAAACTAAATGGCCTGGAGGGTTGCCCTATGGAGGGGGGTTGCCCAAGCCCGAAGTCTTGTCAGGCTTACCCCAGGGCCGGCCCTGTATATATAATATATATATTATATATATATATATATATATATATAATATATTCCTACTTAAAAGCTTATTTAAAGAATATAAATAGTTAATAGTAAATTGCTATCAAAATAATTACTATATATCTTAGCTATTCTAATAAATACACATACTATTAGATTATTACCATATGCTAAACTAATTAATAAGAGTAAAACTTAATGTATAACCCAATACACTAATTAACTCAAGAATGCTAAGTAAAACTAATTACTATACTTTCTATAGCTAACTATTGTACCCAATTACAAATTAAACTAATGGCTATTCCACAACAATGATATCCAAGAAACATTAGTTAATTGATTTAATTAGGGTTTCTTCCTAGGACAATTGGCAGAGCTTTATTCTGCCAATTGGAAGTGAATTGGGTTCTTGGTTTAAGGTTTGGTTCTGTCAGTATGTTTAAGGTTGTGGGTTTGGTTATGTGTACGTACAGAATGTACAGAATGTTCCTGGAAAGGAACGAAAGGAACAGAGAGAGAAATACCTCGATTTTTGCACGAAGGAGCACTGAGGGGAGGCCTCGGACTCGGAATGGAGCGTCAGAACGCCGGACGGAGCCGGACACGGACACGCGAAACGGGGGACGGGGGCACGTACGGGGGCGCACGCGAGGCGGACGGACCGCGCGGGAGGCGCGCGCGGCGGGCGGCGGCGGCGGCTGCCTAGCGCGGGCGGCCGGTCGGGCGGTCCGCGTGCGCGGGGCGCGGTTCGGTCGTCGGAAGGTGGCGAGGGTGGTACGGATCGGTAGATCTCGCCGACGTGAGCGCGGGGATGGCTCCGGAATGGAAAACGGAGGAGGGAGGAGGAAGTTAGGAGGATTATGGTGGAGAAGGGAGTCTGTGAGTTTGGTTCTGGAAAGAAGTTCCTGGAGTTCTTACGTACGGGAAGGGGAGGGGAGTGCGGAGAGTGGAGGCGGAATAAGTGGATCTGACGGGGGAGTGGGAGTGGGTTGAATGAGTTAGAGAGGGATTTGGGTTAGGTTGGGTTTAGGTGAGGTTGGGTTAGCTCTAGGTGAGTCAGGTCATTAGCTAAGTTGAGTTTGAGTCTAGTTTGGTGGGATTAAGTTATGGGTTAAGGGTTATGGGCTAGGATTAAGAGTATCAACAATCAGTTAATTAATTAACAAACAGCGCACACTAAAATTAAATTAAATAACAAAGAATAATAATTATAACAACGATAATCAATAATTTATTTATTTTGATAAATAATATTTTTTCCTTAAGCGATATATATATATATATAATATAATATATATATATTATTATATATATATATATATATACTAAACTAAACTAAACTAATTAAATCCTAAATTCCTAGCAAATTCCAATGTTGTAATTCCCGATTAATTAATTCCAAAAATGATGATTTTTGGGGTTTTACAAAAGTCTTAAAAGAACTGGCCTCCACAAACCACAATGTCCTCAATGAGTCAATCGAACCTTGCAACCCACAGTCTAAACAGGATGTTGCCTCCTTCATGTATCTAGTTTGGCACGTCCTTAGACCAAAAAAAGTTTGGCAATACCCATGCAAGAGCGGAGTAAGAGGAACTCACACTGGGGATCACCCAACTGTAGGAGAAGATGCATCAAGTTAATAGCCTTAGCAACTCTCTTTATTGCCAACCCCTCGATGAATTCACTATATCTGCTAACGGCCCCTCCAAGCAACTTCACACAACGGTGGCAAGAACAACCGCTTTCGAAGATTCCTGCCGTCACACGACGCCAAAGAGCTCAGTTTTGTACATCAATTTAAACTAGAATAATTATAAAATTAGTTCTTTTAAATTATAATAAGATTGAATTCAAATTTAGATTTAGTTACCATGGCATACTAAAATTAGCTCTCTTTTAAATGAAAATTTAATTTTTAGATTAATAACAAAATTTACTTCTTAATTTAATTACATAATACAACAAAATAAAAAATTAAAACATTATCAAGATTTGTCTTCTGTTGGAAATCGGAGAAAATGTAACTTTCAGAAATATAAAACTAATATTATTAGTTGGATAAAACTATTTTTTTGGCAAAGTTAAATTTTTATCTAACTTTGTTATATTATGTTTAAATTTAATTTTAGAATATAAAAATTTGGACATTTTAAGTTAAATTTATTTTTTGGCATTCTTAGCTATAAATATTTTTATGTCATGGTAAAATTTAACCTGCTTAAGTTAAATATATTTATGTAGGGCTGGGCATACGGGTCCAGGATCCGCGGTTCCAACCCGAACCGATCCGTAAAACACCCACAACAAGCGGGTCTAAAATTTTAAAACTGAAACGGGGCGGGGCGGGGCGGGTCCTGTTTATTCACGGTTCGGGGCGGGTCACAATTTGAAAATCCGCGGGGCCCCGGCCCGGCCCGTTTGGAGGGGTATTATTGTAAATTTAATCCAACATAACAACATAAGTATATTTGTATATAGAATTTTAGGGCTCAGCCGCTCAGGGCCTCAGGCTTCAGAGCAATTAAACTTTCCTCCTCTTTAGACTTTAGTCTTTAGACTCTTTGTCTTACATAGCGCGAGGATTAGACTTTATTCTTTGATTTTTTGAAGTCTGGGTATTTTTTTGTATAGTTTTGTTACTCTCAGGTCAGGTGGGTTTTTTTTTTGAATTGAGTGATTTTTATTTTGAATGTTTGATTACAGCCACAGGTGGTTTTTTTTTGTACAGTCTTGTCACTTTTGTATAGGGATAGTTTGTTACTTTTGTATATAATTTTTTTATATGATAAATTTTAGGCCCGTTGGACCCGCGGGTTGTTGCGGATTAGATCCGTTTCAAACGGGGCGGGTTAGGTCCGGTTCCAGAAAAAAATTGATCCGTCCCGTCCCGCCCGTCAAAGAACGGGTTAGGTCCGGTTCCTGAAAATTTCGGCCGGCCCGACCCGTGCCCAGCCCTATATTTATGTCAGGCTAAAAATTAACCTATTTAAGTTAAACTTTACTACATTGAGTGCTTAAATATTGACAATTCCTTATCTATCTCAAATAAACCAATAGATCTTATATCAACCAAATCTGGACCAAACCAGCCACAAAAAAAGAAAATAATAATATATCTAAAGAAATCATCTTGGAAATAATCTTGCTTATGTTTTAATTATACTTAAACTTACTCTTAATCTAATTTGCTTTATATTATGTTTAAATTGAATTCTAGAAATAAAATTTAGGACATTTTAAATTAATCTTTCTTTTAGCATTCTTAGCTATTAAATATGCTTATGTCTGGATAAAAAATTAATCGGCTTAAGTTAAACAAATTTATGTCAGGATAAAAAAATTAACCTATTTAAGTTAAATTTTTTCTACAATAAGTGCTTAAAATATTGACAATTCCATATCCATCTCAAATAAACCAATAGATCTTATACCAACCAAATCTGGACCAAACCGACAAAAAAAAAATTAATAAATCATCTTGAAAATAATGTTGCTTATGTTCTTAATTATATTTAAACTTACTCTCTTAAAGAGTTAGGATGATTCAGATAACAACTTTGCTATTTGGCTAGCTCTATGCTCTAATTTGATGTTGTAAACTCTACTTGTTTCTTTTTTGGTTGTTAAAACCATCTCAACCGTTGGTTCAATCAATGATTGAAATCAATTCAGGCAAAAAATTAAGTTAATTAAATTAAAACTAGAATAAATTAAAACTAAGAAAAATTTAAAGTAAAATAACAATAAAAATAAAAAATAATTAAACTAAATTAAAAGAATTAAACTAAATTAAATTAAAGTTAAACTTAAAGTTAAGTCAATTTTAAATTAAAATTAAATTAACATTAACTTTGACATTAACATTAACATTAATATTAAATTAAAATTAAGTTAAAATCAATATTAAAATAATAATATATTAAATTAATATTAATATTAAATTAGTTAAAATTTAAAAAATATTAAATTAAAATTAAATTAGTTTAACTTAATTTAATTTTAATTTTAATTTTAATTTTAATTTTGGCCTGAATTGATTTGTTGATTGAACCAACGATTGTGGTCATATTTAACAAAAAAAAAACAAGCGAAATCCACTTCATCAAATGGGGCATAGAGCTAGCATAGAGCTAGCCAATAGTATTTTTTAATTAAGTAATAGTTAATTTTAAGATATAAAAATTCTAATTTAGATTAATTAAAATTTTAATTAGTTTAAATTAAATTAAATGATGAATTAAATTGTAATAGTGAATTTTATTTTAAGTACCTAATTAAATAATGACTATGTTTTAGATAAATCTACTTTTTTCGTCTAAATTAAATTTGTATGTAAGTCGCATTACATTAAGTTTAAATTAATATTTTTATTAGAAATTTTACATGTTTTAAATTAGATTTTATTTCTTACATTCTTAGCTATGAAATATTATTTATGTCACTCCTAAAATTTGACATATTTTAACTACATTAAGTGTTTAAAATATTGCTAACTCTTATTACCAATGACAATAACCTTTTTTATAGAATTTTTTTTTCAAGGTTTTATATAGTAAAAGTGGATATTTATGTAATTTATAGCATAAAAATAGCCAAAAATAATAACATTTTAAATAATATTTCATAATAATTTAGTTTGTGTTATATTTAATAAATAAAATAATACTTACAATTATAAAACGTGTCGCATAGATATTAAGTCGCACACGCATTGCCGGTCCGACACTAGTATATATATATTCCAGTTTCTTATGAAAAACTAGTGCGTGTACCCGTGCGACGCACGGGACGGATAAAGTGTCATTCTGTTTTGTATTTTATATGAATATTAATATTTTGGTAGGAAGCATAAAATCTAAATAATTAGTGATTAGTAATGCAGTCACATATGTATATATATATATATGTATGTACATATTTATATAAATATGTATAGGTAGCGTCCTATCATTTGCCTTTATGAATTTGCATGAAAAATTCTTGAATCTGCAATAACTAATTTTAAAGTAATGCATATCATAAGAACATGATAATGATAAAGTTTAATTGAAAAATTACATAAGTGATGGGCCAAATTTGCAACTGCATACTTTTGTTCCAATCCTGTATACATAAAAGACAATGAATATAGTTAGATAAAAAAAGTTGCTCTAATATAGTGTACTTCAATTAATATAGAATAAATAATAAATTTATCATGTACCTAATTTAGATTTTGAAAAACTTCTTTGTAAACTACATTTGTAGTTTCATTAGTGTCTTCACCATCGTCATCAGCAATAAAAATTTTCAAACATTTGCGTGATGTAACCCTTGAAACAGCAACATACAGTTGTCCATGAGTAAAAACTGGTTTTGGAAGGTATACTCCAACATATTTAAGAGACTGCCCCTGACTTTTGTTGATTGTCATTGCGAATGATACTGCAATAGGAAATTGCTTGCGTTGGAATTTAAAAGGTATTCTGAGATCAGAGGGAGTTAATGACAATCTTGGAATAAACACTTTCTGACCAATATTGCTTCCTGATATTACCCTTCCTTCTAAAATGTAGGTACCCATGTGTGTAATAATAAGGCGTGTTCCATTACATAGTCCAGCTGTCTGATCAATGTTTATCAGCAACATAACAGGGACTCCAACTTTAAGATTTATTTCATGATTTGGCAATCCTGATGCTTTTATTGTGTTCAAGAATTCAGGTGTTTGAATATTCTCCGGTCAATCCATGGTTTCATTATCTGAGCACGGTGTATTTGCAGACATATATGTTTTGGACTCCCCTGGAAGCAATGACATGATATAATTATTGATGATGTCAACATTATCATTTTTTGGAGTTAAAATAGCTCTATCCTGGAAAAAGGATGCATTATAGAAATTATCCAATAAAGATGGATAAGTACTGTTTACGATTGAGGCAAGTTGATCTCCAGAATTTTTGATAACAATATCATCTGGAATTGCAATCGACACATCACCATCGCTATCATCACCAACAGTTCCTTCTCCAATGCCTAACAACCAATCTGAGAATTCCTTTAGTTGATTAACATCAGTAACCGCACCAGCATATTCAAGTCTCATGTTCTTAGTTAAGGTCAGGACTGTACAAAATTTCCACAAATAAGAAGAATTAATTGTCGCATACACGACATCTTGCCTTGTTCCCTTTACAACAACAGGAAGAATCTGTCTAAAGTACCACCCAATACGACAACTTTACCTCCAAAAGGAAGACTTGCACTATTTATATTGGAGAATCGCATAATATCCCTGAATGTTCGGTCAACAGCTTCAAAACAATGCTTATGTGTCATTGGTGTCTCATCCCATATAATAAGCTTAGCCTTCATTATTAGCTTAGATATAGGACTACCCTGCTTAATGTTGCAAGTAGAATCTTCATTTACATTCAACGGTATCTTGAATCGCGAATGCGCTGTCCTCCCTCCTGGTATAAGCAGTGCTGCTATACCACTTGAAGCAACCGTCAATACTATATCACCTTTTGACCGTAAATCTGCAGTGATAGCTCTCCAAATATATGTTTTTCCAGTACCACCATATACATAAAGAAGAAAAAAAATCCACCGAGATCTTCATTCACATGCAACAATAATTTGTTGAAAATATATCTTTGCTCATCAGTCATTGTAGATACCAATGTTTCACGTTCATCAGCCAAAGCAAGTCTATCATAATTTAATTCATCATGAATAAGTGGATTTTCAGTATTGTCTAATAATGCCATGTCTGGTTGTGTCATTGAAGGGAAGTCTCGCAAAGATCTATTATTGCATTGCAGTAGTTTTTCTATTTAAACCAAAGCCAAATTTTGTAATTCTTTTGCACGTAAAAGCATAGCTGTAAAAATTAAGAATATCATTAAGAATCAATCCAATGAATGATTAGTAATTAATATAGTGAAATTGGAAGTAATTTTTCTATTTCAACTCAAGAAAGATTTTGTAATTCTTCTGCACTTAAAAACATATATGTAAAAATTAAAAATATCATTAGAACTCAATCCGATGAACGATTAGTAATTAATATAGTGAAATTGAATTACCTAGAATTTGAAGATTTTCTCTTTGTATATGCCAAAGATCATCGGTCAAATACTCCCAAGTTTTGTTCCAAACCAAATCTGGTTGAGCAAGTTGATTTGATACCAACGAAATTGTGAAAAGTCTCCGCAAGTAGTGACCAGTGCCCCAATTACTGGCTTCTATAATCCCATCGATATACTCCTTTTCATCATCTAACAACCTTTTGCATAGCATGCATCTCTGAAAGATGGGTAGACAACATTGTCAACTGTTATGATATCACGAAATAACTGTGCTCCTTTTGCGTAATTTAGCAAATTTCTCAAATAGTACAATTCACCACTTCCAGGATGAACATATTGTAGCCTTCCAATAGTTAGTCCCTTATGCCTTTCCATCCATTCACCATTATCTCTTTTCCATACAAAGTGAGTAGGAAACTGACCATATGTTAGTTCCCTTGCTTGAGAAAACTTTTTATTTGCTTCAAACCATGCTAGCAATTTGGATTTTTGAGACGTCTCTCAAGCACAACATCTATTGCATCATTGTCTAAAAAAATTACGGTTTGCTCATTTGGCAAGTGGGAAACTCAAACGCTCAACGGCAGGTTCTCTATAATTGATATCAAAAGCAAAAAGTCTCCAAGCAGATTCACACGAAGATAAATATCTACAATCATAATACAACTTTATTTCATCCACTATCTGAGCATTACGACGTTGCGCAGAACTCTGATAAAAGGTTGTCGTTACACGATCCTGTCCTTTGTTGACGTATTTAAAAAGATACTTAATTGAACGGGATTGGTTACACCATTCAACGTTTATATGAGCATTATACCTCAAAAGTAAGTGTCTGTTGTATGGAACTACATATCTATTGTCAATAATAGATTCACCCTTTTTAACACTTACGCCATTGTCACTTCTTCTATAGTTTGGATATCCCTCATCATCAATTGTAGTCCTTTCAACAAATTTTTTTGGAAAATGTTTTGTACACCTCCTATTTTGCATACACGGAGATCTTCTATTTGCAGCTCCACATGGACCGTGTATCATTAGTGAGGACACAATATCATACAAAAATGGATCGCTATCTTTATCTGGTATTTCAGCAGATACAATTTTATCTATATCATTAGCTGTTTGATACCTATATTCAGGATGTAAGAAAACCAATATATGTACATGCGGCAACCCTCTTTTCTGAAACTCTATTGTGTAAATAACTACAAAATAATATAACTTTATGAGTAAATATTTAACCAAAGTGGTAAGGTTTAAAAAGTGGTACTTGTATTAATTCTTACCTGCCTTTACTTGCCCAAAAATATTGCCTTGCTTGATCTCCTTTATCAAATGATCCAGCTTCATTTTGAAAACACGGCAGAGTAAGTCTGGCCTATCTTCAGGTTTGAGTCCATAGAGTGTTAAAAACCTATGTAATTCTGGCCACTTTTGGTTGCAAGTAAATGTTATAAATAGATCCGGATAGCCAGCCCATCTGCAAATTGCCATTGCATCTTGATAATTTTGAAAGAGATATCGTGCACTTCCAGTAAAACTTGATGGTAACACAATTCTTTTCCCAGTTGTAGCAGGATCAGTTTCATCTCGCAATACTGCATCTGCTAAACCCTTGTAGATATCAGCTCTGAGTTGCTTCTAATGAGTTCTTATAAAATGAAGCCTTGATGATTCTACCATACTATATGCATCCACCAAAAATTGTTGGAATAACCTTCTAGCAACTAATAAAAGAGGAGTCTGATTAATCCTTTGTTGGATAATGTAAGTCAAAAATTCTCGAATCGCAACGGACTGTCGTTTTTTGACTCATTTTCTGTTGATTGCTTTAACTTAATACCCTCCTCCCATCCATCTTCGCCCCTTGGAAATAATAGTGGATACTGTAATGGCAAATAAAGCTTTGTTAATATGGAAACACGTTGTAACATACCCGATTGGGTTTCGACAATAATGTCTCTCTCAGAATCTGCTGCATCAAAGTCACCAACAATTAGAGCAGCAACTTCTGATACATTAGGAAGATTGTGAGTTCTAGCATCGCGTCCTCTTTTTCCAATCAGTTTCAGCTTCACATTAGCAAATTCATCTTCAGCTATTTTATCACGAACCATTCTATATATTTGACATATGGATTACACGAATCCAATGTTTCTTTTAAATCCCTAACAATTGATTCTCTCAAGGAAGAAGAATCTCTTTCCATCCTGTATCAAAGAAAATAATATTAATATGTAAACCACAATTTTTTATGAATTTTAGTAATAAGTGTAAAAAAATTATAGTATTGCATACCCAATAACAGACATTCGATTGCTTATTTCATTGTCCGTATCATATATGTACAATTGGGAAAATTTTGGCGTCGATCCAGGAACTGGAAGTAAGCTACCAATCTGATGGTAGTTTTCCCCGCTCATGACAAACATAGGGGGACCATTACCATCATTTACTGAACTAACAACTTGACCACCCATTGAAGTAAAAGAAAACATCATGTTGAATGCACGAATATTTTTCAAAAAATATTTACTTCTATCATCGTCACCAAAAAATAACTGTCGAATCAATAACGGTGGATCTTCATAAGGAGCAAGTTGAATTTTGCCTTGCAAGCAACATAGAAAAATTTTGGGACAGTTGCATTTCTATGTTTTTCGCCCCTTTCACCATACCACATCATTGCCCCACAATCTTGACAAATCGAAGACGGATCTCCTATGTCAAAATAATCTGTAAAATAGCATATAATTATGACTTTGCACGACTTTTAATTTTATAAATGAAAAAATGTTTAAATAAGTAAAAAAAAATTATAACTTATTGCAAAAATGTTAACAATACCTGCATGACCATGCCCATCAACATGATGACTTGGATCACTATCAGCATCATTTGAAGGACCGATTGTTGAATATTAGCAGTTGTTATTGATTCGAATGATTAAGGGGGCGTTTGGTTCACTGTAATGTAATCGTAATCGTAATGGAATTGGGTTTGTAATGTAATTGGGTTTGTAATGTAATGGAATTACAATTACATTACCATGTTTGGTTGGAACATGTAATTAAACCATGGAATGTAATACCAATTACATTCAAGTGTTTGGTTTAACATGTAATGTAATCGAATAATATTAATTATTTGTGTTATTTTGACAAATATACCCTTAATATTTATATGTATATTTTTTGGCCAAATTTACTACTTCATAATTAATAAAAAAGTATTTAATTAAAACATAAGCCCAAGCCCAAAATAATAGTTCATTCATAATTCAATTGGGCTTTAAGTTCAACCCAAAATATTGTTCAATTAATCATAAGTCCCAAATATAATACACAACCCTAATCTTTTAATAATAAAACTATCACTAATAAATATTAGTGAACCCCTGGGGGTTTCTGCTGCTCACACAAACTTCCCCAAAATTTCCTATGCAGTGAAGAGAGAGAAGGGCACCTGCTGAGGAAGTCCTTCCCCTCGTCGGACATCCACTCGGGGATCGCCGGCACGTCTCCCGAGAACCCGATCCGGTGCAGGACGGAGATCGCGTCCGCCGTGTCCGGCCACGGGGCGCGTCCGGTGGCCATCTCGATCGCCAGCCGGGACCCGCCCTCGTCGAAGAGCTTCGCGCAGCCGAGGTCGGCGATCTTCGCCTCGCCGTCGGAGCAGATGAGTATGTTCTGGCTCTTGATGTCGCAGTGGACGATCCTTCTAGAATGCAAGTAGGCCAGGTCGGACCTCCTGCGCGCGGGACCGAAGCGACGGCTCGGGGAGGCTGCCGCCACGCCTGAGGAGCTCGTCGGCGGAGCCGCCGGGAGCGTACTCGAGGAAGAGGTTGTAGTGGCCGGCGGAGAGGTCGTGTCCGAGACAGGACACCACGTGCTTGCAATCGAGAGAGGAGAGGATCTTCTGCTCCCGCTGCAGCATAGAGGATCGGGATTTTTAGAGGTTGGAAATTTTTTAAGGGTAAAATTATAATTTAAGATTTGAGGATGTAATGTAATTAGGATTACATAGGTTTTATGATGTAATTGTTTGAATAGGAATAGATGTAATGTAATCAAGTTTGTAATTGCTATTACATTACATCTAGAGAAAAATTGTCCAACCAAACATCTTAATTGGGATTACGACGTAATGTCGATTACATTACATTGTCCAACCCGGTGAACCAAACGGGGCCTAAGTGCTGATAGTTCCAGTAATAAAAGATTAATTAATAATTTTAAAACACTAAAATTTAATAAATAATTAAAGAATAACTTCATGACATTTACTTTATAAGATTAAAAAATTTGTATACCTGTCGAAGCATCATGCTCAAAATGACTGTTATTAGAAGTTTGATTTTTCTGCAGCAATGTTGACGCAATACCATTTCTATTGAAAACAAATCTTTGACATTTTTTTACATTGGATAAGACACTCGATAAACAAATTGTTTTCGCTGCATAATACATATAAATTTAAAATAATAAAGCAACATTAGTTTTATTAATAAATAAACATTGTTATCAATTATAAATGAGTGATAATTATGTTAATTAGCTTATAATATACCGTTGGTTATATCCCTCAAAGGGGTCATGCTAAGAGTTTGGGGTGGGCTAATATTTAATCTGTTATTTTGAACTGCATCTGTATCCAAAGGAATATCAATTGATGCTCCTGAAAAAAGAAGTATAAAATTGACATCGTACGTATACCAAACTGAGCAATGTTCTAAAACACTAAAATTGAATAAATAATTAAAAATACATTCTTGACAGTTACATTATAAGATGAAAAAAATTGTATACCTGTCGAAGCATCATGCTCAAAATGATTGTTATCAGAAGTATGATTTTCCTGCAGCAATGTTGACGCAATGTCATTTCTATTGAAAACAAATCTTCGAGATTTCTTTACATTGGCTAAGCCACTCAAAAAATAACTTGATTTTGCTGTATAAAGCATAGAAATTAAAATAGTAAAACAACATTAGATTTATTAATAAATAATAGTGTTCTCAATCATAAGTGAGTGCATAATTATGATATTAGCCTATAATATACCATTGGTTATATCCCTCAAAGGAGTTCTACTAAGAGTTTGTGGTGGGTAACATTTAGTCTGCAATTTTGAACTGCATCTGTATCCAAAGCAATATCAATTGATGCTCCTGAAAAAAAAAAGAATGAAAATGATATTATAGATATTAATTATAGTAGTTATAAACTGTACTACTTAATAGTTTAATATAAGTTACCTTCATTATTGTTTGAACTTAAATAAGGTGTCGACATCCCAGTAATATCTTCAATTACACCAGGCCTCACTAAGTTGGGATTATAAGGAGTACCATTTACATTTTTATCATTTTGAACTTTCGCAAGGATGTCATCCCGTTTTGACAATGAAGAAACGTTGTTGCACACATGCCTACATAATGTAAATATAATGAAAGTGTCTGCACATTAGATAAAGTGATTACATTGGTAGTTTATTATTGGAAGTTGAAAACAACTATTCTTGGTGGTAGTATAGTTTGTATATGTAATAAATAAAACCTATCACTATTTAACTACGAAAAGTAAATTGTAGTACAAATTTAGAACCAAAATAATCCAAATAAGATAACAAAATAATAAAATACGATTAAAATACCAAATTTTAAATTCATCATAATATAAATTATCCAACAAATGTAGCAATATTTTTTAAAAAACACCGAGACAATTGTCTTACACATCAACAAACAATAGGAATAACATAATAATGGTAACACGCTGTCATTCGGTTGGCTCCGTTTTGATTTTCTTAACTTTTGGAAACTTTGTGCTTGAATTCTGAGAACACGTTCCTCCAACAGGGCTGCCAAACTCCTCATCGATATTGATCCGCTTTTCCTTGGTCTTATTAAAATTAGGTGTATTATCACCAATATTAACCTAAAAAGAAAAATATATGATTAAGTAATCCATAATTACCTTCAAAAGATAAAAATTATATTATTGCAGAATAGTGTAGTTACAGTATTTTCCTTATCATAGTTGTTTCCGTTGTCCAAACTTGTAATTCCATCATTGACAATATGGCCCTGCTTTGAATATTAAAATTTTAAATATGTATGGAACAATAATCTTACAATTTTATTAAAATATTTTCAAATGTAATAACCTTAATGTTATCATCAACTTCAGGAGAAATTATAGTTTGCACATCAACATCCGCATCCAATTGATCCTGTTGGGTAGGGAACAGTTTAAAAGATGTGCACACCATTGGATTTAAAAAATTACAAAAAAAAAGGTAACAAATTACTTGAATCCCCTTTGATAAGATCACTGCTATCAGAAATCCGCTTAACAGTATAAGTCCGCCAACTATATAAATACTGTTTTGCGTAGCAAGGATCTTAAAAAACATATCTTTATTCAAGAGCACGTCAAAAGCATTTCCATCATAAGTACCCTGTTAACACATAATATACAATATATATATTTTAAAATATCTTATATTTTTAAATTATATACAATATATATTTTTAAAATGACTTTGCACCTATATATTTTAAAATGACTTTGCACTTATCAACTTGTTTTAAAAAATAGTTAAGCAAACCTTTTCAACATCAACAAAATAGGAGCAACAGCATCACCCAAAAATTGTGTTGCAAGACGATCAAACAGTATAAAGTAGGTGGACCATGTTCGTCAATTACTTGAACATGACTTTGCACCTGCAATAATAAATTAATATATCACCATATAAATGTTTAAATTGAAAGGTTATGTCGCAATTAAATAACTCAAATTAACCTAAAAGAAAAATATATGATTAAGTAATCCATAATACCTTCAAAAGATAAAAATTATATTATTGCAGAATAGTGTACTTACAGTATTTTCCTTATCAAAGTTGTTTCCGTTGTCCAAACTTGTAATTCCATCATTGACAATAGGCCCTGCTTTGAATATTAAAATTTTAAATATGTATGGAACAATAATCTTACAATTTTATTAAAAATATTTTCAAATGTAATAACCTTAATGTTATCATCAACTTCAGCAGAAATTATAGTTTGCACATCAACATCCGCATCCAATTGATCCTGTTGGGTAAGGAACAGTTTAAAAGATGTGCACACCATTGGATTTAAAAAATTACAAATAAAAAAAATGGTAACAAATTACTTGAATACCATGCTGCTTCTTAAAATCTTGATAAGATCACTGACAGTAAGTTCGCCAACTATTATAAATACTGTTTTGCGTAGCAAGGATCTTAAAAAGCATATCTTTATTCAAGAGCACGTCAAAGCAGATGACCATTTTCCATCATAAGTACCATGTTAACACATAATATACAATATATATTTTTAAAATGTCTTATATTTTTAAAATATTACAATATATATTTTTAAAATGACTTTGCACCTATATATTTTTAAAATGACTTTGCGCCTATCAACTTGTTTTAAAAACGTGTTAGTTAAGCAAACCTTTTCAACATCAACAAAAAGAGGAGCAACAACATCACCCAAAAATTGTGTTGCAAGACGATCAAACAGTATAAAGTAGGGGACCATGTTTCGTCAATTACTTGAACATGGACTTTGCACCTGCATAATAATAAATTAATATATCACCACATAAATGTTATAAATTGAAAGGTTATGTCGTAAAAATAACTCAAAATTGCACACCTTGGGGAAGCGAGGACCATATTTGCACATTTACTACAGTAATACAGGTTTCCAACAGCTGGGTCACTTTCTTTGCACATTTTGTGCAAGCATAATAGTACCAACCCACAGAAGTATCAAAATCAATAATTTTTGCGTAAACAACACACTGAAGTTCCTGTTTAAAATGCAAGTTAAAAATTTAACAAAGGTAAATAACGGTGATGTAAAGGATATATATATTAAATATAAATAATAGCACCTTATCCAATCTATGACATCAGAAATAGTAAGTCTGGGACATTGGAGAAAATCACCTGTCACTGAAATAAAGCTTTGACTTGAGATATAGCTGACAACTTGGCTACCAGAGTCACTTGTATTTTCCAACCTTTGCAAATTGAAAGATTGAAAGTGGTGTCATAATTTTGACCAAATAATTGAAATGTTCCAAATATATTAATTTTTTAAAGTATTAGTAAATATGAATACAAATCACCTGTTCTTGTATTCGATACACTCCTTAAATCTGGATTAAGCCAAAGTTTTGTTGCATCAAAGGAATTAGAAATTCCAACCTTAGCTACAAAATTAGTAAACAATGCAATTATATAATTACATTAATATGTAAACAAATAATTATCTGCAATCTCTAATAAAATTAAAGTACTTACAATTGAAGATCCTCATTTTGCAGCCATGCAAAATAACTATAATAGAACCATCAAAATCCTTGTTTTCAGTGTAAGAATTGAAAGCAGTTGCATAATTGCCCCACAAAGTACAGTCTATCTTGTTACCCCTATTAAAATGACCATGATAATGGTCACATTAAAGAAAATTAATAATTAAAAAAAGGAATACAAATAAAAAAATAGTATGCATAAATGGAATGTTTAAAAAAATTTAATTAACTCACTCTAAGTCCTCCAGAACTAAATCTATCAGCAAGCTCTTAACACCATTTTTTCGTTCTCCCTCAAAGCACTTCTTTGCACAACATGGCCAATAACATCTAAACAATGTAAATAATAACAAAGAAATTAAATTACACCGTATATTTGCTATTAGGAAAGAATTTAAATTAAATTATGAAAAGTAATACCTATCAGATGTGTTTCATCTAGACCAGATGATAATAGCAAAATTGACAAAATTAAAAACACAATAGGAATACTTGAATCATCTGATTTCATGCACATAGTGTCCTTATAAAGGTAAGTTTATATTTGTGACGGGAAAGCATGAAATTTTGAATCAACATTGGCTGCAACCAATAAATTCTGAATGAGATAGCAGGACCCTTCTTACGAGTGTTGGCAACTTCACAGAAGCCTGAATCTTTCCATACTGCAGACACGTGAAACAAATATTAAAACAAATAAATATAAATAATTAATTAAATTAAGAGAGACAAATGACCAAAGATAACCTTTTCATCCACCAGTATTGGTAACATTGGGCTTATTATATTTAGGAACCTTCCAAATATGCACTACTCTAACTTTGATCCTATAATCTACTTTCCCGCCTTATATCATATATAAGAGTAATCCTTGGAGCCATACTTAAGGTTAATACCTGTAAAATTAGTAAAATATGATAATGAAAAATTAGTAAAATATGATTATGAAGTTAAGTAAAGACAAAGGGGAATGTATGAAAAGATAAGATCAAAATTCTAAATAGTTTGATGGACTTCATTTTATGGCCACATATATTCCCATTTTTGGCAACACATAACCATGAATAATTTAACAATGAAATAGATTAGAAAGAAAATATCCTTACTATTGAAAAGATTTCAAAAATAATTTTTTTAATAATTTAATAATTTAATAAATGAATAGATTCAATGTGGTGCTTTTAAATTCAATGTGATACTATATCAATCTTCGATTATGTACTACGTAAATTTTATGAAAAAACAAAACTTAGCTATCATCTGTAAGCTCAGAACAGAGAAACATATTTTTAAATTCAATGTGATCCTATCTCAATTTTAGAATATGTATTTAATAAATTTTATGGAAAAACAAAACTTAGCTATCATCTGTAAGCACAGAACAAAAAAACATAATCGGCCTACCATGATTTTGTTTTGCTTCCTATCAGGGGTGGGTTTGACACTAACATTGGAACTAATCATGGAGGATGCGAATTTAATTCTTCCCCATAAAAATGGGGGCAAGGTGGAAGTTTTGATCTTCCATACCCTCCAACCCGGCAATCGTAGTTGTCTCGCGGCACTTATGTTAATTATGTCACTATAAGAGTAATAAAATCTAGCATTATAACACCGGTCTGTGTGTATATCCTGATAATTTCATTCTAACATACACAAATACCAAACGCAAGTGCGTACAGAAATAACCAAATAATACATGTAGATTTCAAAGTTTGGTGTCATGATGTATTCAAAAGATTCAAATGATTTGTTGATGGGTCATATATTCCGATGTTTTGTTGATGGGTCATGCTTCTTTGACATAAATTTAGCCTCTTTCTCATGGGAATTTACTTCCTTTAGCCAATATTGGTGTTTCATGTAGCTTTTCTGACATGGATTTTGCTTTGGATTGATGCTTTATGGACTTCTCCTTTCATCTCAATTTTGCCTTTTCTAACATAGGGTTTACTTATTGCTCAATATGAATTTTCTTTAATCATGAGCATCTAGATTCTGGTGATCTTAAATTATGAGTTGTTAATTTATATGCTGATTATATAATAGAATTTGACCATATCTTGATTCTTAGATGTATTGGTGGATTATTATAATATGTGACCTAATGTGTTGTTACTCTTGTTGCAGCTTCTTCAATCTGTGATCCAGTGCGTCGTTGTTTCCGCTCCTGGAACAGCATTCATCGTGATTGCCACAATAGTTAACTCATTTTCGTAACTATATATTCATTATATTGTACTTTTATGTGTAATAGCTAAACACTGCATTTAATTTTGCTAATTTGACAAATTAAACCGAATCTTCCATTAGAAAGGGCTGATCCTGTCAAATTGATACCCTATCAAAAAACAATGCTGATCCTGTCAATTGACAATTTGCAGCGCTAGACGGGTATTCTTTGAAGCATAGCATTCTTGTTTCTTGGATTAGAGAGATGATTTCTTAGATAATACAAACACTTAAAAAAAAGCATTAATTTAATGGCATTCGCTCCTGCCTCCTCTTATTTGGATATCTTAATTCTTATTTGATGTCAGAGTGAGTAATAGCATCAGTGGATCCAAATATTAATATGCTTGGAGTATCGATTTATTTATTTTGTGAAGAAAGTGATATCTAGTGATCCCAAATGGAAAATATAACCACGTTACTGACTAGCTAATTTGCATCTAAATCCTGAAAAAATTCGATTTGCAACTTGCTATCCAACTATTATTATAACAACATCTAATGAGTTATGGTAGACTATTTTAATTGACAACTAAATATCTTTTATAGATTTCTAAAGCTTCTAAAGCCTTATAATGGGTTCGAACTTCGAAACCATCAATAATGGTGTTCTAAATAAATAAGTACACAATATACATTAATTGAAATCTTAAAAAAAAATCTAAAAATTGGTTATAATAATTTTATTTAGAAAAACCTATACTTTTAAATGAAGAGGAAGTAAATTGGTTATAATAATTTTATTTAGAAAAACCTATACTTTTAAATGAAAAGGAAGTTTGGATCGTGTCATCTTCAATTAGGGTTGCAAGCAGAAGTAAGAGTTTGAATTGTTTGAAATGGTGTGATGACCTCCAATCAAAGTTCGACATATGCCGGTATATATACTCCAAAACCGAGTGGCTGATTTAGCATTATTGAACCACCCTATATTTCATAAATTGGATTGAAATAGCTCAATTTCGGAATATGTAGTTAATAAATTTTATGGAAAAACAAAAGTTATCTACCATCTGTAAGCATAGAACAGAAAAACGTAATTGACTTATGAATATAAAATATAACCATGCGGTAAATTAATTTAGTTCCAAGGAAACATGCATACCTCAACCGAAGAAACGTTGGCGATGGCGATAAAATCGCGATAGGAGGAAGAATATGAATACCTGGAATGAAGAAACTTTGGGAATCCCCAATAATGCTTCTTCACTCTCTCTCTCTAATTTTTTGTTGGGGATTAAAAATTGAAATAGAATAGAGGAAGAAAAAGAGAGGAGCAAGCTTTATAAAAATCACTATGTACAGGAGATAAGTGTATCCGGAAATACTTTCTCAAGTAACCACTATTATTCCGCCACTCCTATTTTTCCTTTATATCCAAAAAAAAAATCTAATTTGAATTATCAACTAATTCCTATTTTTCATCACTCCTATTATCTTTTTTTTATTTTAAAAACTTAAAAAAAATAAACTGAAGATTTTCAAACTTTATTTCTCTCTGCTGCAATAAATTTAAATAATAAAGTTAAATAAATTTATTTGAATTATATGATAATGCAGATGAATATTTGGGGCTGAAAGTCACTCCTAATTTTCCGCCCAGCTATGGACGGTTACGGGAGAAGAAATTTCGGACGGTTATGGCAGATTCACTTTTGTTTGCAGATATATCCCACATAATCTTTTTATAAAATGTAAAATAATAAAGATGAATAATTGGATATATAATAATGTATATGAATACAGAAAATTCCAAAAAAAAACATTAAAATTTAATATAATTGTAGAAAAAGCATCAAGTTTCCTAAATTCTACTTTGAGCATCCATTCGGCAATTCAATTGCCGTATGCTGATGTCAGCTATGTCAGCTTGGATTAACGGGTAACCCAGAGTGGATTAAAACAAGGGGGAGAGGATTAATCCCGAACGACAAATCCAAAGACGTTCGCTGACGTCAGATGACGTCAGCATACGACAATTCAATTGTCGTTTGTGTTTTGTTTTGTTTTTTTTTTTCTTTTTTCTTTCTTGCGGCAATTGAATTGCCGTTTGGGTTTTTCTTTCTTGCGGCAATTAATTTGTAGAAATAATGTTGAAATATATGTAGAAAACATTCGAAAAATTGATAGAAAATTTGTATAAAATAATTTATAGAAATTATTAGAAATATTTGTTATGTATAAATTAAATTGTAGACAGTATTAGTAATATTTGTTATGTATAAATTAAATTTGTAGAAATTATTGCCAAAAGGAAAAACGCACAAACGGCAATTCAATTCCGCAAGAAAGAAAAAAAAAAAAAACACGCACAAACGGCAATTGAATTGTCGTATGCTGACGTCAGCGAACGTCTTTGGATTTGCCGGATTAATCCTCTCCCCCTTGTTTTAATCTACTCTGGGTTACCGGTTAATCCAAGCTGACATAGCTGACATCAGCATACGGCAATTGAATTGCCGAATGGATGCTCAAAATAGAATTTAGGAAAACTTGATGCTTTTTCTACAATTATATTAAATTTTAATGCTTTTTTTGGAATTTTCTGATATGAATATTTGGATGCATATTTTGGAAGGTTATGCCGGGTTATGGCAGATTCACTTTTGTTGGCAGATATATCCCACATAATCTTTCTATAAAAAGTAAAATAATAAAGATGAATAATTTGATATATAATAACTTATTATTATATTTGGATGCATATTTTGGGCGGTTATGTATATGAATATTTGGATAAATATTTTGGACGGTTATGACAGATTATGACAAATTCACTCTTGTTGGCAGATATATCCTACATAATTTTTTTATAAAAAAAGTAAAATAATAAAGATGAATATTTAGATATATAATAATGTATATGAATATTTGGATAAATTTGGGCCGGAATCTTTTTCTATCGTACTTTCAGTAATAAAGGATAAAAACAAATCTTTCTTTAAATAAAGTTAACCCATTATTATTTCTATACCGTACGACAGATTTAGCGCGCTTTCCTTTTCCTCAAACCCCCTCTCTCTCTCTCCCCCTTCTTTTCGACTCCCGTCTCCGTTAGGTTTGAGATTTAGAATCTATTTTCTTGCTTTCGTTATAGATTGTAATAGTCTTCTTCCTCCCAAAGTCTCACGAAGGATTCCATTGTCCACCCCCTTCCCCGCCGCCCCCTCAAATTTTCTCTTCTTCTTGAAATTAATGCCGAGCTTCCATCAAATCTCGGCAATGGCCGGTCATTTAGGTCTGGGACCTAAAGAAGAAGAAGATCAGCAAGAGGCTCGCGCCGCAGCGGCCTCTCTGTTGTCGAAGAAGAACAGAAAGGGCGGGAAATCGAACCGGAACGCTGAAAAAAAACGACGACGTCGAAGACGAGCTCGAGAAGCCTCTAGATGGTGGAGACGATGAAGAACCTAACCCGATGGTTTCCTCCGGCAAGAAGAAGTCCCCCAAGTCGAAGAAGAGAGCCGCCTCCACCGCTTTCAGTGCGTTCACCGTCAAGCTCATCGCCATCGGCGACGACGAGGAGAACAACTCTGCCGCCGACGAGATCGGCAGATCCGACGTCGGGAACGCGCAGGAGATGAAGGACTTGGATCTCGCTTTAGGTAAGAAGCCGAAGAAGAAGAAGAAGAAGAAGAAGAAGGAGGAGGGAGGGAAGACTGCTCAGGAGGAGGAGGATCTGGATAAGCTTCTCGAAGAGCTAGGAGAGGCTCCTCCTCCGTCGCAGCTGGAGGTGATGGAAGCACCGACACCGGCGGTAGAAGAGGCGGCGAAGGAGAAATATCTGGACAGCAAGGGTAAGAAGAAAAAGAAGAAGAAGAGTGGAAGGAACGTGCAGGAGGAGGCGGATTTGGACAAAATCCCCTCTGAGCTCGGCGAGGACCCGGCTTCTACTTCTTCCAGTCCTGTTGCTGCCCCAGCGGCACCTTTGGCAGCTATGGAGGAGCCGGCGGCGGAGGTTGAAGAGAAGGAACTGGAAAGGGATGTGGCCGAGTCTGCGGCTGTCAAGAAGAAGAAGAAGAATAAGAAGAAAGAGAAGGAAAAGGAGAAGAGAGCAGCTGCCTCGGGGAAGGAAGAGAAGAAGGAGGAGGAGGAGGAGGAGGCACCCGCTCTGACCAAGGTGGCCGATAGCAAGAAGCTTCCTAAGCATGTGCGGGAGATGCAGGAGGCACTGGCAAGGAGGAAGGAGATGGAGGAAAGGATGAAGAGGGAGGAGGAGGAGGAGAGGCTTAGGGAAGAGGAGGAAAGGCTGAGACAGGAGGAGCTGGAGAGGCTCGCCGAGGAGGCCAAGAGGAGAAAGAAGGAGAGGGAAAAGGAGAAGCTCCTGAAGAAGAAACTCGAGGGGAAGCTGCTGACCGGCAAGCAGAAGGAGGAGGCGAGGAGGCTGGAAGCGATGAGGAACCAATTCCTAGCTCAGGCTGGTGAGCTTCCTTCCGACGTCAAGAAGAAGCCAAATTACGAGAGAAAGAAGGCAAAATCGAAGATGGTGGAAGCTGCTGAGACCGATCAAGCAGAGGCTGACTCAGCGGTAGCTCAAGTTGGGGAAGCTGAGGAGAAGGTTGAAGCTACGGAAGAGGACGACGGCGAGGAATGGGATGCGAAGAGCTGGGACGATGTTGACATATCGTTGCCAGGTATTAGTCCATTTGAGGAGGAGGAGGACAAAGAGGATGTGGAAGATGCCAAACCTGTTGCTACAAAGAAGGGGGATAAGGATGACAATGGAACAAAGCACGAAGAGGTGAAAAAGGAAAGTAGCGGTAGTGATCTCCGCTCGCCTATATGTTGCATTCTTGGTCATGTTGATACCGGGAAGACTAAGCTGCTCGACAACATTAGGCGGACTAATGTGCAAGGGGGGGAGGCTGGGGGTATCACCCAACAGATTGGAGCTACATATTTTCCAACCGAGAACATTAGGGAACGAACCAGGGATTTGAAGGCTGATGCGACTCTGAAGGTCCCTGGGTTACTGGTCATCGATACCCCTGGTCACGGATCGTTCTCCAATTTACGATCTATAGGTTCAAGTTTGTGCGATATTGCTGTACTGGTTGTGGACATTATGCACGGACTCGAGCAACAAACAAAAGAATCACTTAAACTTCTGAAAGATCGGAAAACAGAATTCATTGTTGCATTGAACAAGGTGGATTGTCTTTACGGGTGGAAATCTTGCCCAAATGCACCAATAGTAAAGGCTATGAAACAACAGACTAATGACGTGAAAAATGAGTTCAACATGAGGCTTACTCAGGTAAATGAACATATAATTTGTTTGTGTTTTATTGCATTTCTACTATCTGTTCAGATATGATTGATAATTGGTGTTGTAATGCATGGCTTGTTGTACCTAGATTATCACAGAGTTCAAGGAGCAGGGCCTAAATACAGCACTGTACTACAAAAATAAGGAGATGGAAGAAACATATAACATTGTTCCAACTAGTGCTATCAGGTACTTCCTATATAGCACTTTGCTCAATTTTGCTTCTAGTTACCATTACAGACGAAAGGAACAACTCTTAGGCCTCGTTTGGTTCACGGAAAGGAAAGGAAAGGAAATCAGTTCCTTGATCTTGCCCTTCCTTTAGGAAATTACAATTCCTATTCATCCTCCTTACCAGTGTTTGGAGATGCCAAGAAAATTTGAAGGAAAAGATGAGTTTCCTATGGTGGAAAAGTGATCCCTTGGTTGGCTGGGGTGAATTACTTTCCCTCCTATTCTCCTTTCCTATGAGAATCATTTTCCTTTTCTCATATTTTCCTTTGACACCCGATAAAGGAAAGGAATCACTTTTCTTTCCCAATGCTAAGATTCCGTGAACCAAAAGAGTCGAAAGTAATAACTCTTACAGATTTGATTTCGCTAATATATTTGATGTCTTTGTTTGACCAGTGGTGAAGGAATACCCGATCTTCTTCTATTATTAGTACAATGGTCACAGAAGAAGATGGAAGACAAACTTACTTATGTTGATGAAGTGCAGGTTTGTCAACCTCCATCTGGATGCTTCTGCTCCTATATGTTTGCGTTACTTTACTGTTGCACAGAATGTTCCTTTTATTCATCTTTCCTTGGTTAAAAACATAGAGTACCGGCGTGGTGGACTTGATTATTTTTTTGGAAAGATGTTGTGCAGATGTTCAAATCTAGATGAACCTGTAATGGCACAAAGCATTAGTTGAATCAGTAACAAATGTGTTTCTTCTTCTCCTGATTTTTGCCTTTTTATATATGTTTCAGTGCACAGTCCTGGAAGTTAAAGTTATTGAAGGTCTGGGGACAACCATCGATGTAGTGCTGGTGAACGGTCTTCTTCATGTAGGAGACCAAATTGTGCTTTGCGGCATGCAGGTGACTAAATTTACTCCTGCACTTAGTAATTTATGTTTCAGATCCTACTGTTCCTTTTGAAATCTTGACAACGTTCCATTGTATTCCAGGGGCCCATCATGACAACAATTAGAGCTTTGTTGACTCCCCATCCTATGAAGGAATTGCGAGTAAAGGTAAGCAATCCATTATAAACATTTTATTATCGTTTGGTTCCTTCTATACTATTTTGCTTAGTAAATTTCAGGAAATGATGAGTTGTTGGGCTATACTGGCCCAAATTTCTTAGGAAATCAGCTTTTTCATTCAATCTTATTATTTTGAATCTAATATTGATCTTATCTGTGTTATCTTTGGACTCTTTAATTCTGTATTGATGAAATAGAGGAAGAGTACATGCCTTATGAACACTCATGGGAATATTGTCTTATGGATTTTTGGCGATGATATGTTCAGAATGTTTTAAAGCCTTAATGTTTGAAAATTTAGTCAATCTTTTTTTACCATATATGATGATATATGTCCATTTCTCTTAGCACAAGTTTAAACTATCATTGCTTGACAACTACAAATAACCTTGAAATTTATTACCAACTAAAGAGGAATTGTCACTTGTTCTCTTGCCTAATAAGTTGATACCTTCTTCCCTTATATGTCATCTTTTTCTTTGTGTCCTTTTGTGCTTTCAATTCCCTATAAGAGAAGGTAACCAAAAGCAATTTATAGCCTATATGCAATTTATCAGACAAATTAGACAAATTAAATTTAGATTATCTACTTGTGACTGATATATATACTGCATAAGTACAACTACTATACTGAGTCACTTGACAACATTGTTTTGATACATAGATGTATACACAAGTTATCTTTTACTGCATTACTTTCTGTGCTATGAACACTTTTAACTTGGGTAATGATAGCATAGTAATGCATTACTTGGTTCAGATCTTTATGTAATATCACCTTAGTGGTCCACTACGACCAGAACTGACCATTAACATTGTAATGTTGACAATGATGGTCTAAGGCAGATAATAATGGAGGCTAATAGTAATAGGGGATTAGAGGTGATCTCTAGTAGGTTGCTTGTAAAAACATTGCCCTATAGATATTCGGAGGTTCAAAACATATGAGAAAAGTAAAAAAGAAAGGGGCTCGGAGATGTTGGTTTTGAGTATGTTTTGAAGTCTCTGCCACAATACACCACACACTATGTTGCACCGACACAAATACGACACGACACAGCACTGGAAGGATCATAACGACACAGAAACAACACCTATTTTTTTGCGTCCTACTGTATTTTAAGTGTCTGGATTGTGTACTATAAGGGTCCAACATGACAGGCTCACGTTTTTGGAATATCCTTGCTTCTTAGTATATATGACCTGTTTCATTTTGGTTTTAGCATAAACCAATCCAAACTATCTTGGTCTCAGCAATTTTTATAAATTCATAAGAATGGCCCGTAAATAAACCACAATGGTACAAGCCTACCTAAAAGATACCTAGCTGACATAATTATAATGCTCGCACTCGGCACCTTCTTAACTAATGTTCACACTGCCTTTAAAAGGGAGAGATGAGTAATCTAATTATTACAATGCTTGCTGTTTTATAAAAGCGAGATTTATAGTCTAATATAATTACATTGCTCACATGTAAAGCCTCCTTAATCCCTTTACTCAATTGTAAAAATTAAGAGGGATAATAGCAAGTGCTTAGATATCACCCCTTAATAACTATATTTTTGCGCTGCTTTTGTATGACCATTAACTCATGTTTACACTTCCTGTAAAATTTAGAGAGGGAGAGGGATGTGTTACATAATATAATTACAATGCTCGATATTTGTAAACAAGGGATTTATAATCTAACATAATTAATTGCTCACTTGTAAAGCCTCCATAATTCCTTTACGCACTCGTAAAAATTGAGAAGATAATAACAAATGCTCACATATTACCCCTTAATTACTATATTTTTTGTACTGCTCTTGTATGACCAACGTTCACACATCACCCCTTAAAAGCTCATTTTTACGTCGCTTTTGTATGGGTCATGTATGGATTTGTTCCTTCCTTTACCTGCTTCATCTAGCTATTCTTCTGTTGCTTTATCTAGCTACTTGTCTGTCCTGGTCCTCCTTTTCCTCTCCTCTTTAACCATTCCCATCTTCTCCTAGACTCGTTTCTGTTTTGCAACAGTAACTTCTCCAGCAGTTATAACTCGTTTCTGATCCTGCTTTTGTATGGAGAAGGTATGATGTTTTGAAACTACCCCCATGCCCTTTAGGATAAGTAAATAGTGGAATGTTATGATGTTCTTCCGAAGCAAGGACTTTATTGCGATTTGCGAATTAAAGTGTTATGCTGCGTGTTTTGAGAAATGAGTTTCAATCTGCATAAATTCTACGACATACTAGTTTAAGATTTTCTTTCAATAACTATTGGCATAAATCGGAGACTAGGTCTGTTGGGTTCCTTCAAATTCATTTCTTCCCTTGGCATTCCGAGTCCATGGTTCTTCAACAAAGCTGACAATGGAAAAACAGTTCTCTTAGGACGCAATCTGCTGTCTTGAGAGAGAGCTTGCTTACCCCTCCCCCCTCTCCCCACCCCATGCGTGCGACAACCTTGCAGATCTGTCAAAGAAGAGAAAATCACGAAAAAAGAGAGAGCAAAGCTGCATTTTTCATGCAACTTTTACAATCCTCTGAGAACTCCCTTTCCCTCAAGCTGATATGATCACATTAGGATATTCCTGTACTAGTGTGAAAATTTCCAGAAGCATGTTTCACATCTAGCTCAAAAAGCCAAGCAGTGAGATTCTGTCAGCATTGTTAAGATCTGGTTGAAGATTCTTGTGTCATTTCTTTTCTGTTTCAGAGAATAAAATGCCCCTCAGACGATAGTACTAGAGTCGACAAGAGGCCGTGCTAGATTGGTTACCCTCCCTCATGGGCTCCAGTGGTTAACTTCTCAATTTATCAGAAGTGATTGTACAGTAAGATGAGGAAGATTGGATTTGAGATGGTTGTTTTAACTGCAAACTTAAAGGGTGGGGGAATCTTAAAGCCAAATGAGGCAAACTTAAACAAAAGCCTTTACTTCTTCATGCAACTTAGGAACATCCTTTCTTTCAATGACGGAAATGGTTTCATCTAACACTTTCATTGTTTCGGTAGAAGATTCAATTGTACAACAATCAAGGTTGTAAAAGGCGCTAGTCGAACGGGCCCTGGGCGTCTGGTTCCTAACCGGCCTAGGAGGCCTCCTAGGCGGCCGTGGTGAAAAAAACCTAATGAAAATTGCATGAAAAGTTTATAAAATCCAAAAAACATGTATAGTCGGAGGTTGGTGGGGCCTAGTCGGGCGTTTAGGTAGACATCGGGTGAGCACCAGGCGCCGCCTAGGACGATTTTTAGAATCGTGATAACTAATCTCTTTTTGATCGAGATTCTTATGTGACGGTGATGGTTGATGCAATTTTATTGTAATTTTATACTTTTTCTTTTGTGCTTGGCCGAGGAATTTATGTTTTAGCTATTTCTGCTGGTGTTGCAAGAATTTTTTTACCCCTTTCTGCCCACTATTCTTACTAGAACTATCTATTCCGGTTAAGTATCAACATAACCTAACTGGGGCTGGTGAGGGAAAAGGAATACGACATTTGTTTTGTGCTGTCAGGCACTAGACAAAAATACCTTACATTCTATTTTGTATAGAATGCAGAACTTTACATACAGTTCTTTACTCCGTCTCCAACTCAGATCTTTACCTTCTTAAACTAGTTTAATGTCCATTAGATAATTATGTAGAAGATTATGGTTTCACAGAACTACTGATGAAGATATATCATGATTATCCAAGTCATTTCACTTTGAAGGGGTTTTTTTTCTTTAGGGGGGGTGGTGGTGGTTGGTGTCTGTTTAGCCTTGTCGAGCTCTCTAGGGCGTTATAGTGTCAGCCACAATGAAACTTTTACAGATGGCTGTTAATAGCCCATCAGTTTGTTTGGATGCCAAGCTCTTCCAAAGTCACTATAGGCAAGTGACAGGTCTATCATAAATGGCTATTTGTCAAGTGAGAGCCTGTTTTCATGCTCATTCAGTTTTAGAATTTTAGTCCATGCTGCCAAGAAGTAACCCCTTGAACTTTCCTATCGAAGCTATACAGTTTGAGACATGCTTATGTGTTGGGCATTGGCTTGGTCATGCCAGAGATTGATTAGAAGAAAGTAGATCGAGTGCATCTTCCTGCTCATTGCAGTTTTAGTTTTTTAGTCCACGCAACCAAGAAGTAACCTCTTGGACTTTCCTAGTGGCTGCATGTGTGGTGGTTGGTATGGGTATGCAAGATAGAGGGTTCAGAAGGAAGTACATTGAATGCAACTTTGGAGGGATTCTATGGATTACCGGATGAATTCATTTATGTTAATATGAGGGTCCTTAATCTTTCACCTTTGCTAACTTGGCTCTCATATATGGAATGATTGGGGGCATAAGAGTGTCTGCCGACTCAAAAAATTTGGGATAAAGACTTTGTTGTTGTATGGAGGATAGAAGAGTGTGCCTAAACACAAGTTGTCATGGTAATATGATATTGGCATTCATGCCTACCAACTTGCATTGCTGTAAACACACTGTCTACCGTGCCTTTGCTCCACCAAAGAAATTTGTTTCACCTTGTTTTGGCTTTTTGGTAATGGTGAAGCAACTTGATTTGGGCCCTGTTCTAAAAGGCGGCCACCTAGGCCGACTAGGCGGTTGGTGTCTGCCCGATGTCCGACTAGTCCCTCCCTACATCCGACCATGCATGTTTTTGGATTTTATAAACTTTTTATGCAATTTTCAGTATTTTTTTGAACTTTTTTTTAAATTTTTTTTAAATTTTTTTTAATTTTTTTTTAAATTTTTTTTTTGAACCGCCTACATTTAGGCAGCCTCCTAGGCAGGCTAGGCGCTAGTCGGCGGGTGCCCGCCCGCCTAGCGCCAAGCGCTTTTCACAACCTTAGATTTGGGGTACCAAGTAAGTTTTTTGACGAGGTTCCATTTTAGTCCGTCTAGGCCATGCTTAGGCCTGTATTGGCCTTGTGGTTATGAAATGTCAAGTTCTTTTGAAAGATTACTCTTTTTAAGGTAATGGTTGGGGAATATTTAAATGGTTTATATGTTTTTACTAAGCCAGTCGATACCAAATTTTGGGATAAAGGTTTGTTGTCATTTAAATTAACGCTTAAGCCGATCCCTTAATTGATTGATTTATAATAGTCACGTCCCTGTCCCAAAATACGTAGGAGTAGGATACGTGGCAATGACCAGCTACATACCAAGTAGACTCCAGTCCAACATGAATATGTGTACGCTGTCCAGAGTAGGTCCATCCATCCATAACATCCATTCCAGTACATCTACTACTCTTACCTATGAAAATATAAATTATATAATAAGAAATAACTGCAGAAGAATATGAAGAAGGCATCGACTAGCAATGCCTAAATCCTGAAGAGATAATTATCGATAATCCTATGATAAAAGCTCAGCAATAACCTAAAAGGAAACCATGTAAGCAGAGAGACGTAACAAGATACATAATATATATGTCGAAATGATACATAGTAAATAACATGCAAGAGCCAAATAGATAACTCATGATAGCAATTGCAACAAACTACGACTATAATGAAGTTATTGTGATATACAACTCGAGTACAACGTTCATACGAATGGACAAGATGCATGCTCAAGTAAGATATGTACATATACTGTAATTAGTCATCTGTATCCGTGCATAACGTTCATCGAACGTCAGAGGCCATTATTATATCATCATTATTTTTAGGTTACTTATGCTATTTATTGGCTATAACTCTAGATCTAAGCCACCATAGTCTCTATAATCCATAATTATTCAATTTTATAATCTAAATTACAAGTTTTACAATTAATGTACCAAGTTTGTATCTCGTAATTCGTGTCTCAAAACCTACGATACGCAAATTAAGACAAGATGGTCAACCACAGGATTGACGATCTTATTTTGGCGATAAATACAACCATTTTGTTAATTTTAGCGATATGAGATCATTGTAATTGACGTATCTCAGTTTCGTTGCAGGGATTTTGAACTAAAACATGTTACATAAACAAACGTGGTGGCTTGGTCTATTAAATGATATCCGTATCTATATAAAAATTGGTATCATTGGGTAAAAAAATGTTATGGTCGAAACTGAATCAACAAATCGAAGATAATACGGTTGGATCTTCCAGAAAGTCCAAAAAAAATCAAATATGGACAACATATGAAGTCTAGGATTGCACACAATATATGCTTAGAATCTGAACAATCCAATCGCATATATCAAAGATAAGACATAAATGAGGAGTTATTAGAAAATGAATCAAGGAACAAAGGTCTTGACACTAAGATACAGTCTCGAAAAGTTGACCAGGTTGTTGGATTCAAAAAGGACAGGATATAAGATCCAAAATATAAGGTGTTCTCTAATGAGTCTAAACACATATGTTACTATCACCAATGGGTATGGGATATGTGTGGTAGGTAGAAATGTCTACCCATAAGTTCAATTTGAACACGACAAAATTAAATAGCTTCATAGGTGGGCCCACAAGGTATCACATATAGGTTAACATAGGCCAATTTTGGTTGATTTTCAAATTGGTCAAATTATATGTCAAACAAGGACTAAACAATAATATGATCTCAACTAGAGATGTCAAGGGGCTGAATCGGCCCAAATTTGGGTGGACTGGGCCGCTTAGGCCTACGCGCTATAGCAAGCCAGGTCGGGTCGAGCCTAAGAGTGGAAATCTGAGCCAGCTCGACATGTGGCCCACAGCACAGTTGGTTTCGGATTGGCCGGACTGGGCCCGTGGGCCGGGCTTGGGCAACTTTAATTTTTCAACATATGAGCTTGGGCATGAAGGATGAGTGCAAGTTAACAAGGTTGCATAGAAGGTTAAAGCACAATTCTTATGGATCCTTCTAAGGGAACTATGTGGAATAGAAATTCTAACATGAGACAAATGGCTAAAACTACCTTATAGTTACTAAGCTTGAGCCTATCTAGATAGCGATAACCTATGAAAGAGTAAGCCAAATGAATGAAACAAATCCTTCGCACAATATTAAGATGTTTTAGTTCAAATTAATACTAATTTAAACAAAACTTTCTATAGTTATTATAGCTTCTATGGACAAACCAGTCTAATAAAAAATTGGCAGAATATAGAAAATAAGAAGTCAATGAAGACAATAGACTCAATATGGTTATACAACCTATACATATGATTCGGGTCCATGCAACAAAAATGCAAATCCAATGTGTTGCTCCGGCCAAAATGCAAAACCATCGTGCCCCGCTGATTTGTTACAATTGTGATAAGCAATATCGTCCGGCTCATCGTGGAAAAACACAATTCATATATAAAATTCTTTAGTCCGGGTTGGGCTCATATTTCGGACCAGTCCGGGCCTCAGGTCGGGATGAGCCTGTGCTTCGGTCAGGGTCAGGCCTCTCTTATGGGCCAAAATATGAGGCCAGGTACACTCCAGTATATTGGGCCGGGCTAGCCTGGGCCCAAGATTATCCGGGCGAGGCCAATACTAGGGACATTTTTTCGTGTCAGGTTCGTGTTGGGCTGGGCCATCCTGGCCCAATTGACAGGTTTAATCTCGACGATACGTTTAGAATTGGATCCCAATGAGCCGAATACAAAAACGTTCGTTGATTCGAATTGTGGAACCCGTAATACGATGATCCAGTCGACTATCTCAGGAACAGACGAAACTTGAATCACTAGACAAATCAGCATTGCGAGTCCAACGATGCAACTTTCATTGTGATATGATTAGCGTAGAAAAACTAATTGCAATTTTTTCGAAAACTCCTATACGGTGATTTTTGACGAATACGGACCAAATTTGTCGCGCAAATGGGACCAATTCGAATTCCGTCAAAGTCACATGTCGGAGAATATCGTACATGCCTTTCAGTGCAATTGGTTCGGATTTGGGTGATTCGGTTTGTCGGGACGACCCTCGATTGACGATTTTTTTAGTTTTAAAAACATTGTTTTTGGAGATTTTCAAAGAGAATTACTATTATTTACTGCATGATTTTTGTGAAACAAATACTTGGTCTTGATGTTGGTTATATAAATTATGAACCCTGTGAAGACAACGAGGATTGTTCGAGAGGTTCGAAAAATATTGTCCTTCCTAGGAGGCTTGTTGGGCTCGGGATTCTTTTGTGTTGTGATGTCTGTAGATAATGGTTTAATTGATTTATGTAATCTTTTTGGTTTTAGTAGATAATGGGTTACAGGGTTTCTAATAAAAGGGGTTTAGTTATTCATTTCTTCTCTCTATTTGATAAAATCTTAGGATATATATATATATATATATATATATATATATATATATTAGCATATAAAATTAACATACATATACATATATAAACACGATATTAAATATTACTCAGATTTAAATTATTTTAGATTATTAGGAAAAATAAAGGGGGGGGGGGGGATTACATGCCTAGTCTAAAATCTTTTAGGTATAATCATTGATATATATGCACTGGTAGTGGAGAATGGAGTTCACGGAGTAATCTTTTGGGTATAATCATTGATATACATGTATAATCATTGATATATATGCAACTAGTCCAACAGATAGTCACAATTGGCTCTTCTTCTTGTTTACCTCCACCTCTTCTTCTTCTTCTACTCTTCCTTAGTTTCTTTTCCTTTTTTTAAGTCTTGAAAAAAAATACAAATGAGAGCTACTATCTGTTGGACTAGTTGAGGAGTGGAGAATGGAGTTCACGGAGCAACCTCTGAAAGAAAAAAACAAGTTACAAAAGTAAATTCTAAAATTAAATTAGGTCAAATCAATTTAGGTCAAAATTATTTTAGATATGAATTATATTTATGTTTCAGTAATCTGTAGGGAGGTTAGATTTCTATTATGTGATGCAAATTAAATTTGTACAATTGTGAAGTCTCTCATTGAGAAATTCTATTTATGTTTTTATTTGTAGAATTGATTTGTGAAATTAGAAGTCTGAATATGGAAAGATTTTTTAAACGAAAATTGTCACAACAAAGTGCAATCGGAAGTTCAGGGGAGGGTACATCTTTTTTCAACATTCTTCTTCACTGAGATGTAATGCTTTATTGTATTGAACTCGTACAATCTACCTTTTGTACTAAAAATTAGTCATTTCTTTGGGGTTGTTTGGAGTGGTTTGTATGTTCAATTTGCAATCATATAATTTTTTTTGTTCTATATGTTCAAGTTTCGGGAGCGTTGTCTATGAATCCCTTATGATTGTGCCCCAAGTAGAATCTTATCCTAGATCTGCCATTATATATATATATTTTTTTTGGAAAAAGGGTAAATTTTATTCCATCATCTCAATAAGGTTACAACATAAGATACAATCCCAACTCAGGGGGACATAACTAGTACATCCGACTCAATATTATGGAGTATGCCCACCACTGGGGTGGATAGTCCCTCATAAATGCGCCGGTTCCTCTCCCGCCAGACATGCCAAACTGATGCAGCAAGTCTCAATCTAGCACGCCTAGCCCAGCTCTGCTCCATGCCCCTGCGATCACCAATCCACTTAAGGATTTCTCTGAAGTCCCGCTCCCTGCCAACCCCTCCCAAGTGACTCCGGCTCTGCTCGGCCCATATGTTCCACGCCATATGGCACTGGAAGAACAGGTGCCCAATAGATTCAGGTTCTGTCTCACACAAAACACACTTAGGATCAGGGACAGAAACCCCGAACCGAAGCAATCTGTCCCGAGTAAGCAACCGACCCAACACCAGTTTGTATGCAGACAGTTGCATCTTCCTGGCGAGCCCCTTCCCCCAGACAAAGTCATACTCCTCAATATCATCGAAGTGGGGGCGGACAAGGTCGTAGCAGCTGCTAAATCGGAACTCCCCAGCACCCTCCGAGCGGCCGGGCGGGGCCCACATCCATATATCAGATAGTGCCGTAGGAGTGATCTGCACCTGTCTGATCTCCTCAACTACCGTAGCAGTGAACCGGTACTCCTCAGGCCTCCATACCCCTCCACGGATGATGTGCCGACACGTCAGTCCTCTGTATGCCACGCCGTCCCTCTGGGGGCCCAGAATCTCCAGGAGAGACTGACCTGAGATCCACGGATCGAGCCAAAGATCCGTCTCCCTTCCCTCCCTCATCCTCCTCCGCAAAGCCGTCCGAAGAACAGGACGGGTCCTCAGGATATGCTTGAAAGACACAGAGAAGTTGTTGTCAATTTCACATACCCAGAAGTTTCTGCCCCGGAGATACCGACTCGTCATCCAGGTCGACCATAGAGAATCACCCTGAAGGAATCTCCATGCCAGCTTGATCCCCGCCGCCTCCCTGACAGAAACAAGAGATCGCAGACCCACACCTCCCTCTCTCCTAGGCCGACAGAGCTGCTCCCAGGAGATGGCATGTATCCCTCCATGCCAAATGAACTTGGCACAGATGCCCTCAATCTTTCTGATAGTAGCCAGAGGGACCATAATCGATTGGAGCCAGAACAGAGCAATAGCAGAAATGACTGAGCGGACCAGCTCAATACGCCCTCCAAACGATAGGCCAGCCGCCTGCCAGCCCTCAACCCTCCTCTGTGCAAAATCCACCAGGCTCTGACAGTCACGATCCTTCGCGTAGTTGACGGAAAGGGGCACCCCCAGATATTTCACCGGAAGGTCCCCCTTTTCCACCCCAAGCTCCATAGCCCGCTCCTCCTTCAAAGTGCAAGAGTTGCTGAAGTATACTTTACTCTTGTCCCTGTTCAGCCGAAGGCCCGATAGCTGCCCGAACTCCTCCATCACTGCCGCAAGCTCCCTCATCCCCCGCATGGAAGGCCTCAACAGGACCAAAAGGTCATCTGCATAAATGAGATGAGAGACCACCGGAGAGACCCTGCTGTATATCGGTACAATCCTCTCCCTATGTACCGCGATGTCCATCAGACATGTGAAATACTCCATCACAAGGGTGAATAGGTAGGGGGACAGCGGGTCCCCCTGCCTAAGCCCCCTGCTGCTGCTGAAGAACCCGTAGGGGATACCCTGGATGAGGACCGAGAATGTAGGAGAAGTGATGCACTCTCTGACTCTATCCACCCAAGTCTCGGAGAAGCCCATCGCACCCATCAGATGACAGAGGAAGTCCCTGTTGACGGTGTCGTAGGCTTTCCTCAGATCGAGCTTCACACACGCCTTCATCCCTCCTGGCTTGTGGAACTCCCGAATCAGCTCATGAGCCAGCAGGCTATGCTCCGCAATAGACCGCCCCTTAATGAAGGCCGCCTGATTCCGAGACACCAGACCCTGCATAGCTTCCTCCATCCTCCTGCACATGAGATGAGTAATTATTTTATACAAATAATTACAGCAAGCAATCGGTCGAAAGTCAGCAAGAGATGTTGCCCCCTCTTTCTTGGGCACAAGCGTCAGGAAGGTGTGGTTCAGCTCCTTCAGGAGCTTGCCCGTATCAAAGAACTCCTGAACAGCCGTAAGGACCGAGGCCTTAAGGGAATTCCAATGGCGTTTGTAGAAACCACTGGAGAACCCATCCGGCCCAGGAGCCTTGGAAGCATCAGCCTGCATCACAATCGTCTCCACCTCCGCCATCCGGATAGGGGCCATAAGAAGACTGTTGCCGTACTCCGTAATCAACGTCTTCGTAATCAGCTGTGGGAAAACCGATGGATAATCCGTCTGATGATAAAGCTCAGAGTAGAACTGGACAGCCTCCTCCTGGATAGCAACCTGGTCAGTCACAAGTCGCCCGTCTCTGCCAATCAGTCGCTGGATACGGTTCCGGTGCTGTCGCGCCCGGATGACATCGTAGAAGAATTTGGTGCAACGATCCCCATCCTTGAGCCAGGAGCATTTGGCCCGTTGGGCCGCACTAATCTCCTGCTGAAGCCTCAAGGTGTTGACCTCTGCAGCCAGACTCTTCTCTCTAGTCGCCAGCTCCCCACTCAACATGTCGCCCTGGAGCTCTGCCTGCAGGTCACGCAGCTCCGCCTCCTTCTCCTGCAGGGAAGTCCGGGGGAGTGCCCTCACCCAGTCCCGGATGGCGCGTTTAGCGCTCTTCAGCCTGTGAACCATGCAAAACTGGGCAGTGCCGTCCACCTCCTGGCCAAGCCCTCCTGCCACAGTCTCCTCATAACCAGCTGATAGGAACCAGCTGTTGTCATACCGGAACGGACGGGCTCGCCATCTGGGACTCTCCACGAAGCGCACCCGAATCGGCGAGTGGTCACTGGTCCCCGCAGGGAGCCCCTCAGCCACAGAAGAAGGGAATAGGCGGAACCAGTCACTGTTCCCCAAGGCCCGATCCAGCTGGCATGCCACCCTGCTCACCTCTGCCTTGTTGTGCCAGGTCCATATGTGTCCTATTCTCTCCAGGTCCCTGAGCCCGGACTGGAGGAGACAAGACTGAAAATCAGAAAGACCATTATATATATATATATATATATATATATATATATATATATATATATATATGAAAAAAGAAGAATATGGTCTTAATGATATCTATTTTTTATGCATGTTTTGGGTAATAAGTGGGTTCGAAGGATTTGATATAAAGAAATGTTTCTTCCTCATCTCAAAAATGTTTGGCATGCCATGATCACTCAAAGTCACTTTAACCATGTTTTAGGTCTTTTTGGAGCTAGTCATGGGGAGCCACATCTGATATATCAATTCTAAGAAGATGTGTCGGATATGGTCCTCATATATATATATATATATATATATATATATATATATTATATATATATATATATATATATATATATAGATGAAATAAAAGGTCTTAATGAAATATATTTTTTATGCATGTTTTGGGTAATAAGTGGGTTTGAAAGATTGATACAAAGAAATGTTTGTTCCTCATCTCAAATATGTTTGACATGACATGACCACTCTAAGTCACTTTAACCATGTTTTGGGTCTCTTTGGAGCTAGTCATGGGTAAGCCACATCTGGTATATCAATTCTGAGAAGATGTTGTGTCGGATATGGTCCTCAGGCGTGCAACATATGAGAAACTTCCAGAAAAGGGTTGTATTGGATATTCCTAGTTGAGGTAGCTATGAGCAAGAAAGAGTTTTGTGCTGTAGGCCAGTTTCGTGGGTTCGTGACCTAGCTTTTTAGTCATGTATTTAAGTTCATGCAACCAAGGAGCACCCTCTAAGTTCCCCTAAATTATTAGAGGCTTAGAACGAAGAGTTTGTATGATAAATTTGCTATTTGGAAGTTCATCCACCTCCATAGCATGTTATGCGAAAGGGAGCGAAGGAAGGATTATCCCTATAAGATAAACAAAGAGGCTTATGCTAGTTCTAGCAGTCTTTCTTGGCTCTTAATTTACTGCATTGCTCAGTTTTGTGTTAAAGCGATGGATACTTGTGCAATGCTTACAAAGGTTCAGATCCAAATTGTAGCTAGTGCCTCACCATGTAATTAGCATAGTTTGCAGTATCGGCTAATACCGACACGGTTAGGCATGTCCCGATCCGATACCAGCTGATACTAACCGATAACGGCATAAAGTATCTCTTTTTCGATCAATTTGGCGAAGAAAATTGAACAAAAAAGACCAATAAACAAAGGTGCAAAGTGCAAACGCATAATAAGGTTGTAAAAGAATAAAACTTATCTATTGCAGGTAAACCAATCAGGACGGGTGACTACTATTTCATTTAATTGCAAAATTACTAAGAAACAACACAAGTAATGCTTAAATTATAATGTATAAAATATTTTTTCTTCTGAAACTGTAGTAATTTATTAACAACTACTTGCTTTTTTATATCAAAAAATAATAATCCGATATTCTGATCCGGAACCGCCGACCCCGATACTCATAGGAAGAGTTTGATACCGATACTGTGAGCCTTGGTAATTGGCACCATTTTCTTGTTTATGATATTAATTGATTTACCGATAAAGATTTGGTGGAAGGATTAGTTTGACACATATGCTTGTGCAATGCTTACAAAGGTTCAGATCCAATTTGTAGCTAGTGCCTCAACATGTAATTAGCACCATTTTCTTGTTTATGATATTAATTGAATGAGCGATAGCTATTTGCCAGTAAACATTTGGTGGAAGGATTAGCTCGCATGTATAAATGTAAATTTTGTATCAGTGGCGAGCTGCTCACTTTGAATGCCTTTGTTGTATGTTAATTGAATTGTCCCTTTTGCTGCAATTAACTGTAATATTGGCTGACATGTTTCTTTTCGGATGCAGGGCACATATTTGCATCACAAAGAGCTTAAAGCTGCGCAGGGTGTCAAAATTTCAGCACAGGGACTCGAACATGCCATTGCTGGCACTGCGTTGTATGTGGTTGGTCCTAATGATGACACAGAACATATTAAGGCAAATGTAATGCAAGATATGAACCTAGTGATGAGCCGGATTGAAAAGAGTCGGGAGGATGAAAAGAGTGGGGAGGATGATGATGTAATGCAAGATATGGACCGAGTGATGTGCCGGATTGAAAAGAGTGGGGAGGGTGTCTATGTGCAGGCTTCTACCCTTGGTTCCTTGAAAGCACTTACAGAATTCTTGGAATGCGAAGATGTAAACATTCCCTTTAGTGATTTTAATATTGGTCCGGTGTACAAGAAGGATGTTGTGAAGGCTAGTGTCATGCTTGCTAAGAAGAAAGAATATGCGACCATCTTGGCTTTTGACGTCAAGGTCATGCCTGATGCTCGGGAGTTTGCAAATGAAGTTGGTGTCAGAATTTTTGAAGCAGATATCATATATCACCTATTTGACAAATTCAAGGCCCATGTTGACAATCTAAGGGAAGAAAAGAAGAAGGAAAGTGCTGAAGAGGCAGTGTTCCCTTGTGTTCTTAAGATCATGCCAAACTGCGTATTCAACAAGAAGGACCCAATTGTACTTGGTGTCAATGTTGCCGAAGGCATTCTCAAGGTGGCCACCTCATCATACAATTTGTTTCACATTGGAATTGTTCATTACAGCTTTTTCTCATCGTTACTAATGCACTTACATCGGAATTCAGGTGGGCACTCCTATCTGTATCCCTTCAAGGGATTTTATTGATATAGGAAGGATTGCATCAATGGAGGTGAACCACAAAATAGTCGATACAGCCAACAAAGGGGAAGAAGTGGCCATCCAGGTAATAAATAGTGTCGTATAATTTGGGGAAAACAATTGTCGCTATTTTATTTTAATGTGTCTTTCCATTCTCTTCAGATCGTTAGCAATAGTTCCGTGGAACAGAAAAAAATCTTTGGGCGTCATTTTGGGATTCATGATGAGCTTGTTAGCCACATTACAAGGAGATCAATAGACATACTGAAGGCATATTATAGGGTAATTTGTTTTAGTACCTCATCTTTTGTGGTGGTACTGCTTTTAACAAAACAATTATAATTTCTGTCCAATTGATATTTCATTTTGCAGGGTGATATGTCTCCTGAGCGCTGGACGTTGGTGGACAAGTTGAAGAAGATCTTCAAGATATGCTGAGCACGGACGCCAAGAGTGATACAAAATATATGCGGCTGCGAGCCTACTGGAGGCTTTGTTGCTTTAATGTGACACCAAAAAAAAAAAAACCCTAGAGATGAATGTTGCTACTGGAGTCTTTGCTGCTTTAATGTTTTTGTTTTCTCATAACTCAGTAATTTGTTGCTATTTGTTCTTTTTTGACGTAATGTTTTGTAGAGATGAATGTTACGTCCCAATTTTTAAGAATAGGGTCACACTTGACGTGATGTCGTACAAGCTTAAGTTGAACTTGTATAAGGTACTTAGATATAATGGAAGATTGAAGATTTTTTTTATTAATAACTAATTATGAATAACATTATAAAACTGAGGTTCTTGCTTAGCAAGCCAAAGTATTTCCTTATGGGCTATAATCAAGAAATAAATCAAATGACTCCACTTATTAAAAAGCTGTAGGCGTTCTTAGGCGAGATGTCTCGCCTAATCATCTGGAAGAGCGCCTAGATGTGCTCAGTCTAAGTTATGAGAAGAAAAAGCGTAAACTAGACATATTCTCTAATTTTCTTTTAATAACATTTTTATCACTTTTGTAGCACATGTTGCACATAGTCCTAAACACTCTTCGAATTTGAGTTTTAGACAATAAACTAAAAATAATAATATTAAATTATCAATAGAAAACAATAAATTAACTCAACAATATTACAAAATAGTGTATGAAACACAACATTAAGTTTAAAAATAATAGCATCACACACATAAATTTAGACAAAATTTTCAAATGGAAAAACAAATGTAAGATACGCATCTGTTGATGAATCTGATTTGATTCTAAATACTTTTCTTTTTTGTGAGAAACAGTTTTTTTCCAGTTAATTTGATGGGTGAGAGTTTTTTTTTCTTTTCTTTTTAATTATTGAGAGAACATTTGTTTTGCAGATATTAGGGTATTTTGATGAAGAAAGTTGTATGTGTATGATTATTATGTCTTTTCAATTAGAAGTATTTCAATGATTGCCTATATTACTAAGTAAAGAGTTTGTGATTGAGGAGAGAAGTTGCTACATGCTTTGTTCTTGTTAACTTTGATACGGGAAGGGATATTGACAGTATGTAAATGTATATACCTCTCTATGAATTTCTTCCTTTAGGCGTTGCGTCGGGGATTCAAAGGTTCGGCACCGCTGCTGCAGTCGAAGAACCGATTACTCCAGCAGTCAAGATAAACCACACGCAGCTCCTGATCGATGGGAAGTTTGTGGATTCAGCATCAGGTACATTGGTTAATCAGTCGATGCACATTTTCACATAGCAGCCTCTGGTATTCCTGGAAGCACAGTCTAATGGGTTGAATTGGCCTGCTTCAGGAAAGACTTTCCCAACCTTGGATCCTCGGACTGGGGAGGTAATTACGCGTGTTGCAGAAGGGGATGCAGAAGATATCAACCGTGCTGTGCACGCTGCTCGTAAAGCCTTTGATGAAGGACCTTGGCCAAGGATGACTGCTTATGTAACGCTCTAAAATCCCGAAAAGTTCTAAAACTATCCGAAAAGTTGTTCCATTTCTTACATCTGTGATAATACTTTACCTTGTTCGTCTTTTCATCAGCTAACCCTGTCAATGGTTAGAAGGTTTATCCTTCCTTGAAAATTAGACCTCTACCTGCTTACTTCCTTTCTTGGCATTGATATGCTGACATCAATTTTTGTAGTAATAGGAAAATTTTGTTATCCCTGCATTGAGTTTTTAAGCTGGCACCGTGTGACGGTTGCGTTCCTGGGATTATGTTGTGGCTCGGACATGAATGAGATTTCCCCAATGCAAAACTGTGTCATGTTTCTTCTTGATATAATCCTTAACCAAGCCTAGAATTTGGGAGATTGCTGTTTGATCGATCTTAAGACTAATTGAACAATAATGTAATATCTCATTACATTTCCATGAGAATGTCCAAATAATTGTTTCTATAGGTTTATTAGCAAGATACTATGACCAAATAGTTTCTTGTCAATTTTATCTATGCATTATTTTCTTCTCCAGGAAAGATCACGCATACTGTACCGGGCTGCGGATTTGATTGAGAAGCACAATGATGAAATTGCAACGCTCGAGCGCTGGGACAGCGGGAAGCCATATGAACAGTCTGCCTTGGTAGAGATTCCGATGGTGGTACGTTTGATGCGATATTATGCAGGTAAGATGTTTTGACCTTTGGCGGCCAGGGCTAGTGGCTCTACATAATTTTTTTCTAATATGAGAATGTTGTTGAAAAGCTGTTATCTTGCAAAACCTTCAGGTTGGGCAGACAAGATTCATGGGATTGTTGTTCCTGCTGATGGTCCCCATCATGTGCAAGTTTTGCACGAGCCGATTGGTGTTGCGGGCCAGATCATCCCCTGGAATTTCCCTCTTCTTATGTTTTCTTGGAAGGTTGGTCCAACTCTAGCTTGCGGAAACACTGTTGTGATGAAAACTGCAGAGCAAACTCCTCTATCTGCTCTCTATGTGGCAAAGTTATTCCATGAGGTACATCTTTGACATTTCTGATAGTTACACTTGTTCTTCCCCTTTCATTAGTTAAAGAATCACAATATTTCCAAACTTCAGCTTATCTTCCGATCTTTTGATATATGTTTAGGAGTAACAACAATAATACAGCTGCATGATGTACCTAGAGGTATTGATACATTTGTCTTTATAGAAATCATCAACATATAAGTATGTGCAACTGAAGGGGCTTGAAAGTATCATGATTCAGGTTTCTGGTAAAGTTTCAGGACCGACATAGACAAGATGATATCATTCTTTTTTGCTTCATTCAATCATATTTTGTCATATATATATATATATATATATATATATATATATATATATATATATATATATATTTGGGGTATATGTATGAATACCTTCTTATGGGATCGATGTTTAAAATATCTGTTGCAAGATCAGTGTGTGCAATACTAGTTATACATAAAGTTTCAAGGTTTTCTTTCACATATTTCTCTTCTTTGTTGAAGCTAACTAAAAGATTCTCTTACACCAGAATTCATTATTGTGTCCTTGTGTCATTTATTTCATTGATGTTACATCTGATGACATTATTATTACTCACCCATATCAAGCTTTGTATTTTCTGAAACTGTTTGAATCTTTCTCTACTGAACTATAGTTTATCCATCAACACTTCTGAACAATACCACAAGTTCAATTTTTCCTAAGAAATAAGTTTATTTACCTTGCAAATATATGGTCTGTTAGTTTTCTTGATTCATGTGCATGTTTATTGAAATTGTTGAAGTCCACACATTTTTCCCATGTCTATATTTTGGACGTCATTCTGCATATAGGTAGAAGAATGCTAGCTTTTTGTGAGTAGATACTATAGACAGTGGTGTTTATTTTTATTTTTATTTGTTTGTTTCTAATTCCATAATTGCATTGCATCATCTTGGCAATCCTTTTTTACTCCTTTTATCGAGGAGTTGTTGGTAAGTTAACTTCCTAATGCATCTTCATTGCGTACAAGTAAAAAAATCAACAAGTGGATTGGAGAGTCCTAACACATGAATCAATTGAAATCGAAGATAAAAATTTAGCGATGAGTCTATGATGAGTGAAATCCATTCATTTTTCACTTGCCAAGAAACATTTGAAAAGACTATTTGTGTTATGTTCCTACTAGTTGAGTTTTTATAAATTTTATTCATACTGTCTTACAGGCGGGCCTTCCTGATGGTGTTCTTAATGTAATATCTGGATTTGGTCCAACTGCCGGGGCAGCTCTTGCTAGTCACATGGACGTGGATAAGGTATCTTTAATGTGATCATCTACTTTGAAGTGTTTTAATCATGTGGACAAGGTATCTTTAATGTGATCTTCTACTTTGAAGTGTTTGAATTTGTTGGAAGTATCTCATAATTCCTTATTTCCATGGTCTCAGATTAGTTTGATTTGTACGTTTTTCAGAGATTACTCCGATCAATTGATTTCAGCATTAGGGACGACACTCATTTTTTTCCCAGTTGGACTTCAAATTTTTTTTTTTTTGAGATATGAGCTGTAGTGGTTTTCCTTGAGAATTTTTTTTAACCCATTGTCCTAGGAGGGCGTCGCGTGGCTTGATGATAAGGCTTGTAGCTTGCTTCCTGGAGGATGCAGGTTTGAGTCACAAAAATAGCCTCTCCTTATATACGGGGGTAAGGCTTCATAATCTTGACCCTCCCGAGACCCTGCATAAAGAGGGAGCCTCGTGTCACCTGGACACACTTTTGTTAGCAGTTGCACTGTCCCCGAGTTATTTTTTATTTACAGAGTATAGAACCTATACGCTCTTGTTCTGAAATAAATTATTATGTAAACCTTTTCCTTCTCCAGTCAACTTATCACTTTATCTAGCCCAAACATGACATGCTAAACACATTGCAATTTTTTTTTTTCTATGCTAATAAGAAATATGTTGTTAAATTGTCTAAGTCAATCAAATTTGACACCACAAGACTAGTCGATATCTTGGGGTGCATGCTTAAAAGTTTTGAGTTATTGTATAAAGAGAAACTAAAGCAGCTGCATAAAATGATTTGTGGAATGAGTTCTTGGTATCAAATGGCTGGTTTATATGTCTTAATGTTTGGGACCCTGTTAGACTGAATAGATTTTAGTAATAATACAAACAGAGAAGCTATCATCTGAACTTGCTTGCACTTAACAAGGGTGATAAAGATTGGGTTGGTTGACCACTGATAGGTAGATTGTTTGCTAGGAAAAGGTTAGGATTCTTCGTATGTGAGCATGATGTTCTTACAGAATGAAATACGGGACTAGTATAACATTGTTGTAGATACTTTCTGATAATACAAATGGAGAAGGTTATGGATTCTGGTAATAATGCAAATGGAGAAGCTATCATCTGAACTTGCTTGCACTTAATAAGGGTGATAAAGATTGGGTTGGTTGACTACTGATAGGTAGATTGTTCGCTAGGAAAAGGTTATGGATTCTTCGTATGTGAGCATGCTGTTCTTACATAATGAAGTACGGGACTAGTATAACATTGCTGTAGATACTTTCTGATAACCATGGGCTCTCTCCTGCCAATGAGGGAGGGGGACTGAGTTTTCTTTTATTTTGACAAAAAATAATTCATTGTGGTTAATATTCATTAAATAGATGGCTCCTCCCTTAATTTGTATTACTTCATTTCAGCTTGCTTTCACTGGGTCAACTGCTACCGGAAAGGTTGGGCTTGAATTGGCTGCTAAAAGCAACCTTAAGCCAGTGACATTGGAGCTTGGTGGCAAGTCTCCAATGATCATATTGGAGGATGCTGATATTGACCAGGCTGTAGAGCTTGCACATTTTGCTTTGTTCTTCGATCAGGTTTGTCAAAATCCCCAATTTGTTACGGTGATAACTTACCTTCATTAGTCTGTCAAGAGGGGTTGTTGATGTAGTTAAAAGTGGATCATCTTCTACAGGGTCAATGCTGCTGTGCTGGATCTCGTACTTTTGTACACGAACGTGTTTATGATGAGTTCGTAGAGAAAAGCAAAAACACGTGCTCTCAAACGCGTCGTTGGTGACCCTTTCAGAAAGGGTGTAGAACAAGGGCCTCAGGTACATTACAGCCTATCTCCTTATGATATATAGAACTCATCTAATCTTGTATTGTTTCTAGCCGGGGCTGCAATGCAAATGTGATCTTTAGTTTGTCGTGTAAATCTGATGTTTCTGGTTTAGGTTTGGACCCTGCACCCGAATGAAATGGATTATAATTTTCAAAATAGATGTAAAATTAGAATGCAAAGTAATGTACTCGCCAGTCACCAGGTTTCTCAGGGCTACAAACGAGTAGAGCACCTCACAAGCTCGACTTGAGCTCGCTTTACCAGCTTATAGCATGAATATAGTAAGGCTTGACTCATGAGCTTGCAAACAATCTTGACCTGTGAAGCTTGATGAGGACTCGGATTGGCTCTCTTAACTTGATTATGACTTGACTTGGGCTACTGATTTTTTTTTATCACCCTATTTATTTTGGATATTTGGGCGACTGAGTTAAATTTATAGTTAAATGTACATTACTTGTTTCTTTATTTTATTTTTATTTTTATGAGAATAAGGGCCAGTTTCTTTACTGCCCTCCCCTGAGTTCTGAACTCACACCCCCTTCCCCTACCAAAAGGCTTCAAGCATGAGGTTGCCAGCCCCTGGTTATAGATTCGTTAGTTATAAATGTATCATCTATTGATTGCTTGCTAGTTACCAATTTCATAGTGACTAGTTACTGAATTATATAGTTGCTAGTTAATTACAATACACTCGAGCTTGAACTTCAGTTGAGCAGCTTCTAAGCTACTTGTGACCACACTCGAGCTCGAGTTTGAACATCCAAATCTCAAGTTGGTTTGTCTCATTTCATACTTGAAGGTATCGACTGATACTGATACGCTACGGTCGATATATGTCGGTTTTGATGTGTCCCAATTCGATACCAACCGCTACTGATACTGACCGATATCAACTTTGGGGATCTCTTTCTCGATCAGTTTGACAGAAATAAATGAACGAAAAAGAGAGAAGAATGAAAAAAAAAATACTGTCAATACGATGATTAAGTTGTGTCGAGCATTGACAATGTATAGTATGTCAATAAGATTCCTTATCGATAAACTGTAACAATTACCTTTTGGCGAAGTTGTATATCTATAAATTCACAACATTTATTTGTATTAGTATTATTCTGTTCTAAACTATTTATTACGGTTACACCGTCTAAAGGCAAGTAGATAAGCAGTAATAGCTATTGCAAGTGGAATATTATTCCATGTAAAACTAGTGAGAAACAATATATTAAATTATGTCATATCAAATATTTTTCTGATTTTAAAATAATTTTTAAACTAAGAACCCGATACTCTTATTCGAAACAGCTGATACCGTCAATATCGATGCTCACTGATATTTCGAACCTTGGCTCATTTGCAACCATAACCTTTCTAAAACCACCTATAATTGTGATTATTGTTTCTATAATAGTTACCAGTATTATTCTTTACATCCATATTTAGTATCTCTTTGTACTTCATGAGTGTCCCACATTGGTGGATATGAACCAGAGGGAGACTCGCCTCCTACAAAATGTACTTGTAACCATCAATTAAACTTCACCCCCATTGAGTTGAGCTCTATTAACAACTATTATTGCAAACTTTTACTGTGGCAGAGGTGTAAAATGTAAGCTGTTATGTCAACTTTTTTCGCATGTTAAAAGCATTTAATGGACCTACTTGGTCATTACTATTATTATTCCAATTCTCTGCACCTGAACTTTGTCATTTCTTACTTGAGCAGAAATTAGAAGATTCACTCTCCTATATCTAAATTTGTTTGAAGCTTGGATATTATGAATCGAAACATGATGACATTTTGGAAAAAAAAAAGCACTTTAGTAATGAACTCATTTTCCTTTCCAATACTTGTTGATCTTTCAGATTGATGAAGAACAGTTCAACAAGATCCTTCGCTGCATAAAGTCCGGTGTCGACAGTGGGGCTTCCCTTGTAGCTGGGGGTGACAGGTTAGGCAGCAAAGGTTTCTACATTCAGCCCACCATCTTCTCAGATGTTGAGGTATTGTCGCTATCTCACTAATTCAACAACATTGTATCGTTGCCGTCACCATTTACTAGAACTCATCCTCTCTAATATCCCTATATCCCAGGATGACATGGTCATCGCGAAGGAGGAAATCTTCGGACCAGTCCAATCCATCCTAAAGTTCAAGTGAGCTCATACCTTCTACCAAACAAATTCGTGTTCTTGAAAATTGAATGTGTGTCAGACATTTTAAACCAGTCCTTTGTTATGACAGTGATATGGATGAGGTGATAAGGAGGTCCAACGCCACTCGTTATGGACTGGCTGCTGGAGTTTTTACGAGCAATCTCGACAAGGCTAACACCTTGATGCGGGCGTTGAAGGTGGGCACGGTGTGGGTGAATTGCTTTGATGTCTTCGACGCTGCAATCCCATTTGGGGGGTTCAAGATGAGCGGCCAAGGAAGAGAGAAGGGCATAGACAGCCTGAAGGGCTACTTGCAAGTTAAGGCTGTCGTGACCGCACTGAAGAATCCGGCATGGCTGTAGGTCTCCTCTACCGGAAGACATTGACGAAAATCTACAGTCTCTATGGATGTCATTCTTCGAGGAAATAATTTAGTTATTTGTCAAGCAAGTGTTGTTGAATAATTTTAGAGCTGTTTGCAGAGGATTTCCTTGATTCAAGTGTTACTCAATAAAACGTAATATTTTTGATGAATTGTTTTCGAGCCACCGGCAGCTGCAGATTGATGAGACGAGTCATATTTGATGATCGTAGTAGAGAATCTTCACCCTCAACTAATCCGATCACATTTCACTATAACTGATTGATTAGGGCACATTATGTCAGTCTGTATGCAGGTCTGGCCCAGGGGATTGGGTTGTTCTATCCGGAACTAATTTTGGTTGCTCCTTTGACCCTTATTATAGGTCGATTCTTGAGAGTCACCTGCAACCCCGACCTCTATTGGAATCACGTCGAGCCCGGAGGTTGTCCTAAGCAGACCCCTGGACCGGCTCTGTCTTTACAAAAACTGATTTAGTACTAGTTTAGATTTATGAGGTTCTTAACCTATGGTCATCAACTATGTTAGGTCTTAGAAGGAAAAGCAAAATTTATTACCAGATCTGATTTCTGAAACCAAATTATCAAGGTTATATATGCATATAACCGAAGTTGTTAGAATGGCTTGGCTATGAGCAAGACATGAGACCTAGAAAGGGAAATAGGTATATCCTATGTTGCATGGACACAGTTACAATACGGACACAAGATACAAATATTTTGAATAAATACGAAAGTAGTTACATGGACATGATAAGGATACAAACACAATTTTCAATGTCCGTGCATGATAGGATAGATCAATCTTTTTTGTTCATGCAGTTTAAACTCTCATACACGTGTTGGCTTGCGGGAGCGACCGATGCCATGTGTCGATCTCCCACTTGTCGGGTCCGCTTACTTGTGTTAGTAGGAGGACTGGTTTCTATAGATCCCACGATCGCCCTCTCAGTTCGTTTAGACTTTTTCTTTTTGTTCATGAAGTTTAAGCTCATACACCATAGAAACACTAGAAAAAAATGATACTATTTTCTAAAAGAGATTGTATATATATGTGTGTCACGACCCGAATATCAAATAATGACAGAAATTTTAAAAATAAGAGAAACATAGTAAGCATGATTAGTACACTTCAAGGTTTGCACTCCGGTGGCATCACGGAAAATCTATGAGGATCCTTGCAGTAGGAGTAGAACATGAACTTACTCCTAGTCCAGTCCAGCCCCATCTCCTGCTGCTGGGATAGCTTGGCAAATTCCGCTCCCCCGACGGGGTCGAGAGACAGACTGCTCGTCCGGTTGCCGGTCGAGCACGGGGAGGCCGATTTCGTTTGGGACCACGGGCACCCGTCCGCCTCGAGATCCCTGAACGATGCGACGAACGGCGCGAACTTGTAGTCGGTCGGCTTCTTTCCTCCGTGCGTAGCCCACTCCGATCCGTCCCAGATCGTCGAGTAAACCGACATGGGCTTCGACGGGTAGGCTCCCGACATTGCATCAGTGTGGCTTACTTCTCGGACTGGAATGTTGTCGACTAGAAACCTGCAACAAATTAAGGACCAAGTTAAGGAGAAGGAGTAAAACTTTGATACAGATACAACCTCTGTATGACAAGTGGGCCCTGCTTATGTTTACACATTTTACGAAGAGAGAGGGATGCCCACTTGTCATACGAGGACTGTATCAAAATTTTGACACGTGCTTCTATATCAATGTTTTTTTCCAAAAAGTAGGCCTAAATGATAAGGACACTATGACTAGAACGGAAACTTGAATTCTTACACTATGTGATGGTAGTTCCAGAGAATGCTGTACTGGTGGTGGTCCTCCGTGGGATCGAACCACAAGTAGAACTTCTCCTCCCTGCCGGTGCCCACGCTTCCGTTGCCATAAACGTTCGTCTGCAGGACCCACTCCTTCCTCTTCTCATGGCCGAGGAGCTCGAAGTCTATTTCGTCGTGGCTCTTCGGGAACACTTCGGCGTTGGACATCTGCGACACGCGAGGAAACCATTCCATTCTAAATTTCTAAGAGAGATCTTTAAAAGGCTAGAGTTCATGGAACGAATAAAACGTAGCTTTACCATCTCTATCTATCTAGAATGTGAATCGTATCATACTGATGTACTTTGTGATCTTAACATATTACGACAAGAAATTCTCTAAGACAAATATAGGACCATACATACGTCCAAAAAAGATAATACTAAGATGGATGAGCGGAAATCCAGGAATCACATACGTTCAAAAAAAATGTTATCTTGTATCGTATCGGACACCTATCATAGACATACTGGACACAATTCTATTCGGACAAATAGATACTGCAGTAAGGAGGAGCAATAAAATATTAGTTAAATGAGCTAAACGTGATTGAAATTTTATAGAAGGATATGTTTTTGTTAGTGTTAAAGAGGACCCTTAATAAAAAGGCTAAATTACAACTTAATCTCTTAACTATTTCAGTTTTCAAACTTACTACCCTTAATTTTGATATGTGCTAACTTGATGTCCTGAAAAAAGTTTTGACAAAAATGTGCATTCCCTCCACACACACCCCTTCCGCCTCCTGTCGGTGACCACTCCCTCCCACCCCGCGCTGGGTAGCAGGGTCGTCAGAGGGGGCAGCCGTAGCAGCCAGAGGCCGCGCGGGGTGGCGGGGTGGCGGGGTACGCTACAGGAGGTGGGAGCGACGTGGGTCGGCCCGGAGCTGCATAGGACGGCAGGGTCGTAGGCGAGAGAAGGAGTCGGAGGTGGGGGCATGGGGCTGTGGGGTCGGGGGTGCCGTACGGGGCAGCGGGGCACGAGCGAGGGCACGGGGTTAGCCGGGGGACACGGATGCGGGTGTGGATGGCAGTCGCGGAGGGGTAGGACAGCCGAGGGGGGGGGGGGGGGGGGGGGGGGGGGGGTTGCCGGAGAAGGAAGGAGGGGGAGAGGATGATGTGGGTTAGGAAGGGAGGAGTAGTTTTGTCTTTTTAAACTTGTTGGGTATCAACATAAAAAATATTATACAGTTGAGGGTATTAAGTTAGCACCTATCAAAGTTGAGAGTATTAAGTTGAACATTTTGGATAGTTGAGGATATCAAGTTATAATTAGCCTAAAACATAATTTAAACAGCCAACCTCGGAAATCTGGAATTATATGCTTTGTTGATCTTAGATGAAATATTTGAGTTGCATTATTGGAAAGAACTGGTAAATAATCCATCAAATGGATCATTTTCATCCGTCGGCTCCCAATGGGTTCTGGGTTGCCTATGGGCCCTTGAGATACCACAGCTTGTCAGATTAGATTGAAGGAGGTGCCAGGCTTTTTGATGTGCAAGTGTTTCCATGTCTCCTACAAATGCACTTCAATTCTGGCTGTACGCTAGTCTTGATTTCTTGTCGACCATATTTTATTTTGCAAGTTGGTGAAACATTATCATCGCATTATTTGGATATGACAAGAACCTGATGATATTGCTGGGGCATGTGAAAACTTTCACTTTGTGCAGTCTGATTCATAATGGAGATATGGAATATACATTAGCTAAGTCTAATTTATCACTCTTAACTAGATCAGATTGAGTAATCCAAACTATTCAGTTACTAGTAATTATTGACAATTTGTACAAGTTAGGGACAAAACTTTCATGCATCTTTTTTTTTTTTTTTTCATGCATAGAGTTTCTGCAAGAGGCCAAGTTAATATTGCACATACACAGAAAAATGATGTATGTATTTGTATCCGTGTACTTATTCACGTACAACGAATGTGAACACGTTGTACCTATTGGAAACTGTTTGTACATCTGTGCATATTCGTGCAACATAGATGGACAAATAATAAGGATTTCCATTTCGGCTTTACATATATGCATATTGACCACGCGCAATACTAATGCTTGTGGGTTTTTTTTTTTTCCCGGCATATTGTCCCTTCCAGTAATTTCCATGTTTACTACTGATATGTATTAGAAAAAACTAAGATTATGTACGTATAGATACTGTAACCTATGTACTTTAGGCTATTATTGAGATGTATTTATGTAGATTTTTGAAGATTGAAGGTCTTCTGCTGTCAATCAAAACAAGTCTTCAGCAAATCGCAAATGACCTCTAACCTAGTGGTTAAGAGAGATGCATGCGGCCCAAGTGGTCGGGAGTTCGAGCCTCAGTGGAACGAGTTTCGCCACAAGTACCCATTGCTTTTAAAAAAAAAAAAAAGTCTTCAGCAAATGAGTGGGAGCTTACATAGAAGGCCACCACCACACCTGCAGAATAATCTGAAGGAAGTCTGATAGCAGCACTGAAGAATCCGTAGTAGTACATCTCTCTCGACTTGAAACCAGACCCTGCCATCACAGCCAAGCCAAGAAGACCCTTTGAGAAGTTGCAACTAAAGCCTGAGAGAAGGGCCTCGTTTGGTACACTTTAACATAATCGTAATCTCAATGTAATCAAATAATTTTTTTTTATTTGATTACATTGCGATTACGATTACATTATAGTGAACCAAACGGTACATTTCTACGTAAGAAGATGACCAACTTCACCTGAGGTCTTGTCCAGAGCGAGGCTGACACCGGAGCCGTCATTGGCAAGTTGGACGTTCTTGCCGCCGAAGAAGCTCGAGAAGGCCTTGTCGTAGGGAAGGCAGGGGAAGCGGTCGGTCAGCCGCGTCGCGGTGGGAGGGATCAGCCCGTGGCGCGTCGACCGGGTGGTCGTCGACAAGGAGGTCAGGCTCACGAGGAGAAGGGCGAGCTTGCAGAAGCGGAGCATGGTTGGAGAGGTGTAGGCATAGAGTGGGAGAAGTAAGCTGCATTTATAGTTGAGATTTAAGAAGGCAGGCTGGGTGTGAGTTGGATTCAGGTTGGCTCTACAGGGCCAATATGAAGGATATCCAACTTGGACATTAATGGAGAACTCGACTCCTATATTCATTTCTCACAAAAACATAGGAAGGATTTAATGTGCTAGTAGTTCTTCATGGACTCTAAAACTAAATGTTAGAGACTCTAAAACTAAATACAAATATTGAATATTATGAAGACCTAAACGAGATCTGATGGTCAGTCAAAGTCAATCGTGCGGACGAGGCTCAAACCCTCTTATGGCTACAATATGGAGACCTAATGTAAATTTTGAATACGGAGCTGTTACGTTGCCTGCGGTTTGGAATTGCAGGCGTGAACGTTGGCCAACGTGGCAGCTGACCATTGGTCCCTGGTCCAGTGAGGTCCGGAGATTGCGGGAGGCCAATTGTCGGACGTCACGTCGGCCGACGGTCATGCCCGCGGGCAAATTATCATTTTCGTTTTGAATATCATACGAGACCCTAAAATTAAAAGAAATTAATAAGTGCACCACCAAAAGTGATAAGGACTATCACATAATAGAGGACATCACTATTCAGATATAAAGGTGTTATGGACATCACATCATATGTTAGGGACTACCATCATTTTTAGAGTTTTTTTTTTCTTTTTGGTTTTTAGATTTCAATTAATGTATGGTGGAAATTTTTTTCGAACATCATTATTAATAGAATTTTGAAAATCAATTTTAGGATTTGGAAGCTTTAAAATCGACGTAGTCAGTTGGAGACGACAAAGGACTGTCAGAATCCTGACAGTCCTAAAGCACACAGTTTTCTGTCAAAAGGATCGTCAGAATTCTGGTAATCCTAACACACAGAAAACTGTGATAGTTCCCCTGTAATCCTAACACACAGAAAACGAAAACTGTGATAGTTCCCCCCCCCCCCCCCCCCCCAAAAATATATATATATATACTTTCAAGTATATTTTGGGTATCAAAAAATAACAAATTTTGAAGAAATGTAATAGCCCCCGTCACTTTATGTGCTGCCCTTTTAGATTTCAATTGATGTATGTTGAAATTTTATTTTTACAAACGTCATTATTAATGGAATTTTGTAAAGCAATTTTATGACTTGGAAGCTTTAAAATCGACGTAGTCAGTTGGGGACGACGAAAGACTGCCAAAATTCTGACAATCCTAAAGCACACAGTTTTCTGTCTAGGACCATCAGGATTCTGACAGTCCTAACACACACAAAACTGTGATAGCCCCCTCCCCCCACAATATTTTTTCAAGTATATTTTGGGTATCAAAACAAAACAAAATTTTGAAAAAATGTAATAGTCCCCGTCACTTTATGTGCTGCCCTTAGTAATTTCCAAACTAAATAACCCTATTATTTTTAATTTTTTTGTAACAAAATCTGTTATTCACCATAATCAATAAGTACATTTGGCTGATATAGTTAAGTACATCAGTTACGTTCTACTGATACTCAATGTGAAATTGGTAAGATTTTCCAATCCATCATCATCATCATCATCATCATCATCATCATCCTCCTCTTCTTCTTCTTCTTCTTCTTCTTCTTTCTTTCTTTCTTTTAAGGTTTGATTCGTGAATTTGTCAGGTCATGTAATAAACCGATCGAGTAGAGTTGGGTGCACGTCTTTTTCCTCAAGCACGTGAAGAAGTGAGATGAGTCATTAAGAGATCAGTATATATGTACATGTGTGGGTCCTGCCAATTTTAGGTTGCAATGGCCACCACTTCATAACAGCCAGCTGGGGCTTGCTTGCATGGAAGGCTTCTTTTGGATTGTTGCCTAGCTACATTTTGTGACACTTGTTTGGAAATGGACATGAATCTAGAGAGAGATTTATAGGTCAGGTACTGACACAGGAGGGTCCCGGTTGGCAGTGCCGCCCAGAGGATTGGATTGTTCTATCCGGAGTTAATTTTGGTTGCCTCTTGACCCTTATCTTGAGTATGTCCAGATGGTCATCCGTGACCCTGATGTTTGGTGGAAACACGCTGAGCTTGAGAGGTTTCCCTAGCGGAGGGGGTTAGGGGTGAGCATTATTCGGTTTTGGACCGAAAACCGAACCGAACCAAACCGAATAAGAGATTCGGTTCGGTTTTAAAAAAAGTCGGTTCGGTTTCGATTTTGAAAATACTAAATTTTCTTATTCGGTTTCGGTTTCGGTTATGGGTTTCGGTTTCGGTCCAAAACCGAAAACCGAATAAAAAAATTTAGTTACAAAATATATATATATATATATATATATATATATATATATATTCAGCACGTGCGAGTTCAGTTATATATATATATATATATATATATATATATATATATATATATATATATATAACTGAACTCGAACGTGCTGAATATATATATATATATATATATATATATATATATATATATAATAGGTATATACTAAATATATATATATGTATATATATACATTAATAAAAAAATCGCAAATAAACCAAAAAAAAATCGAGTAAATCGAATAAACCGAAAACCGAACCGATTTAATTCGGTTCGGTTTGATTCGGTTATGGTCCAATTCGGTTCGATTTCGGTTTTGCTTATTCGGTTTCGGTCGAATTCGGTTTTCGCTTATTCGATTCGGTTGGAACCGAATAAACCGAATACTCAACCCTAGAGGGGGTTGACCAAATCTCAAGTCTTGTCCGGCTCATCCCAGAGCCGGCCCTACCGGTCATGGTATTGAGAGAGCTGTGTGGCACTTAATGTTGGGTTCCGATTAGTACTAGTTGGCTTTAATTTTTTTTTTTCTGTTAGCAAGTAATTATCAGCCATAAAAGCCTGAAAGCTGTCGCCACAGTGTGTAAATGGAGCTCATAACTGAGATGATCAGTCTCATGGAGCTTGTCGGCTTTATATAACATGAAGCCAGCTAGATATATATGTGAGAGGATGTGTTAGATAGCTAGGTAAGGTACTCCAGGACGTAGGGTCCGTTTGGTTTTAACCGTAATCGTAACGGAATTGATTTTGTAATGTAATAGAGTTTGTAATGCGATGGAGTCACAATTACACTGTCGCGTCTGGTTCGAACATGTAATCAAATGATGTAATGTAATATCAATTGCATCCAAATGTTTGGACGACGGACTACACCGATCAAATGTTCAGTCTTGGTACAACCTTCGACCGCCTTCGGACCCGGTTGGTACATTCTGATGTTTAACTTAGCAAAAGGTGGAAAACCAAAAATAGTAAATGCAAGGATTAAGGTTGTTAACCTTTGTATTCAAATGGGTTATTTAGTTTTAGGGTCTCACATATATATGAATATCATGATTTGGGTTTCGAAATTGATCGATGCTAGAATTTGGATTTCGAGACCCAAACTATAAGGTCGATATCAAAATCCAAATCCTAATATTCATGTATATGTGAGACCCTAAAACTAAATGTCCATATCTAAATTGGCAAAGCGCCTCAACAATTTTGGACATGATATTTTTCTGCCGAGTCTTTATAGACGCGCTTTTTGGTCCTTTTGGTACCAATTTGGTTAACATATTTTTGTTGCCAAGAAAATATATGATTGGTTTGATTGAGGCGACCAGGATCTCTAGGACTCCAACATTTACACGTTGATTGGTAAATGTAGTATGCCTTTATTATCACCAAGGATGGTCTGGCCATTGGAGCTGGTGTGGGTTATCGGAAAGATTTTGGGTTCCAATCACTCCAATATCCATAGTAGATATACTTCAAACACATACTTTAAATTATTAAAAATTGTATAAACTATTAATTTTAGAGTGTCTCATTGATCTTGGCACACAATGGTACACTCGAAACTGATACTCCAAATTAACATCCTTCCTATTTTTTTCCCTTTATTTTCCTTCGTTGTTTGTTAAGTTTTTTTTTTTCCTCTTTTTTTTTCTTCCACGTTTGATAAGAACGATTAATTTGGTGGGTCCAAAAATTAATATAGCAGAGTTATGGCACATTCTAAATTTGGAGTGTCTTTTAGTTTTCTAGTAAATTTTAAGTATGGACAAGTGTCCACTGCAGTCTTTAAGTGTTACAAAATTTAACAAAAGTTAAAATGTAGCATTTGAAATCTCTTCCACTGTGGATGCTCTTATCCAAATAGGTTAACTAAACTAACAAATAAATTTTTGCAAGAAAAGATCAACGGTTTAACTAACCCAACAATTTTCCAAAAAAAAAAATTTAATACAAAAAATGGCGTTACAATAGATGGTGAAAGTGCACAGATAGAGAGCGAAGTGGTAGCGCTTTCTACAGGATACAAGAGTGATGAGAAGCTGGGAAACATTTTCGTCACTACAAGAAAATTGACGATTCTTGACGGTGTATAAGTTGATGGTCGTGAAAACCCGTCAAGAAAATGGGTTATCTTGGCGGTTTTAGTCTTACGTCAAGACATGACATATTTTTTGTTAATTTAGCAATTTTATAGCATAATAATTGACGGTTTTAGTGAATCCGTCAATAAATATCATTTGATTTAGTGACGGTTCAGTAATAACCGTCAACTAATATATGCGCAAAAAAATTGGCACCATTTTTTCAGCTGTCATTTAGGTTAATTTTTTGAACTTTTTTTAATTATAAATCTATGTTGACGCTTGTCATTCAACCCCATCTTATTTATTTCCCGATCCCTTCATCTTCTCCCTATTTCTCCTTCTTGCTGATGGAGAATGAGACGCGTCTAGTAGGAACACCAACTACAACACTTCCTTCCTACAGGTTTAGATACTTCTCATATTAGTTCTGGGGATGATATTTATGAGTTTGTACCTTATATTTTCTCGAGTAACGGATTTCTGTCGGTAAAAAAGAATCAATTAATTCAGGTGAAGTTTTGTATAACGTATCAATAAGATAGACCTATGCTACTAGTTTTTTCTCTTAAAATTTATTTAAATTCGCATAATCGAAACATTTGGATACATAAATTTTAGAACTTTTATCGGGACACTACACAAATTATTCGGAATTAGTCTAGTATCGGGAATAGTCCAGTTTTGTGGTACTTTTACTCCGGACGGTTAAAAAAACATAAAACCCCCCCCCCATTTTAACTTTTACTCTCTCTCTCTCTCTCTCTCTTCAAAATCCATTTCCCGTCTTCCTTTACTTCAAAATCCTAAACTTCTTTCCAATCATCATTAATGCCCAAATAACATAGTGTAGTAACTTAAAATAGGTTTAGGATGAACTTTTGGCGGATTTCTATAAATTTTGAAGCCATTTTAGTGTTTCGGATTTCGAATTTATGTCGACAATCGCAACTAAGACTCAGGACTGTAGAAATTTTCTAGAATCCTTACAATATACACGACTATAAAAAAAAAATCTATGGTCCTGACAACATACAAGACTATAGGATATTTCTACAGTCCTGATTGGATTCAGGATTTATGAATGTTATAATAAGTGGCATGCGACCTATGGGAAGGACTGTCAAAATTTTGACATTCCTACTTATTTGAAGCACGGTTAAAAAATTTGACAGTCCTAAACGAACAACATATTTTTTTAGGACTGTCACAATTTTTGACGGTTCTAAAAAACATGTTGTTCATTTAGGACTGTTAATTTTTGTTTGACAGTCCATTATGTATTTTGGACAGCCATGATTAAATTTGATTTTAGTGACAAACTTGTAAATTTAAAAAAGAAAAGAAAAGGAAAATGAAGTCTATAACCACATAGTTACAACATTCTTACAATCTCTCTCTCTCATCCCTTAAACATGAGTCCCACCGATCGAAGTCTGCAGTTGTTAGGAGATTGTAAACATTTGGTTGTAGGCATAGCAAAGCTCTAAAAAAATTGTCAAACATGAATAAATTTTGTAGTGCCTTTATAAAAACTCAAAATTTATAACAAATGCTCTCTTGTATACATAAAAGACGAGTACACAACAAATTTGGAAATAAAATTTAATCAAAGAAACGACACTAAAGTAATAAGTTCAAAATTGAAAGGTATTTTAACTTAAATGATATCGAATGTTGAAAGATCATAGAGAGGCTTGAAGCATGTGAGACTTTTGGACTTAGAAAACAATTTCCACCACAACAGCCACTATTTTCTATTTCTATTGTAGTCATATTTCAATTGGGAGGAAAGGATATAGAATAAAAAATAATTCCAAATCGCTTTATTTTTTAGTGGGACCGCATCCGAAAATTTTGAAGTAATTTCTACTCTCGACGTTTAATTAACATATTATTTCTTGTGGGCGATGGATATTGTTTGATAGGCTTAAAATGTCAAATTTGGGTTCACAATGGTTACAAAGTCGAAAATTCAAGGGATGAATTTATGTTTATTTATCGCACCGATGGGATGCGGAACTGTCCTAAAGAGCTGATCGGTCGGTTGCTCGGCTCAGTACGGTAAGCGCACAGATTCAGAATTTAGATTAAGAATTTAGTAAGACCCATTCAGCAATCTAGATTCAGAATTTAGATGCTGGTTGAACAGTAAGACCTATTACAAGTTTCAATTTTTAGATTCTCATGTCCAACCTATCCACATGAGCTATAGGTCATGGTGTGTATTGGACCGGATCGGACCGGTCCGATCCCAGTGTTGACCGGATTTGACAAGACCTGGGTTCGGCCGAATTCTTTTAATGCAAATTCTAAATCCAGCCTGGACCTAGACCAGGATAGCTTCGGACCGGACTGGGTCCGGGTCTGCCCATTGGCTGTACAATTTAAAAAACTATATAGATATTAAAGTTTTGTATTGTACTCTCTTTATAGGTCGACTATCTAACACAAAAATAAGTTGGTATAGTGGTTAGCTGGAGAACTTAAGAAGTATATAGGAGGTCATGGGTCCATATTGTTGGGAGCGTGCGGAAGCGTTTGCCAACCCACCTGATCAAACCAACCCTCGTTTAACGGACACCAAGCACAGATAAAGACAAGTATATGGCGGTGCCAACCCACCTGATCAAACCAACCCTCGTTTAACGGACACCAAGCACAGATAAAGACAAGTATATGGCGGTAACTACGTCACGTGAACAAATTTCAACCTTTAATAACTCAGATGAAATTACAAAATCAACAGAACTCACGTTGAACCCTTTGCCCTAGTAAGTTCAACCCTCTCACCACTCTCAAGAAGAAAAAAAAAGATTACAATTGAGATCACTAACCAACTCGTAGCAATCACCCTAATCGAAGTGTTGACGACTCATCGATTAGATCTTCTTCTTCCTTCTGTCTTGGATGACGAAGTCCTAATAGCAAAGTACGAACTATTTCTTAATTTTTTTTTGTCGACGAGCACCCCGAATCTCCACTTTGTGCTGTGCTTTGTGCCTTCACCCTCACCCCATATATATAGGATGAAAAAATTATATTTTAATCAATATGATTTCCTAAATAGGAACAAAATAGGAATCCTATTATACAAAAAAATATTCCATCAACATCATATTTTAGATCTTAATAGGATTTTCTAAAATAAGAATCATATTATATCTAAAATAGCACAACATCAATTATGGACATCCAAATCTAATCAAATCAAATATTTAACTAGATTGAGATTCCACAAATATGTTGTTATCAAATCCAGACTGGACTTCAACACATAACCCACATCACCTTTACAAAAAAGAAAATAATACATATGTATACCAAATTTTTACCGGGCTCATAGTCAGAATGGTCCATGCTGGCCTGAAAAAGCAAATCCAACCCGCACCCAATAGAAAATACGGGCCGGGCCGGGCCTATGGGCCTAAAATGGAAATCCAGCCCTCACCTGCTATACTATTGGGCCGAGCCGTTGACCAGGTCCGAGTCGACCCAGACCGACGTTGACCATGCCGATTCAGGACCGGGTTCCGAACCGTCCGGCCCAATTTACACCTTGAGCTATAGATTGGGTATGAGAATTTCAAAATTCAGAATGTATGAAATCATTTTGTAGAATAGTAAGTTCCAAATTGGAGCCACATGTTCTAGATTTTATATAATTTTTTTATCACATTAATTTTTAACCACACATCCTTTGAAACCAAATGTCATTTTATTAATTTATTATTATTTTTAGACATTCGCATACAAATCCAATTCTTTCTAGATATATTACTTTATTATACATTTGAACCATGATTAAGGATGCCCCAAGAAGCCTATAATCCTATCTATCGTCATTTCAAACGGCCCAATTCCTCCTTTGTTTCGAGAGGGCATAATGGCACGATCATGACTTTCTTCGCTCTGCATTGGCCACACGCTTATGGACAGAGACATCTGTCCTAATTTCTCAATTGCAAAAGAATTTCCATGCATGTTCAACAAACAAGACGTGGAATCCTTGGCCCAACATCGATTCTCAAACTAGATAGATAGATAGATAGGTTATGTCGCAATCGATCGATGGATTTGGAAGCCTATCTTTGTGTCCTTACTGATCCTGAGAGAGTTGAGTTTACCCCACCTTTGTGTCCTTGTTGATCCAGTAGAGTTTGAGTTGGAGTTCTCCCATTGCTCATGAGTCACATTAATACTTTCACCATTAAACCTGACCTAATGGACAAAATTTTAGTTGGTGTATAGATTCACATAATGGTTACCCTTCACACGATCAAGCTTGATTACACAGTGGATCGTCTTCTCCACCGCGCGAGCCTACAACGCGTAGGAGTGGCAGGCCACGCCGTACGGCGATCTGACCACTCTCACACCTGTCCAAACGGCTACCCCTCCATCTCCCCATTCTCTATATATACCCCCTTCTCCTCTTCTCCTAACCCTAATCCTAATCCCCAACACCTAGCCGCATGGGCGGAACCAAGCAAGGACTTTTTTCTCTTATAATTTTTTGTAAAAAAAATTCATATGAATTAGTACACATGTAGCCCACCCTAATCTACTCTAGCCCACCCCAACTTAATTTTCTGATTCCGCCCTTGCAGGCTAGTCGCCACAATCCAAACACCAGCAGCATCTCCTCGGCGCGGCGCGGGAGCACGAGTCGACGACGACCCAGCCCTCGACGCCGACACCCCCCTGCCGTCCACTGTGACGCGCGACAGGAGGCGCTCTCTTCTCCTAAAACAAATGACTGAAACTTAGGACCTTTTTGTAAGGAGTCTAATGTACTAACCACTACACTATAATAATTTTGTGTCTAAGAAGGTCCATGGTATATATTAGTTCTATTTTTAGATACAAAATTATTAACATACTTATCTTTAAACTGATTTTTTTTGTGCACTCTTGATCCGAGAGCCCTGGACGGTTGCCCTGGCGCTCGACTACCCTTGTCGGGCGGCTCAAAGACTGCCAAACCCCCCTACCGCCGTTCAACGAGCGGACCATCGGGGCTCCTGCGGCTGACCGAACACCACCCTCTCCTACTTGGTAAGCCCCTCTTAGAGAGGTCATGGCAATATGCATTGTATTAGGTTGTGATACCATTAGGTGGTTAGATAATTTGAATGTGTTGTTCCTACACACATAAGCATAAGCATGCTTAGGAGGAACGTGAGGACAGAAGATGAGAGGACTTGTCTCACGAAAATGAACTATTATTTGGGTTATCACTTGGATTGGTATGTAATTATGTATGCTGGGGGGGTTTGTTTCCCACTCTTCTTTTTCTTTCTTCTCTAACTTGTAACATTTCCCAGCTCCTGATTACCTATAGGCACATACACTCACTAGAGAACAATGGCTCACTTGGCTGAGTGCATGGACTTGTATAGTTGAAGTTCCTAGGTTCAAATCTCACTAGTATTAGTGGCATAATCTCATTAATATTTGGTATCATTTCCCCTAAGCCTCGTTTGGTTCACGGAAAGGAAATGAATTCCCTTGTATTTTCTATGAAAATAAAAAAAGTAGAATTTCTGTCACATTTCTTTTTCGTTGTTTGGTAAAACAATACAACTATTTAGGAAAGGAAAGCAAAGTATAATAATGTTCCAATAATATCCTTACCTTTTAAAATAAAAATAATATTATAAAAAATAATATTAATGGTAAAATAAGCAATAATACATGGTTATTTTTGTCATAACTTTTGTAATAAATGTTGGAAAAGGAGGAGGAAAACTCAATCCCATGGGTCTTGAGTGAAACGATATTTCCACCAATTTTTTTCCTTGTCAGAAAATTTATTCCCAAGTTTGTGGCTATCAAACAAAAAAAAGGAACAACTTTCCTTTTTTGGTTTCTTAAATCCGTGAATCAAACAGGCCTAAATGTAGATGGCCAGGTCTTGCCTATTAAGGAAATGTTTCGTATTATATAGGGCAGCTAAAATGGGACTTAAGATGGTCTGATATAGAAATACTTCATAAATGGTTGAAGTGAAACAAGAAACTTTTTTTTAACTAATACAAAGAACAATTATGCTATTTGGCTCCCAAATTTTTTTGGTGATGGCATCTGACAACTGATATGACAGCTGACATGTCATATTTTAACCAAAAAATTAATTACCCAGTAAATTTTATTGTTAATGTTAATGCTAATTTTAATTTAAAGTTAATATTAATTTTAATGTTAATGTTAATAGTAATATTATTATTAATATTAATATTCATGTTAATAATGTTAATTTTAATTTAATGTTAATATTAATTTTAATTTTAATGTTAAAGTTAATATTAATATTAATGTTAATGTTAATTTTAATATTAGTGTTCATGTTAATTTGATATTAATATTAAATTTAATATTAATTTTATGTTTAATTTTGTTATGTCAACTGTCATGTCATCAGCCATGTCATATGCCACATAATGGGAGATGGTATCACCCAAATTTTTTGGGAGCCAAATAGCATTTTTGTACAAATAATGGATATAGGAAGGTCAGTGTACTACCTATGCACTAGGACCTCTTAGACCATCTCCAATGGGGGTTTCTATCTTCCCTATTTCTACGGAAGAAATCCATTTTAGAAAAAATTTCTCCCAATAGTGATTTCTATCACCATTTCTATCCTAGGTGGCAATGATGTAGGATAGAAACTTTCTAGGAGGGTTTCTACATGTAGAAACTCTCATAGAAATTCTCCTATCTCTCATGACAATTATTATTGGGCCTCACATCATTAAATTGGTCCTTTTACTATGTGACACATAGGATAGAAATGGAGAACCATTGGAGAGCATTTTTTGTATTTCTACAATTTCTATGTAGAAACTCTTCCAACTAGGATAGAAATCTCCTTAAAGTACAATGCCAAGTAGGATAAGAACTCAATTTTAGAAATCACCATTGGAGATGGTCTTAGTTGCCTAACTAGTCAACTAATTAGGCCTGGACTAATAAATTGCCTTAATTATGTATGGCTTATTAATAAGTGAAGCCATAATTAATTAACTTCTAAAATTATTCTACAGCTTCTTTGGATTTCTTGGACTCAGTACCATCTTCACATTTTACGTGCTCGGATCCAGGCAAGTATACATTGCTACTATGTTTCATCATTCAGTTACATTTTATATGTCTGCTATTTTACTTGATATATCATATGTGCGCGTCCGAGTATGACTCTGGGTGCAACCAACGAGATACGTTGGTTCACCATTTTATAACCTAGGCTATAGGAGACTACCCTTACATTGCTGAGCGTATACACCGATATCCCGCAGGACCCTGACACTACTTTGGACACGGAGAGATGATGATGAGATATACGACACGTATCCCCGTACTCGACTGATCATCTGTACGACGGAGCGTGTGTCGGCATAGTTATGTTGGTCATTTCATTGTATTGCTACTGGACTTCTGATTTAGGGTTTGAACGTGACGAGAATTTGACATGTTCTAGATTCATTGGGTGGGGAGGACAGTCACTAGACGTAGGGGCTATGAGTTTAGTTCACTTGACGTTGCTGCATGACGGGTGTCCGGAGGGAGCGCCACTGCACGAGTAACCATGACATCATAGACAGCTCCATGCGTCGAAAGTTGTCCTCATTTGCATATACACATAGTTGATAGAGTCCCCCTGATTTCTTATGCTTTTTTATACCATAGTGTCATGTATATTATGTATCTTGTTGCGTCCCACTGAGGACTTGGTCTCCTTCTAGGTTGGCTAAATAGGTTTGCTGAGTTCTTTGTTGGATTGTTGCTGAACACCCATTTCATTGCAGATATTTGCTCTTCAGTAGTATATATGTTTCATTTATATATTTCATGCATGCTTGATTGCTTAGTATTTATAGACTATTTTTTCTCTCGAATCTACTCGGACAAGTATGACTATTGGACTGCAGACTAGTATTCATATATTTTTCTTTCCTTATGTTTCTGTTATATGGATTGAGATATAGAGAGTTATAATGATAGTTACACCATTTTAAACAGCTTATACGTATTCGAGTCACACTAGTGTCTGGTTGAATACATAGCTGACCATTGTCACGTGACATGATCCCGCATATTTTGGGACTGGGACGTGACACCGGCTGCTGGGACGTCATTCGTCCGCGGCAGCGACGACGAAGGGGTCCGGGAGGGGAAGTTGGTCTTGGAGAGAGAGAGAGAGACAATGAGAGAGAGAGAGAGCTCTCATGAATTAAAAAATAGGAGAGAGAAAAAATCGGGAGATTTCTCAAAATTTTAGGATGGCAATGTTGTAAATATATGAAATTTTTGGTAATTTTATTCCCATGTATCAAAAAATATAACCACCTATTTGTTAGGGAATAAGTTTTTCATGTTTTTTGGGTAAATAATTTACCCGGATATTCATATTTTTCGAAAATAAATTTTAATAGGGTAAACAAAACGTGGGAATGGTATTCCAACTTTAAATTTTTTTGGAAATATAAAAAAATTTCGCATACCAAACGTCCCCTTAGAAAAGAAAAAAAATTGTCGTACAAATATAATCTACATCAAAAATAATTATTTGACACGGACATGGGGGTGTCTCACACCACAACTCTCCAGAATCTAAACACGAGGGCTTTCGAGATCAAGTCATACACAACAAAAATCGGAGGTGGTACAAAAAAAAAATGAAAATGTTTCTCGTGTATTACATGATTGATGCACGTCTTTGAGACTAAAAAAATTATTGGAAAATATTAAGGCAACAGAAAGGCAAAAGGCAAGGACCAAATCCAAAGGTGAGTAATGGGGTAAAGTGCATTTAAACCCTCCTTAGATGTCACGAAAATGCAAATAAAGACTCGCTGATCCGAAAAATCCAAAAGTTTACGAAAATGCTCAAATCACCACCTCCGCTAACTTTTCTGTTAACGGGTGTTAAAGTGGGATTATTTTGACCATTTTATCCCTGGGCTATCTAATATTAACTTGTTAAAAACGGTTAGTTCTAAAATTATTTTGTTAAAAACGGTTACGCAAAAATACTTGTTAAAAAGTGGATTAATATTAACAAAGAGAAAATGGTCTTTGCTAGTAAAATTATTTATTAAAATTATTTTAATTAATATTAACTTGTTAAAAACGATTAGTTCCGTAAAAAAAGTGGATAAATATTATTTAAAATTATTTTGTCATAAATTATTTTTTTATTTAACAAATATATAAATATTTTTGGGAAAAACAAAACTGATAAATACAAAAAAATCAATTCTTAAAAAATAGAAATGATGAAAAACTGGAAAAAAATACCAAATAAAAAACAAAAAAAAATACTATTAAAATATGGAAAAAATAAAAAATAAACAAAATATTCCAAAAAATAAAAAAATGAGGATAAATCTTAAACAATGAAAAAAGACGAAAACAAAAACTATACAAATTTGAAAATAAATGTCACTCTTAAAAAACTAGAAAAGATTATTAAAAAGAAGAAAAAAAAAATGAAATAAGAACTAAAAAAATGGAAACAAAAAATAAAATATTAAAAAGATTATTAAAAATAACCTCCCGTTCTTAAAAAGATAGAATTCTCATGCTTGACGTCATTTTCAAAAATAAATGTTCATAATCTAAATAGTAGGTTTTCATCTTAAATTTTTCTGGAAAAAAAAATTCTTTTAACAAATGTCCGGTTAGTCCTGAACTATCCAGCCATTTAACTTAGGGCATGTTTGGTAAACCGTATTTGGAGCTAGATAACTGTAACTAATATTATATTATTTAATATTTTATAATAATTATAATCTTAATTAATAATTATAATCTTAGTTAATAATTTATTAATTACAATTTTATTATAATATTAATTAATAATAATTTAATCATAATTATAATTATAGTTAATATTTTATATATTATAATAATTTTAATTAATAATTTAGTAATCATCATTATAGTCTTACTTAATAATTTATAAGTCATGACTATTATCGTAATTATTTATTTATTAATTCTAACTAAAATTGTAAATCTTGGTACAAATTTATTTTCATCACATGTATTACTTAAACAAATAACTTAAATATTACTAAACGTGTCAAAAATTCAAAAATAAATTGCAAAACATGTATGTCGAAGCATGGTCCAGTTTCTCATCCTCCCATAGTAAAAAATTACAAGAATTTGTTGAAAAATTTGCACTCCCGTAGAATCATCTTCCAGGATTTGTTGGTATCAATAAAGTTTTCATTGGGCTAATTAATCCACAATAGCAATAAATTGTTCTTCCTAATTTCTATTTGGACGTCTTGAGAAAAAAAAGAATAAATAAAAAAAGCTTCAAACATTAAATGAGAGCAAATAAGTAAAAAAAAATGGAATATAAAAAAATTTGCAGTTGGATTTGAGATCTGTAGGTAAAAAAAGCTTCAATACATTAAATGAGAGCAAATAAGTAAAAAAACAGGAATATAAAAAAAATTAAATATTATTTTTCCTTCCAACCAACCGGTCAAAAATTAGAAAATATAAAGTATAAAGCTTAGGTTTTATGTTTCAAACAAACATTCATATATATTGCGAATGAAAGAGAAAAAGCAGCAGCCACAATGTAAGCATTAGGGGTATTTTGGGTAGTGCACATTTTTTTTTTCAAAATATGGGCTCTAACGGCAACTTCTAACGTCATTTTGACGGAAAGGGGCTTTCCGAGCAAAAACGGTTTTACGGGAGGTGCAAACTGCTTAAGTTTTCTAAAAGGTCTTATTTTGCGAACGAGGCAACTCTAAGAAGGGTTTAAATGCACTTTACCCTGAGTAATGCAGTTGGAAAAAAAAAATATATAGTGCAAATGCAAGCTACATCAAAGATGGTTACTTCAGACACGCACAAAAATGTTGCCACGCTTTGACAGCGCTTTGACACGGACACGAGGTGTCTCACACCACAACTCTCCAAAGTCTAGACACGAGGATGTGCTTCTCTGTAAATATGTACGGGTTACTTTCAAAATGTAGCACTGTTTCCATAAGAAAGACACTAGGGTCTCCTTTGGTTCGCGAAAAAGAATAAAAAGGAAATCAATTTTTTTTAGCATTTTTTTTTCTTTGGAAAAGTAAATTTTTTTTTTATTTTTTATTTTCGATGATTGAACATGTCAATAAATTTGAAAAGGAAAGTGAATACTTCAATGTGGAAAAGTGACTCCTTATTTTGATGGATGAAATCATTTTCTTTCCTAATTTTTATTCAATTGAGAATCATTTTTCTATTCTCCTCAATTCCTTTGGCACCCAAACATAGAAATGTAAACGCTTTCCTTTTCCAATCCCATAATTCCGCAAATCAAACGATGCATAGATGTACACTATCTTTCACAAACATAAAATTATGTTGAATTTCTAAGCACTGAGAAAATTTGTCCAGTGCAGTTTTTTTTCTAATATTTTATATTCCATTTCGCCCAAGGAGAAATATGGTCAAAATGCCGAATGTAAGTTGGAAACTATAATACAACCTAAGTGGGAGTTTTCTTTCCTAATCTTATAGATGTTCAACTACGTAGGAAATTTTGTCCAATTAGGTGGTTGGTCTTACCAAATTTGCCAATTTTAGGTTGTGGAGTGTAATTGGCTTGCCCCTCCTAGCTGGATAGCTTAAATAATTGGATCGTTTAGTCTACTGACAAAATAAAAATAAAGATTTGTGAGATAATTTACCTGTAATTAAATTATCATAATATCCTATGCCTATAAAAGGAGTATTATGGTGCATTTTGTAAACTATATTCAAAATATTGTGGAAGTTTTGCCTGCAACACATCTGTGGACGTAGTTGCTTGATTTCAGAAGCGAACAATGTTAAATTTTGTGTGTTCATATACATACAACTGTTGTTTAGTTTAAGTAAGAAACCAGTAATATCGTGCTCAATTGTGTTGGACAAGTATTGGATCCGACACAGATCCTCCAAAATAAGCATGCCAAAAATAAGTGTGTCAGTGTTGCCATGTATGTGTTGTGTCGTGTCTTATTCGTGTCAAAGCACGCTAGGAAGTAGCAAGGTCGGACTTAATATGAGGCCTATGAGGCACTTGCCTCAGGCCCAAAATTTTAGAGGGCACCAAATTTTTTTTATAGTGTATATAAGTCCAATTTTTTAGAGTGTACTTAATTTTTTTTATAGTGTATGTAAGTCATCTATAATTTTGAGTTCTAAAAAAAAATCGGATCTTGATTTTGGATCAAAATCAAATTGGCGGATCGAATCTATAGATTAGAAGTCACGGAAAGACCAGAAGCTACGAAAAATATTAGAAACATAGAATATTTTTAGGTTTTATTTTGTTAAAAAAGAGTCATGTGGTTGCTAACTTTTTCCCCCCTAAGCCACGGAAGAAACCATAGAAAGATTACTCCTGCGGTCGCCGAGTTATTAGAAAAAAAAATCAGGTTCTTTTTTATTTTTTAGAAAGAGACTTGTGGTTGTTAGAATTTTTTTTTCTTTTTTTCTAAAAGAACTAATGGTTACTCTCGTAATGTGAGACTTTGATTTATATATATATATATATATATATATATATATATATATATATATATATATATATAAATTGTTGTTGATTGTCTTATTTGTGGTTAATTTATATTTTATTGAAAAATTATGTTCTTGCCTAATGTATATGCTGAGTTAATTTAGTGGCCGGAGTCGACGACTACAAGTAAGTTTTGTTTCTAAAAGACCTATTGGAATTGGTCATTTTCTATTGGGTGAACTGATTTATTAATTTATTTTTTAAAATTATTATTGAAATATCCAGTAATAACTCAGAAAATATTTTATTGAAATATCTAGTAATTGTTGTTGAAATATCTAGTAATTGTTGTATTATTGTTTCAATGGTATAATTATTGACTTATTTGTGGTTGACTTGTAATTTGTTAAAAAAATATGTTCTTGTTAGTGCCTATAGATATTCATGCTGAGGCGGTCTAGTGGTTCGAGTCGAAGACAACGAATAAATTTTGAGGGCACCAATTCAAACTTTGAGGGTACTATATTTAGAGTTCGCCTCAGGGCCTTAAAATCGAAAGTCCGGCACTGGGAAGTAGTGAGGTGGAGTCCAGTCGAACAGTTTTGGAAGCATCATCTCCAAAAATAAAATAAATCTTGAATGGATGTGATCAGAAGATGCTAGTTGGATGACTTAGTTTACCGCGTCGAAGTATGCAGAAAGAAAGAAAGAAAGAAGAAAAAGAAGAGCAGTCGGAAGAAGTCGAAAGGATCATGCATCTTCTCTCTGCCGGTGGGAGCTTCACTCTCTCGCGATTTCCGGAGAAAGAGAGGAGCTGCTGCCAGGGACAAAACTGTGTAAAGCCAATTTGGTATTTCTAAATAGTCTTGCATATATGTATAAAATAATATATAAGGTTATAAATTAGGCGATTGTTTTTAAGTCTTCCTATCCTATATTCCTACTAGTAAATGTATGTGCTTTGCACGTATAATAACATATAATAAAACTATTATCCAATTATAGTCAAATATCTCTTCTAACTCATGTGGATAAGGTGAGAGATATTCTTCTTGTTTGGTTGAGTTTGATTCTTCATTTTGAATATATATGACAAATTTAAGCTATTTTCAACAATTTTTTACATAATTTAATTTTTTAAATAAAATGAACCATGATATACATATGGCTTAGACGACTCAGTTTTGAGCCGTTTTGAAACCTCATTATATAGTAGAAGATGTAGCCTTAATAAAGATAAATAATTTTAATAACTTTTTAGTCATTTTAATAAGTCCCCAAGGCACTAGCCTAGTGGTAGTGCGAGGGACCGTCCAAGCATAGGTCTTGGGTTCGATCCCCATCGTACAGCTGAGTAGCTTATATATATCACGGTCCGACTTGGAAAAATGACACCTAAAAAGATAGTCATTTTAATAAAAATAATTTATGAAATACGTATTTTATTAATAATTTATAAAATAAGTACAAAATGTAAGTGTACTAGTCATAACCCGTGCCCATAGGGCATGGTTCATTTAAGGTATTCCCCCTCAAAATCTTGGACCCCCAATTTTAAACGAACAATAATAATTTTGAGGCCCCCATCAAAATATTAAATCCCAACCACTGCTGGATGTGAATTTTCTTTGGATTCCCCATAAAACCCCACTCTCAATAATGCTCATCCACAACCATTATGAGGCCCCCATCAAAATATTAAATCCCAACAATCAAAATATTAAATCTCCATCTTTGGATTCCCCATAAAATTCCACTCCCAATAATGCTCTTCCCCATAAAATCCCACTCCCAATAATGCTCTTCCCCATAAAACCCCACAACCGTTGATTCACCAAGATTAAATTCCAACCACTCTTTATCTTGGCACAGTCAGTCCTAGGATTCAAAAAACTTTGTGTTTTGTATAATAGATATAAACTAGTAGCTACGAGAGCCAATAAAAATTAAATAAAAAACCTCTACCCCTAATTTTGGAACTTTTCAGAGCCTCCTTCGCTCATATTCAAATAAACCCTTGTAAAAACCCTAACGCCCCACTCCCACAACACGTTCGCATCCCGCTGCCAAAAACCCTAACCCTAAATTCCAGAGCAAAAATGATGGGGGCTTTTAGGCGATCGGTCTCCGCCGTGGCTCGATCCACTGGCGCTCAGTGCCGGTTCTTGGCACCACCCGTACTGGACTCGCCATTTTCGTCTTCTACAGCTCCTCTCTCCGTGAGTAACGCGCTTTAGAAACCCTAGAATTCGTCTTCCTTTCTTCAAGTTCGGTTATTGTTCAATTTGATTTTGTCGATACTGCGTTCTCGTTTCTGTCTATTTTTTCCCCCTCTTTATGTAACATCGTTATTTGCCGCTGGAAGCGAGTCGATTGATCATTATTGTTGTCAAATCTAGTGGAAACTCTCATTTCGAGAAAAGAAGTCGGGAACTTTTTCTATTTGTACGATCACAATTTTTTTGTTCCGATTAATTGTCTGAGTGGTGATAGTCAGGGTTGTATTACTCTATTGGGATTGTTTTAGTTTTACTCTAGGAGTTTTCTGTATGTTGTGAGCCTTTATACTAGATGGTGGGATTATTTGCTCCCTTGCAGTTACTTGATTTTCTCCACATCTTCAGCAATTTTCATTATTGTGTAATTTGTGCTATTTAGGACCTGCACATATTTACTGAAAGTTCCTTATTTGAACGGTGGAAATTATCCGATTGATCACTGTTGCCAAAGTGTGGAAGTTCTCATTTCGTGAGGAAAAGATAGTAAATCCGATTTTTTTATAGTAATAGTTGACGAGTTACCGGTCCAATTATATAGTTGGGGTTTCATCAAGTTCATTGGAATTGTTATAGTAAAGATAGTAAATTCGATTTTTTTTTATAGTAATAGTTGACGAGTTACTGTTCCAATTCTATAGTTGGGGTTTCATCAAGTTCACTGGAATTGTTATAGTTTCACTCCAGGAGTTATATATGAGCGGCGAAATATAGATAATTAGTAGATATTAGGTATTATTACTTCCCTGAAGTTACTTTCTTGTTTGATTTGATCTTATCCATATTTTCCATCTTCCAATTCTGCACTTCTGCTGACATTTCATTCTTTTAGGCTAATTCTAAGGGCATACCACTTTTTGTTGGGGGCTAGCCCAATTTCTTTTCCAAAAAATTACAACTTTGCCATTCATTTTCTTTGCTTGGGGCTAGCCCACATAATAGTATAAATATCAACTTTTCTTTTCTTTGGCTAATTCTAAGAGCACACCATTTTTTGCTAGGGACTATCCCTTACTAGGGGACATCCCATAATAGTGGAACTTTTACTCGAGACAGTCCGAAATTTTCTTGGGGCTAGCCCACCCCTGCCAAACCCTTTTTCCCACTTTATTTTATCATTTCCTTTCTCTCTCTTCTAATTTCTCAACTCTAAAACCATTTTCTCTTCTCTACAACTCCACTCCCAAAATTCCTAATCCTAAATTTCTTCTCAATTCCTTCAAATCTTCAAATCCAATCTATGACACCCAAGTCCAAACCCTCATCCCAATCTAGGTATGTTTCAAAATAATTTTGGTATATTTTCATTTCAAATTTATTGTCTAAAACGTTTTGATAAAATATGTTAGAACACCGTTAGAACACCTTTAGGGTTTATGTATGGATTTTTCGAACACGACAAATCCTTTATTTTTCATGAAACCCTAACCCTAGAACATGGCACTGGATCGGTTTGGCCGTTCTGGCCGCCACAGTCGCGCACGTCGACATTTGGACTGCAGGTAGCCCGACAGTCCTAATGTGAAGAAGGACTGCAGGCAGCCCAGCAATCCTAATGTGAAGAAGGACTGCATGCAAACCGACAGTCCTACAGTAAAGCAGGATTGCATGTCGTCCTGCAGTCCTAAAATACTGTTGGACTGCATGCAGTCCTGCAGTTCTCTATAATTTTACTAGACCTTATATTGTCCTATTGTCCTGACTATTTTTTTGATATTATTTACTGACTATATGTTGTCCTACAGTCCTGCGGCCGCTACCAAAAGAAAACGACCCACCGCGTCGATGTACAAGAAAAGCACTGCGGCCCATCCTCTTGAGAGACTAATAAGAATTGTCGAACCGTTTCCAGAAAGCAAAGTCACTGTACCGACTGGTCAATCTCGGACGAAGACACCGGCTCGCCCAACTCGGTCGAAGCAAGCAGCTCCTCCTAGTCCTCCGTCTTCTTCCGATGATGTCGTGCCTATTGGCCAACTCCACACACGTGACGGTTTCGGGCCTTCTCAGGAGCCTGTCCGTCCGGAAGGTTGCTCAGTCCTAAAATACTGTTGGACTGCATGCAGTCCTGCAATTCTCTATAATTTTAGGACCTTATATTGTCTTATTGTCCTGACTATTTTTTTGATATTATTTACTGACTATATGTTGTCCTACAGTCCTGCGGCCGCTACCAAAAGAAAACGACCCACCGCGTCGGCGTGCAAGGAAAGCACTGCGGCCCATCCTCTTGAGAGACTAATAAGAATTGCCGAACCGTTTCCAGAAAGCAAAGTCACTGTACCGACTGGTCAGTCTCGGACGAAGACACCGGCTCGCCCAACTCGGTCGAAGCAAGCAGCTCCTCCTCGTCCTCCGTCTTCTTCCGATGACGTCGTGCCTATTGGCCAACTCCACACACGTGACGGTTTCGGGCCTTTTCAGGAGCCTGTCCGTTCGGAAGGTTGCCAACTCCACACACGTGACGGTTTCGGGCCTTTTCAGGAGCCTGTCCGTTCGGAAGGTTGCTCAATGTTGTTGTTGTTTGACAACCACATTGCTTATCAAATATGGAAGGACCCGGTATGTACATTAAGTTTGTAAGCTTTCATTTATATATATATATATATATATCATAATTCTAATTTTATCCTGTTGTCCGATATACAGATCAACTTTTGTATGCTTAGGGCTGTGAGCGACGGAAAGAAGTCCGGGGCTGGCGGTTTGACAGTTTAGGGAGGCCGTCAAGAACAAGATCATTTCGAGCGGCTTCCAAAATTTGCCTCGATACGCATACAGGACGATGGACAGTGCTCTCATATCAGCCTTTATGGAGAGATGACATATAGAGACCAACACTTTTCATCTCCCAGCATGGGAGATGGCGATTACACTTGACGACGTCCATCAGATATTGGACCTCAATATTACCGGGCGAATCATTATTAAAGAAATGTTCAATGAGAAATTCCCTAACTGGTATGACAATATCGTAGATTGTGTCAGAGAATTTTGGGGTTGAGGCTAATAGTTTTACAACCCTTCAAGACTTCAAGAAGTCCTACGGACTTCCTTTGTCATATTTGGAAGATAATTGCATTGAGACGGAGGTCGATGATGATGAAACCGTTGATATGGTGGCCCGTGCGTACATCCTTTTCATACTAGGATTCGTCGAAATTTCGGACAAGTCCGGAACCTCGATTCATGCGAGGTATATTATGAATTTATTCGATGTGGATGACGTAAAAAACATAATCTTTACCGTGAGCTTGGTAAGCATTCCGTGTCGGTACTAAGACAATCGCTTTATGCCATACTCTACTCCATGTAAGGAAATTTCTAACTTCTTAATCTTATATACGCAATTTTGTTGTTAATTTGTTGACTATTCTTTTAAAAATTGTACATGCATGGATATACGAGCACTTTCCGATGCTGAAGCGGGGTGAGCTGAACCCAAACTATGGCGACCACCTTCCTAGAATGTGTCGATGGAGGCCATCTCAGTCTGAAACTAAAAATTGTCGAACACTGACAACCATTTGCAACGTACTTGATAATTTGGTGTCCGAAAAAATAAGTAGGTATCGTAGTTAGGATATTACTTGTTAGATTTTTTTTGGTCATGACGATAAATAGTTATGCATGGATATATTTGTTTATATTTTCTACAGATAGTTCGGCATCCATATCGGAATTTGCGAGAGATTAGTCGCCATCTGCAACCAATAGCTTTATTTCATGGTATGATCACATGCTATAAAATCACGGAGCCTTACATGCCTGATCGAGCCATTCGTCAGTTTGGCTTCGTACAAACTGTGCCGAAGCGCACATTAAAGTTATTGGAGCCTCCGCGCAGGACGCAACCGTTGAATTATAAACCGGCTGAATTCGACTGGGTTACAGACTTCTACTTCGAGTGGCAACGACATATGCTTGAGAGTTTGGTTCGGACACTCTCTGTACAGAGAGTTTCAACTAGGACTGCCAGCTTCTTGGCAGTCCTTGCTTCACGCAGTACTGCCAAGTAGCTGGCAGTCCTCCAAATCCTCTGTACAGAGAGTTTGGTTAGGATACTCTCTGTACATAGAGTTTCAATTAGAACTGTCAGCTTTTTGGCAGTCCTGCATGAAGCAAGGACTGCCAAGTAGCTGGCAGTCCTAGTCCAAACTCATTATACAGAGTTTCACAAATCATAAGCAACCCAAACAAATCCAAATAACACCAAACAATATGTAATCATACCAAACCATATCCAAAATTATATGCAATCATATCAAACTATATCCAAAATTACATCACATGTCCACATATCCAAACATATCCAAATATACACATCCAAATATTCAAACGTATCCAAATATTCAAAACACATAACATCCAAATATCCAGAAATAACTAATTATTATGCCGGGCCTTCGTACGTTGCTCCCGATTTTGCATAAAGGGAAAATCTACAGTGTCGTCGATGCGCTCCATCTCGTTGGAGATTGTGATATAGTTCTCGTCCTGGCATTGACAGAGGCATTTGGCCAATTTTTTCACCTTTGTAGTCTGTAAATGACACGACATAAATTAAGTCTACAAACTTGGAATTCTTTAAAGACTACAAATTTGAAACTCAACATCTTTACCAATGCAACATATAAGACATTTTTTTGGGGAAGAGGTCCTAGCGCTCCCACAACAATGGGCCCTGGCTTGCTAGAGGTCGACAACTTCGCTGCAGTCGGCCATCTCATTCACCGGTTGTCTTTCAGCTTTTCCAAGCACATGCTGTTGCCACTCGGAGTAGAAGTCCGTAACCCAGTCGAATTCGGCTGGTTTATAATTCAAAGTTTGCGTCCCGCGCGGAGGCTCAAGTAACTTTAATGTGCGCTTTGGCACAGTTTGTACGAAGCCAAACTGACGAAGGACTCGATCAGACATGTAAGGCTCCATGATTTCATAGTATGTGATCATACCATGAAATAAAGCTACTGGTTGCAGATGGAGACTAATCTCTCGCAAATCTCGGTATAGATGTCAAACTATCTGTAGAAAAAAATTATGAACAAATATGTTCGTGCATAGCTTAATTTATCGTCATGACCAAAAAAATCTAACACGTAATATGCTAACTACGCTACCTACTTACCTCTTCTGGCACCAAATTATCAAGTATATTGCGAATGGCTGCTAGTGTTCGATAATTTTTAGTTTCAGACTGAGATGGCCTCCATCGACGCATTCTAGGAAGGTGGTCGCCATAATTTGGGTTCAGGTCACCCCGCTTCAGCATCGGGAAGTGCTCGTATATCCATGCCTGTACAATTTTTAAAAGAATATTCAACAAATTAACAACAAAATTTCGTATATGAGATTAAGAAGTTAGAAATTTTCTTACATGGAGTAGAGTCTGGCATCCAGCGATTGTCTTAGTACCGACACGGATGCTATACCAAGCTCGAGGTAAAGATTTGCTAGTATACTGCTTTTCCAAGATATGTCTTCTACGTCATCCACATCGGATAAATTCAGAATATACCTCGCATGAATCGAGGTTCCGGACTTGTCCGGAATGTCGACGGATCCTAGTATGAAAAGGATGTACGCATGGGCAACCATGTCAACGGTTTCATCATCATCGGCCTCCGTCTTTATGAAATTTTCTTCCAAATATGACAAAGGAAGTCCGTAAGACTTCTTGAAGGGTTGTAAAACTATTAGCCTCAATCCCAAGATTCTCTGATACAAAATCTACGATATTGTCGTACCAGTTAGGGGATTTCTCATTGAACATTTATTTGCGTCCGGTAACATTGAGGTCCAATATCTGATGGACGTCGTCAAGTGTAATCATCATCTCCCCTACTGGGAGATGAAAAGTGTTGATCTCTAGATGCTATCTCTCCACGAAGGCTGATATGAGAGCACTGTCCATTGTCCTGTAGGCGTATCGAGCCAAAATTTGCAAGCCGCTCGGAATGATCTTGTTCTTGAAGGCCTTCCCTAAACTGTCAAACTGCCAGCCCCCGGACTTCTTCCCGTGGCTCACGGCCCTAAGCATACGAAAGTTTCTCAGTATGTCAGACAATAGGATAAAATTAGAATTATGAAATATATATATAGTAAGACTAAATTGTCAAACGACAACAACATTGAGCAACCTTCCGGACGGACATGCTCCTGAGAAGGCCCGGAACCGTCACTTATGCGGAGTTGGCCAATAGGCACGTCGTCATCGGAAGAAGACAGAGGACTAGGAGGAGCTGCTTGCTTCGACCGAGTTGGGCGAGCCGGTGTCTTCGTCCGAGACCGGCCAGTCGGTGCAGTAACTTCGCTTTCTGGAAGCTGTTCGGCAATTCTTATTCATCTCTCAAGAGGACGGAACGCAGTGCGTTCCTTGCGCGCAAACGCGATGAGTCATTTTCTTTTGGGAGCGGCCGCAGGACTGTAGGACAACATACACTCAGTAAATAATATCAAAAAAATAGTCAGGACAATAGGACAACATAAAGTCCTAAAATTATAGAGAACTGCAGGACTGCATGCAGTCCAACAGTATTTTAGGACTGTAGGATGACATGTAGTCCTGTTTTACTGTAGGACTGCCGGTCTGCCTGCAGTCCTTCTTCACATTAGGACTGCCGGGCTGCATGCGGTCCTTCTTCACATTAGGACTGCCTAGGACTGCCTGCAGTCCTAATGTCGACGTGCGCAACTGTGGCTGCAAGAACGGCCAAACCGATCCTTTGTCGTGTTCTAGGGTTAGGGTTTCATGGAAAATAAAGGATTTGTCGTGTTCGAAAAATCTATACATGAACCCTAAAGGTGTTCTAACCTATTTTATCAAAACTTTTTAGAGAATTATCAAAGATACAATAAATTTGAAATAAAAATATACCAAAATTATGTCAAAACATACCTAGATTGGGATGAGGGCTTGGGCTTGGGCTGTCCCCTAGTAAGGGATAGCCCCTAGCAAAAAATGGTGTGCCTTTAGAATTTGCCTTCTTTAAACGGTGGAAGTGATCTGATTGATAATTGCTGTAAACTTGAGTGTGGAAGCTCATTTTGTGAAGAAAGTTGGGAATTTTTGCACTTTTTTTTTCATTAATAAGAACATGTTAACACTCAGCAGTTTTCTGTTAGTCATTCTGTTTGAGTGGTGGTAGTTAGGGTTTCCTTAATGTCAATTAGAAGTAGACTGCTTGAAACTTTGGCTAGTAATTTAATTGTTACTATTCATATGAGTTACTTGCTGATGATCATCAATATCTTCACTTTGTACAACATAATAGTCGAAGCATGTTATCACAATTTGTTGTTACTGATCAGAATTCAAGTGTCATTTTATGCATCTTTTAAGAGTGGTTTATAACAGTACTGGACCTTTGTGGCACCGGAACTGCCTCGTGGGTGTATGGAGAAACTTATGCTCCTGTGTGAAATCACGAGTCACAGGTACATACATGCGTGGTCATATGGACTTGGAGGCATGTTTGTGCAGCTTAGCACATGACCCAAACTTGTTCCAAAAGTATACATTAAAATTATCTCTGCCCATTTGTTTTGCCTTGAGAATCACTCTTTCAAAATACTTAGTTGTTAGATGGGATTACTTTTTAAGTTGGCTGTGAGTGTGTTATACAGGGGAGCGAGTTGGTCAGAGAGCCGGAGACGACGAGTAGGGATGAGACTTGAAGGACGGCTTTTTTTAATGTTGAAGTACCAAAGTTTTTCATTTTATCATGTCCTTTCTCTCTCTTCTAATTTCTCAAATCCTAAAACCATTATTTGAAAGTCGACTTGTTGCGTATTAGTGGACTAAGAAATGTAGACATATTTTGCCATGTGTTGTTGGATTCGTCTCCATGCATGGTTTTCCTAAAATGTTGGGTCTCGTTCTTCTCTCTTTCCTTCACATCATGTTCTCCTTATATCTTTACTGTCAGGACATTATGCCTACGTCACGTGTTTTTTTTTCCCATTGGAAAATACCTGCCTGTAGTACTGATTTGTACACACATTAATGTCTCAATATGAATTTTTCTGGCACAGAAATTTTTGGCCTTTGGTTAGTTTCTTTGTAGAAAGTTGCATTCTTCCACTAGAAACTACGCCAAGTAACAAGTTTATCAATGTTTTTGTGGGTTTGGATTTCTCTGTCATGACATCTTGTTGCTTGTCGTTTTGGTCTATCGATACGAAACAACTGCAGGTCATTGCTTGGGATAATCTTGGCTCCTTGGCATCATTAATACTTTCTTAATTATCTAATGTATCTATGCTAAATGTTTTTGTTTTCATTGTTTCAGACAACATATAATGAACCCAAATCATCTAAGTTATCTGGCGATGGTTTTCTGTCTTGTCTGCACCAAACATTAATGCCTTCGGACATGCAACATAATCAAAGCAAAGCAACATTAATACCGGGGCAGGGAGTACTCCCATACCCGTCCCCGAACCCGACCGGGGATTTATTTTAATCCTCATCCCCGCCCTCATCCCCGTTTTTTAATCTCCAAACCGGGTCCCCATCGGGTAAAAAACCCGGGTCCCCATCTGGTTTGGGGGGACATTGCCATCCCTAGTTTGGAGAGGATATCAAGTTGATGACTATCAAAGTTGAGGGTATCAAGTTGAACATTTGGAATAGTTGAGGATATCAAGTTATAATTTAGCCTAAAAAAGCATATAAAATTTATCATTTTTATTATAATTTAATCAGTCGTTTCGATTTTGGCTAGGTTTGGTTTGATTTTGGTTTTAGATTTTTAGAATTTCGCTCACCGCGTGGACTCACAACCCTAGGTTTCTGGCAGGTTTTTTCTTCTCTATTCCTTCTCTTCTTCTTACTTCCTCCGCCACCATCCTACTTATCTCCGACCGCGGATCCTGTCTCGTCGGCGAAGAAGGTACGCTACTCTGTTATTATTAGTTATCTACTTATTTCCTTGCAGCTGGGACCAAAAATAGTACGCGACTCTTCTCGGATCACCCGCTTAGCAGCAGCCATATTCTTAGACCTAGGTTGACTCCCTTGGAGTAGTGTTTTGGTCATTAACTGAGCCAAAGACGCTCATGGCGTTCGTGTTCCTCTCCTCCTCTTGCTCAGTCGAGGACTGGTTCCTGTCGTGCTACGTGAATGGGGACCGCTCGTACTCGCGCCCCCCCCCCCCCCCCCCCCCCCCCCACCACCCCTGTTGTAGTCCCACCCTACTGGGTAGCATTAAGTGTGTTCTCCTCGGTAAACTGTCCATTGATTCTACCTCGACAAAGCTCCGAGCATATGATAGCGTTGTCCCTTCTCCATTATTGAGGGATGTGTTCCAGAGTTGAGGGGAGAGCTACGGGAACCGAACCCATATTAGCAACGTCCGTCGGCCTTTCGCCTTCAAATTTAGATGTCGGATCCCATTTTCGCGTTCAAATTTAGTCTGCGGTCGGATGTCCATGGTCCAGTTTCAGGTATTCTCTCTAGGTCCTCCTCTAGCGAGAATTCGATAAAATATTTTTCTCTCCTTTAGGCCTCCATTCTCGCAGGGCATAGTCCCGTATCTGCCCATAGTATGGTCTAGAACACACATAAATCACCATTGTATGTTTCCAGTATTCAACTGAGGCAGCAATGTCGTCTGTGGTGATCAACCACCGTTGGCCATCTCATCTTGAACGACAGTCAGCTTACACAACCCTGCCCATAACATAGGTTGGGATTTTGATATCATAACCGGTGGAGAAGTGGTAGGAGTCAACCGGTTGGCTGCCTCCCCCTCCCTATGAGAGTTCGCGCTTTTATTGCTGAATTGGGGCTTTTGCCCTGATCTGGCACTCCCTGTTCCCAAATCGCCCTGCCCTCCTCCTCTGTGGTGCAGTCGATGCGGAGGTAAAGACTCCCTACTTGCACTCTTCCTCAAGACTCAGCCCCTTGCCGTCCCCCCAGATCTCGTCTCGTGTCTAATTTCTTTCCCCCATAGCCAGACAACCCGACATCTTTGCCCTTTCTCCTTCGTTTCACAGTCGTTCAGCCCTCCGAAGCCCCCTCCACTTCCTCCGCTGCACAACTTTCCCCATCCCTGCCCGAGCTTCCCCTTTCGTCCTAGGTTTATCTGTCTCTCCTATCGCCCAAGTTTTCTTCTGTGGAGGCCATTTTGGGTTATATATATGTATATTAATTTTTTTTTCAAAATGAAAGAGTTGAAATGAGTTCTCTTCTTGATAATAAGTGTGAATTTCCATGGAGTAATATTTTTGTAGATGTTTAAAAAAAAGTTATTAGACAATTTCATTTGTACTTTTGTAACAATAGCCAAGAACTATATAAAAGTTAATCGACTATGCTCTTTAGTACAAATTAAGAAAAATCTTGATAATAATGTCTACTCAACAGAATTAGTTACTTATTCAGCGGATTGTACAAAGTTACTTATTAGTGGATTGCACACCGGAACGCACCTTTTCGCCGCGCTCCGTGTTTCCATTTGATACACATTTGGAAGTTTAACCAATGTACCACATTCCTGTTCCATGTTCTAGCCTCTAGGTAACCATGATTGTAGACCAAGTAAAGTTCCCATGACAACATGGGATGCAATATACATAATATTGCATTGTGTCGAATAGTTAATAGTTGCAGAAGCTGATAATTGCTATTTGTGTTTGGTAGGTATGAGTTTTTTTTGACTAGAGGATAGTTGCTGGTCGGCGAAGACCACCAAAAATTCATTTGTTATGTACTGAATTAAGTGATCTTGGTTCATCGCTTACCCGTATTCTCAAAAAGAAAATTTCTTCATCTGTTACTTGCTGATTCCACAGAACTATTTTGTCTGTCACTCTTCGTTTTACTCTTTAGTTTATTAGTTTTGTATATTATGATATATGTGTATACATATATGTCTGTTTCAGCATTTTGCTTTAGGAAATGAGTGGACTCAAGAGTCTTCAGCATTTCTTTGGCCCAACTTTTCAGAGACGATATCCTCAGGTTACGATGCTTTGATATTGTACTTTCATTGTTCAACCTTTTGGTCTTACATGTATTTGGTCAAGTTAAATAATAGATTATTTAAGCTTAAATTTATATTTTAATTCACTTATGGAGGATGCTTTACCGTGGTACTTTACCTCAATGCATCTATTTTTATATTGATTGTTCCTCTTCATAATTCTCCGTGTCTTAACCTAGTAATTTGTGTCCTCGGTACAAGTGTGATAGTTTTGTTTAGTTAACAATTTTACTCGATCAATACTTACAACAAATGCATCATTAGCTAATTATTCATGCTAAGTGTTAATTTATCAAGCACTAATCATACTTTATTTTTGAAGGATGAAATGAGTTTAGATATGGTTAAATGAGTTCTGGGCAGTAACTCAAGTAGTCAAATATAAGCTTTTGTTATGCCATTGCTCAAAGTTAGACATTCATTTGACTTTTTGGTTCTAGGAACCCACAAGGCAATCTGATGCACAATGAAATAGGACACATGTTTAGTTTTGTACTATGTTAAGCTTCTTTCTTTTCCAAGGTATTTCTTCTTCAATGCTTAGTTGATGGACAAATAGATCATGGTTGAAATCATGTGACAAGAATTAGTGCTTGCAATCTAGGTATTTCTTCTTCAATGCTTAGTTGATGGACAAATAGATCATGGTTGAAATCATGTGACAATAATTAGTGCTTGCAATCTACAAGTGTTTGTCTGCAATCTTGAACAAGTTTTTGAGACTTTGAGAGGTTGCACGGGCATGTGTCTAGATGATCGTGTATGTGTGTCCGTCTCCAACACAATACTCTCTAGATACACTCACCGAGACATGGTCGGTCCTCGTCAAAGGGTCCCACAAGTGGTTGAAAAAAATTTGGCTTGGTCATACAGTCATACTTAACATAATCAAGATATGCAAAAGTAATTATATGACAGCACCTTTATTGAATTCTTAGAGCCTAGTTAGTATCTAAACATATATTTAAGAGTATAGCACTATAGCTAGTAATGGACTTCTTACAAAAAACCTTCCTTACGTACTCAATCACCCACACATGACCATTATCATCTTCAAAGCTCTTTTCTAGTTGTATTGATTGGATGTGCATCACAACTCTTAAGTTAGATGACCCCTTGAGATCAGAATTTCTGATCCGCTGATATTCAACCTCATAGTTGGTGCCATATTTTTTGGCAAGGAAATTATTGAAGTGTCTACCGCCTATTGCATTCTCTGGTTAGAAAGTATACTTTTGTTGGCATGCAGGTTAAGCTCATTACACAGTATTACATACAAATCTTGTATACATAGAACTAAGCTACCTTTTTATGTTCAGGTTTTTGGTTGTCGTATAACAGCATACACAATGTCATACTTAGAACTTTAGCTAGTCTAGTGTGTATCCAGCTAGTGCTGATTTTCCTACTTATTGGAATGTTCTATAATACACCATGGCATTAGAATAACCAAAAGCCTTTGCATCTCTGCAGTTTCTTGTCAAAATAGCATTTTCATCAAATGCCAACTATGCAGGGAAATCACTCCATAATTTTGAAACATCATGTTATTTAATTTATATCTCTTCTTTTTGTTTTTTGTGCTAGCTGCTATGTGTTCAACTATATGTTACCAATTTATTTTTGTTATATATATTGCAGGTTACCTCTAGAATATCTGCAGAAAGAGCTCCAGACTGTCGATATCTAGCTAGTGATGCTACAAATTCCGAACATACTGATTTGAAGAAGTCTTCGGTTGCTGCTTCTGATGAAGCAAAAGGGGATGGGTCCGATCCTTCTAAAAAGTCTGTTAGAGGAGGGGTAAGGCATATTTCCGAATGAATGTTTCTCTCTCTATTATATGTAAAACTGCTTTAGATGCTAGCTACCTTCATTCCTTTCTTCTGCTCATAGTCTGCTTACTTATTGCTAAACTGTGGCCCTAAAATAGTTACTACTGCCACAACATGATAAGGAGTATATATTTTTTTTTGTTGGTGCAAATTAATGCTTTCACATGGTATCAAAATCTACATTCAAGTTTTTATAGACCATCATCCTACTATTGGTCCTTTATCTTTGACAAATATTTTCCTTTATTATTGGTGATAGATTGGCAATAGGTGCTAAACTCGAGCTGCTAGCTAGTATCCTTTGCTTTTTGTTTGATTTTTCTCGTTCTTTTCTTCTCTTTTCGTTCTGATAGTGACTTGCTGTCAAGGCAAGCTCCATGGGGAAGGACTCACATTTTGACTATCAACTCAAGCCTCACCATTGCTCATCTCTTATCCTATTTAACGCCTACAATTTAAGAAACTCAAGACCACTACTTTCAAGTGTCATCCTTTTCTCAATATCTAGCTAAGCAACCAATTATTTTCTATTATGATTGGTCTCAAGTTGTTTTATAAAAAAACATTAGATGGTTAGTATTTGTTTTAGGGTTTGTTTTTAGGATATAAATGTCTCTTTTTTTAGAAAAACATGGGAGAGAAAAATAGTTTTTTTTTAAATGTTTGGTAAGGATTATGGGAGATTGTAATCTTCTTTATGTTGATTAATTATTTTTGGGTTTGGGAGTTGATTCGTTTCTTGATTTTATTTCTATTGTTGCATCTTTTGTCGTAACAAACTTGTATCATAGCGGGGTTCACGATCCGATGTGGTTGAAATTACGCCAATGGTGAGCGAAGGAGCTCCAAGAATGATGGTGGAAAAGGTGACCATGATCGTCCTTAGGTCCCAACGATGACAATTTTATGCAAGTTGGAGGATGTAATAAAGGGGTGTTGAGTTTTGCTGAAGGTGGAATTTATTTGTTTCTGGTGCTGAAGGCGATGATGGAATTCTGATGCTGAAGATGATGGTTGAGATCTTGTTGATGATGGTGACTTCGATTATGGAGATTTCAATATTTGTTGATTTTGGTTATTTTGGTGTTTTTTTGGAGATTTCGATTTTGGTATTTGGTGATTATGTTGGAAGATTGTGCCTGCGAGAGGGACGACTGTAGTGGTGTGGATCTCGGCGTCAATCAACTAAAGGATGCGGTTAAAGTAAGAAGCATGCATTGCTAAGATAGGAGTCAACATTCAATTTCTATTTGTCAATCTACCAGGACGAGGTTGTGATACAAAGGCACAATCTAATCAAGATATTGTGGGTTGTGTTTCTTTTTGGGAGGATTTCAGTAATTGGGAATGGGATAAACATAAGCCTAGATATTGTTAGGATTTGTCTATAGTTTATCTAAAAAGTTTTTGTGTATTTAAATCATAAATACATTAGGATCAGTTTTTTTGACGGTTAAGAAACACTATCGGTTAGGATTTGTTTTAGGGTTGGGTGTTATAAATCTCTATCTTTTATTTAGAATATATGGGGGAGAGAATAGATAATAGGATTTTCTTTTGAGTGTTTGGTGAGGGTTATGAGAGATTGTAATATTCTTTACGATGATTAATGATTTTTGGGCTTGAGAGTTAATTCTTTTCTTGATTTTGTTTCTATTGTCGCTTGCATCTTTTGTCGTAAAATTTTCCTTCACATGTTAGCCACCCATGGTGATTATCGTTTTGACTCCACACTTTTAATTTTTGTTGGGACAACACTAGTTCTCCTAATTTAAATTTCTTCAATTTAGATCTATTTCATGATTTGGGATATGTGAGCATCGTAACCTGATACTCATTTCCATGAAACCAACAACTAGTACTAATGGAAAAGAAGTTTTTTTTTACTAAATGGCAATGTTATGAGATAATTTCATAAATTATTTATGTAAATTTATGTTGGTTTAGAGTTTTATATTTTTCATTTTAATAATCTGTATATATCTTCAAAAATAATTTTTAGCTTTGGAGTATTGAAAATAATGTACAATGACGAGAAATATATTTTTTCTAGGAGATTTTGTTGGGCCACAAAAGCATGTATCTTATTTTTCTCTAGATTAAACACATATGGACACCTATATCAATTGAGTACATAATAATAATTTTGCTTGTTTGTGCAAGTGCAAACAACTTCTACAGCCACAAGTCTCTTAAACAAGGTTCGCAATATCTATATCGAATACTTTGTATGACTATCGGGATCGGCAGTATCGGATCAGAGTATCAGTTTTTTTGATATTGGATAGCAAATAATTATTAATAATTTATAAAAAATTAGAAAAATATTTTTTTAAACATTGATGCATAATTTTAGGTGTTTCTTGTATTGTTTCTTAGTAGTTTTGAAATTAAATGAAATAATAGCCGCCCTTGCTGATTAGTTTGCCTACGATAAATAAGTTTTCATTATGTACATGTTTTATAACTTTACTATGCTTTTACACCCTTGCTGATTGGTCTTTTCCGTTCATTTTTCAAATTGATTGAGAATAGACCCCAAATGTTGTAGTGCCCCGCTCCTCGCGGTCCACTATGTAATACCTACGACTTGCTGACTCAGTCTTGAACTGAGTATTTGGGGAAACCTTTGCCGGTATCGATTGATCACGGATGAAATGCGATGAACCTTTCCAATTAATGGATTGGCTTCTATTGAAATGAATCCAAGAGTTTTGTTGGATGTTTTCCTTTCGCTGCTTGGTTTTGATGAATGCGTTTTCGTGTTGGTTTTCGATGATTGGTTTTCATTGTTCGCTTTCGTCGCATTTCGCATTCATTCCGAATCTTGAGAGAAAGAGACGAAGTATGCTAATTAACTGTTGGTGCCAATGTAGGACGCGTGAACTGTTCGTGAATGACGCGTGAAGTCTCTCCTTCTCTCAACTAAGATTCATCTCAGTGAGTTGCTTCAACCGAACAAACATTGATCTGTACGCCTAATAAAAATGATCTCTAGTCCACTCTGTTGCCTTGTACCTATGATCAACGATATCACATCAACAAAAGATAAGAGAAGATAATTGAATTGAATCAAATGCAAGAATATGTATTGCTACTCTATCTGCTCCACAAGAATGATCATCTGTTCGGTTACTAAGTATGCTTGAAAATGTAGACATGTACAGACGAACTTGTACGTGTTGAGATGAATAAGAAGGCACGAAATGAACGTGTCGTATATCTGTGCATAAGTCCAAATGTGTCTCATCTGATAGAACGGCTAAAGCATGCATTTGGTCTCGAACAACTTGTATACAAGGAAATATTTGTCTCTCGGGTGGTATCTGGGGGCACCTGGAACCGCTCGGCCTAGGAGAGATTAAGAGCACCCTGAGGTAAAAGAGACCTCATGTTAAAAGGGTAGCCGACATCTGAGTCCTTAGCGACGAGCTGAACCAAAGAGTCACAGCGGCTAATCATGGGGATACCCCATGGACCAACATGTAGAATAGTCCACCTGCATGACCCGAATTACAACTTCGACATCTGCAAGAATGAAACATGAATTGCTCGTTATGCAAATTGTGCTAACATGTTTTTGTGCAGGGATGACTACCGACGATGGTAATTTGCTTATGAATTATTCTACTATCATATTCTTATGAATTGTTAAAAAGAACCTAAACAAGTAGAAAGATCACTAGTAAATGTTAGCTCCACATGTTGTTAGCTCCACATGTTGATTTAGTGCAGAGATTTGCGAGTTCGGCCAAAAGCCGCTCGCCAGTACATGATGTGTGCTGACCCACGTTGTGGGCATCCTTTTCAGAAAGCAAAGGAGACGGGAATTTCAAGTGAGGCACTAAAGCTCGTCTAGCCCAGTAGAGTTGTGGACTGCCTCGAAGCTACTTTTCATTCCAGTCAAGTTGCAAGTTTCTTTTCCTTTGAAGGTGTCTTTTCATTTCCACCATGTAATAAAGGGATATGATGTATGGACATTGTGTCTATTTTCAAAAGAGAGTTTTAAAGAGAATTATGTAGCCAAGATAAGGCAAATCTGAGTTCGCAAAGCTTTGTACTTGTATTCCTATCAAGTTTATCAATAAAATGAGTATTTCTATTTCAAATCTCTGTCCAATATTTGGTTTTCTGCAATGAATGGGTGCGTGCGTGTGTTTTTGCTTGACTAGTTGTTTTGTGCAGGTACATGGCCTTGTGTAAGCGCAATTTAGGCTTGCACGGCATCACGCCTTAGCGAGTACGAACGATCCCGCAGGGATCCAAGCAAGACGGACGACCCTAGCGGGATCGGGGCGTGACAAAGTGGTATCAGAGCACGGTTTTACGTCCTTGGCCTCTTGCAAATATCGTTTTCGAAAAAGTATATAAAGTATTCTGATGGTTTTCAAAAGTTCTGATTTTTGAGTTATGAAAACCAATGCCCCATACAATAAGTCCATAATATTTTATGAGACTGACAGAAGTTATACTCTTTTGTTGAGAAATGGTCCCTCCTCGACCAGCTGTCTCGACCGATCCGATAGAACGGATCATGATCCTGTTGGAACTGCAGAGGCAAGATAATGAGGAGCGTGGCCAAATGCAACAGGCCCGACTGGAGGCCCAACAGAAGCAGTTGGATTCCTTGACCCAACTTGTAACTGCGCTTGCGGCAAATCGAGATACAACCGCAGCGACCAAACCAACGAGAACGCCCGAGATTGAGCCCGTGGAGGGTGACGAACCCCAGCCAACGCAAAGGCACTCTTCCTTTAAGCCAAAGGACTTCTTGGATGTGAAACCTCCGAAATTTGAGGGCAGGACATCACCCGACAAGGTGGTGGACTGTATCGATAAAATGGAAAGTCTGTTCACATTCGTAGGAGTTCCGAGTAGCAAGAAGGTATTGTGTGCCGTTCTGCTACTACGACTGCGGGAAAGGACTGGTGGAAGGCGAAGAAGCCGACGCTACTCGCAACGGCTAAGAATGGGAAGATTTCATGGGTCTCGTTCAAGAAGACGTTTCTGGATCAATATCTGCCTCCAGCCATGAGCAAAAAAAAATGGAGAATGACTTCGTAACGCTGAAACAAGGAGATATGTCCGTAGAGGACTATGAATCTGAATTTGTCAAGTTGGCAAATTTTGCTGCTGTTAATGTTACCAACGGAACAGACCTGCATAGATCGATTCGTTGAAGGTCTGAATGACGACATTCAGTTGAGCGTGCACCGAGAATGTGGGTCGTACTCTCAGGCCTTTGAGGTGGCGCTGCAGGTAGAACAATTCAGCCTGAGGAAAGCGTCAACAAAGATTCAATATGGTCGCAACCAGCCTACTAAGAGGTACCACGACGGTGAGAAAAAGACCGATGGGGAACCGCAAAATGAAATGATCTGTACCTACGGCGGTCGACGAGGAAATGCGAATGAAGACTGTCGCTATGCGAAAGGGCTGGATTGCAGTCACTGTGGGAAGCGTGGACACACCAAAGAAGTTTGTCGTGTCGCAAATAAAGCTTGTTTCAGCTGCGGCCAACAGGGTCACGCTGTCAGAAATTGTCCCAAGAGAAATCGAAACTGAGATGAGATAAAGGAGCGTGGGCCGCTGCCAGGCCCACCGCCGCTTCGAGACAATCCGCACAATCAGCAGTTGCGGAATGCCAACACTGCGACAGCGCGCGTTTATAATCTCTCCAGCTTGCTTGATCCAGAATGCAATACTAGTGGAGGTGAGTTTGTATCTTAAGTTTTGAGGACAAAACTTCTTCTCAGTGGGTTATTATGTAGTGCCCCGCTCCTCGTGGTCCACTGTGTAATATCTACGGCTTGCTGACTCAGTCTTGAACTGAGTATTTGGGGAAACCTTTGCCGGTATCGATTGATCACGGATGAAATGTAATGAACCTTTCCAATTAATGGATTGGCTTCTATTGCAATGAATCGAAGAGTTTTGTTGGATGTTTTTCTTTCGATGCTTGGTTTTGATGAATGCGTTTTCGTGTTGGTTTTCGATGATTGGTTTTCATTGTTCGCTTTCATCGCATTTCACATTCATTCCGAATCTTGAGAGAAAGAGACGAAGTATGCTAATCAACTGTTGGTGCCAATGTAGGACGCGTGAACTGTTCGTGAACGACGCGTGAAGTCCCTCCTTCTCTCAACTAAGATTCATCTCGGTGAGTTGCTTCAACCGAACAAACATTGATCTGTACGTCTAATAAAAATGATCTCTAGTCCACTCTGTTGCCTTGTCCCTATGATCAACGATACCACCTCAACAAAAGATAAGAGAAGATAATTGAATTGAATCAAATGCAATAATATGTATTGCTACTCTATGTGCTCCACAAGAATGATCATCTGTTCGGTTACTAAGTATGCTTGAAAATGTAGACATGTACAGGGCACAAAATGAACGTGTCGTATATATGTGCATAAGTCCAAATGTGTCTCATCTGATAGAACGGCTAAAGCATGCATTTAGTCTCGGACAACTTGTATACAAGGAAATATTTGTCTCTCGGGTGGTATCTGGTGGCACCTGGAACCGCTCGGCTTAGGAGAGATTAAGAGCACCCTGAGGTAAAAGAGACCTCATGTTAAAAGGGTAGCCGACATCTGACTCCTTAGCGACGAGCTGAACCAAAGAGTCACAGCGGCTAATCATGGGGATACCCCATGGACCAACATGTAGAATAGTCCACCTGCATGACCCGAATTACAACTTCGATATCTTTAAGAATGAAACATGAATTACTCGTTATGCAAATTGTGCTAACATGTTTTTGTGCAGGAATGACTGCCGGCGATGGTAAGTTGCTTATGAATTATTCTACTATCATGTTCTTATGAATTGTTAAAAAGAACCTAGACAAGTAGAAAGATCACTAGTAAATGTTAGCTCCACATGTTGATTCAGTGCAGAGATTTGTGAGTTCGGCCAAAAGTCGCTCGCCAGTACATGATGTGTGCTGACCCACGTTGTGGGCATCCTTTTCAGAAAGCAAAGGAGATAGGGGGATTTCAAGTGAGGCACTAAAGCTCGTCTAGTCCAGTAGAGCTGTGGACTGCCTCGAAGCTACTTTTCATTTCAGTCAAGTTGCAAGTTTCTCTTCCTTTGACTGTGTCTTTTCATTTCCAGCATGTAATAAAGGGATATGATGTATGGGCATTGTGACTATTTTCAAAAGAGAGTTTTAAAGAGAATTATGTAGCCAAGATAAGGCAAATCTGAGTTCGCAAAGCTTTGTACTTGTATTTCTATCAAGTTTATCAATAAAATGAGTATTTCTATTTTAAATCTATGTGTCCAATATTTGGTTTTCTGCAATGAATAGGTGCGTGCGTGTGTTTTTGCTTGACTAGTTGTTTTGTGCAGGTACATGGCCTTGTGCAAACGCAACTTAGGCTTGCACGACATCACGCCTTAGCGAGGACGAACGATCCCGCAGGGATCTAGGCAAGACGGACGACCCTAGCGGGTTCGGGGCGTGACAAAGTGGTATCAGGACACGGTTTTACGTCCTTGGCCTCTTGCAAATATCGTTTTCGAAAAAGTATATAAAGTATTTTGATGGCTTTCAAAAGTTCCGATTTTTGAGTTATGAAAACCAATGCCCCATACAATAAGTCCATAATATTTTATGAGACTAACAGAAGTTATAATCTTTTGTAGAGAAATGGCCCTCCTCGACCGATCCGATAGAACGGATCATGACCCTGTTGGAACTGCAGAGGCAAGATAATGATGAGCGTGGCCAAATGCAACAGGCCCGACTGGAGGCCCAACAGAAGCAGTTGGATTCCTTGAACCAACTTGTAACTGCGCTTGCGGCAAATCGAGATACAACCGCAGCGACCAAACCAACGGGAACGCCCGAGATTGAGCCCGTGGAGGGTGACGAACCCCAGCCAACGCAAAGGCACTCTTCCTTTAAGCCAGAGGACTTCTTCGATATGAAAAGTTCCCCCCGTTGTTTCAATTTAGGTCTGGAACGTATATTTAGCGACGGACTAGCGACGGATTTTTATCCGTCGACCGTTAGTCGCTCTTTTTGATGCTTGCCGACGGAATATCCGTCGCTACGTAGTCGAAGAACTGTCCCGCCAATTCTTTCCACAATTTCTGTCAAATAATCGACTGCATAGCGACGCATAAATATTCGTCGCTATATCTTCGACGCCCTAGCGACGAATTAGCGACCTTTTTTTCCCCTAAAAATAAAATAAAAAATGTAACGGCTTGTCGTCGGTACTCCGTCGGCTAGTTGCCACAAAGCCGTCGCTATCGCCGACGGACAATATCCGTTGCTAATGTTCCGTCGCTAATTTACTGTATTTTGGTAGTGATCCTGATAAATTTCCATACGCTGGAAAATTATTTATTGTCCACATCAAGATAGCTCTCAAATTAAAAGTGGTCTTAGTGAATGCATCATAGACACTAACTCCATTGGAAAATAACTCTTTTATATCTTCTATAAGTGGTTCCAAATATACATCTATATCATTTCCTGGTTGCTTCGGACCGGGGATAAGTAATGACAAAATTAAACTCTCCATGGACATGCATAAAGATGGGGGTAGATTATAGGTGGCCAAAATCACTGGCCAACAACTATATCTAGAACTAAGATCACCAAAGGGATTGAATCCGTCGGATGAAAGACCGAGCCTGAGATTACGAGGATCCGCTGCAAAAGTTAGAAATTTACTATCAATCTTCTTCCATGCAAACGAGTCAACTGGATGGCGCATCATGCCATCCTGACTTGTGTTATTGTAATGCCATGTTAGTTGTTCTGCCTTTTCAGATGATTTAAACATTCTCCTAAATCGAGGTATGATTGGAAAGTATCTCAAGACCTTTACAGGAATTCCTTTACGAACCTTTTTAGTTCGCTTATTAACCTTCCATCGTGATTCACCACATTTTGGACACATCTCCATATGTTCGAAATTTTTTCTAAATAAACAACAGTCATTCACACAAGCATGTATCTTCTCATACCCCAAATCAAATGCCTTGAGAAACTTTTTCATGGAGTATAATGAACTTGAAAGTATGTTATCATTTGGTAGAATATCTCGAATGATGTTAAGAAGTTCATCAAAACCAGTATCAGATAGGCTATACCTAGATTTATACTTGTATAACATAACCGTTGCAGACATCTTTGTGATAGTACAACCCGAATATAAAGGAAGTTCCGCCTCCTCCACTAAATCTTTCAAATCAGGCTCTATTTCATCTATAGGCTCCATAACATCATCATCATCGTCAAAAAGTGCATCTTTGTACATGTTATAAGTCTCTGGGAACTCTACATTTCCATCTTCTAATGTATTTGGCTTTTTCCCATGAAAGATCCATGTATTGTAACGAGGATGCATACCATTTACGATTAAGTGATCATATACAGTATCAAAATTATGGTATTGTAGGTTCATACAATGGCTACAAGGACATTGAGTCTTTTGTAGATCTACCTTACTTGCTTTAACCATATCAACAAATCTCCTTGCACCATCATGATAGGCTTTACAAGTTCTAAAGGAAAAAAAAAAAACATGATAAGCACCAGGAAAAAATTCAAAATTTTTTTTTTTAACAAAGAAACGACAGATAGTATATTCATAAGATTATATAGTTCAGAGATTTAAAAATAACCTTGAAATGTGTAGCCAACTTTTATCCATGATGTCTCTATTTTCCTTGGGGATCCTCCTTATTAACTTTAATATAGAATTCTACAAATATATTTTTCAATATAACAAAAAAAATTAATAATGTATTTACTGTAACAAAAGTAGTGTATATAAAGGATATGGAGAACTAAATCATTCTTACAAAGTAATAAAAGATATCCGCTACTCTTCCGGATTTCACTTGATCACCTACTTGAAGTTTTCAATATAGTCACTGTAACCAAAAGAAGAACGAAAAAAAATACATTTCATTAAGAAAAACCACTTCATCATGAATCCTACTTTTGATCACCATTCTTGCAGTTTCAAATATTTTAGGCTAACTAAATTTAATTAGCCTCCATATTCTTTGTTCACGCATGAGAAGTAAAAGAAATGAAACATAGATTACAAAAGAAATTAGTCTTTGTTGAAGTTTACAGCTAAACTTATCCGTGTCCTCAAACTGAAGGACAAGAAAAGAAAACATCTCGTACATGTATTTTAGCTTCCAATATTCCAGAGCGTAGAAGTTTGCAGATCAAAGATAAATAGCCAAAGATCAATTCAAAGTGTGATGAAATATATAAGATATATATAATTGCATGCATTTATAAAACGGCTGATATGCCTATATATATTTTTCAAGAGCATAACTCAATATACATGTTATAAGCCATCCAGAAGTTACAGACATGAAGAGAACAATCCTTGGAAATTGAGTAGTGACCACAAGACAAATAACACTCCAAAAGCAAAGTAAACAACACATAGCAAACTAAAAACTCCAATACACAGAAAAGATTAGGCCAACAGGCAGAGATCGTGGATATTCACCAAGTCAGACATCTAGTCATAGAGACTACAGTACATATAATCTCACAAAAGCAGAATGCAGGCTTTTTCTTCTTTTGCAACATATATATATTTATTTTCAATATCTAATGCATATATCTAAAATACTCTCCAACTCTCTCCAAAGAAAATGCAAACAAAGAAAAGTCAGGATGCAAACTATATGGGTCACCGGTACATATATATTGGGGGTAGTTTGGATGTGCGGGATCTAGAGTAATAAATATGTATCCTTCAATGCTCATGATATTTAACTATAGAGTATTTGCATGGACTTCAATAGACACTTTGGGGACAAATTATATTCTTTAATCGATTTATGAATGGTTATTTATAGAAATATTCAGCAGTAACGAGAACGTGAGCGTATCATTTTCTCAATAAGGGAAGAAAAAGGTAAAACCAACTAGAAATAATAACTGTAACGAGAACGTGAACGTGAGCGTATCTTTAACTATAGAGTATTTGTATCGACCAAGACCTCGACTTCAATTTCACAAGGACGAAAGAAAAAAGTTGCCCAAAGTCGGGATAACAGCAAAAATATATCAAAGGATGGCAGCGACCCACATCAGCGACCCCAAATCGACCAAGACCTCGGCTTCAATTTCTCAAGGACCAAAGAAAAAATTCGCCCAATCTAAGAACTCGATCGGACCAAAGAAAAAAGTCGCCCAAATCGAAAAAAAAAAACTCGATCTTCCACGCCCAAATCGAACAAAAACTCGATCGTCTAACTTTAATATAGAATTCTATAAATATAATTTTCAATATAACAAAAATCTTTACCTTCTCTTCTCTGTTGTTCCTCTTCTTCTTCTTCTTCCTCTTCTTTCCGCCATTCCTCTTCTCCTTCTTCCGTAGCATGCCCCTAGGTTTTCTGGATTTTTTTTCCTTTCCCGCCCTTCCTCTTCTTCTTTCGTAGGGTTTTCTGGGTTGGCTTTTGGGTTTGGGAATATGGGGAATACTTTTATTAACTTTTATTGTTGGCAGGGGCGGGACTTTAGGAATAGGTTAGAAAACCTGCGGGATTTTACTGTTTTGCTGGCCCTAATTTAGAAACGGCGGGATTTTGTTGATTTTTATTGATTTTGTGGCTCTAATATTTCGTTGATTTGTTTATTTAGAGCAAGAACCGAAACAAAAATTTTAGGATCAACACACGACTAACTTCTATAAATTCTTTTTTTAACGTCTAACATTAACTTATCTATAAAAAATATTATTAAATATTAGCAACATTTATCGTGAATCGTTGTAAAAAAAAGAGGTCCGCAAAATTTAAATATAAAACATTGTTTATCGTCGATATTTTACAACGTTCTCACTAAAAAAGTTGTAAAAGATTTAACTTTTTAAAATATTGTTAAAAAATATTGTAAAAAAAAACGTTGTTAACAAAGTTTTTTTGTTGTAGTGTTAATTATCTCAAAAGTTTTTCATCGTGCCTGTGTCTAGTTCACGTTGGATAGGATTTATTTCGACCCAAACCCTCTCTGTTTTGATAATATGGTCTAGTTTTGAGGTCCACACTCTATCCACACAAATCAAGGGTCCGGATCCTGTTTGGATAAAAAGGATTGGGTCCGGATCTAAAATCCATATAACATAACAAATTAACTCATATCTAATATATATTGCATAATTCCAAGGTAACTTGGAACTCACAGTAGCAAGCCGTAGTAGTTGCATGACCGTTTAAGTTGACTTGTTTGTGTACTGTACCTACTTTGTTAACAAACTGAGATGATCAGAATGTCAGGACATGACGGGCCAACTTCTGTCCCTGTTTGGTTGGAAAGTTGGTTCGAAGTGTCGTGATGTTATGTGAATTCCGGTAGCAAACAGAGATCTATATATCATATTCTCTTATTACTATTTCTAATTCCTCATATCGTGCTTCCTTGCGGTACTTGCTATTAGAGGTCTAACCTCTCTGGTTTTGCATGGCCAGATTTAGAGCCGGTTCCTGAGGACTCGGCTTACTTTCACCTCCAAGATGGTCAATACTAGAGGAATGATCGCGGGAGGACTCGAGTGGGTTCCTTACTTCCCCGCTCGTTTTGTTACTTACTTTATACTTTGTCGTTTGGCACCGACATGTTAGTCGGATCGTTTTGTGCTTACTTTTACATAATTGTGACTAAGTCAGGCTGCAGCTGATAACAATTGTGTATACTTTGCTGCATCATTTGGCTATGTTTTGTAAAGCCAGATATCAAGAACATTTTGACTGAGCGTTTGGGACGCCTTACTGTTTTATCTTACATGTTCTCTATTACTGTTTCTTGTTTGAATGATTGAGATAATAGATGTGAAGTGACCATAGTGAGGCTTTCATGTAGTATGCACTCCCTTGTCTTTTTAGACAACATTGATCGTATTATATGGTATTCATCTACCCGTAATACGTAGCTGGCTGAGTCATTCCTTCGCTCTCCAGTATTCTGGTTCTGGGGCGTGACAACTTCCCCCCCCCATTTCAGCCGACCTATCTCTCTCTCTCAACTTCCTCTCTCTTCAAATATCTCTCTCTCTATTATCACTCTCTCTCTCTCTCTCTCTCTCTCTCTCTTTCTATATATTATGTACACACACACACACAACTCTCCCACTCTCAACAACACACACACACACCCCCACCCTAATGGCCGACCTCTCTCTCTCCCCTCTTCCTCCACAGCACAACACCCTTCCCCCCTCCATTATTTTTCTTCTTCAACACCAACTCCATCACACCACCACCATCACCATTATCATCATCATCCCCACTACACCATCACCATAACCATCTCACCGCTACCACCGTCACGAGCGCGCCACTACCGCCGCCGTGTGCCACCGCATGGTCGGCCCCGCCGCCGCAAGCACCCCCTGCCTCCGGCGACCTCCGTCTCACCTTTCTATTGCGGCCACCGTCCTCCGGGATGCGCCGTCTAGGCGATTCTTGCGTTTTGAACAGAATCCCGGAGTGACGCGCGCGGGATCGAACTCAAAATTGTATTTCGGGTCAGCAACTTTGCGTACATTTTTCGAGAGATCCGACCGTTGGATCGACGAACTCTTTGCTCCGTCACAATCTCGGTATATAGCTCTTCACTCCCCGCAAGTTTCGTCCGTTAATTTTGTCGTTTTATACCTCAAAACTGGCCACCAAGTTGACACTTTAAATTATACTATTTTTGGACAGTTTTGTGGAGCCAACTTCGTCAGCTCGTAACTCCGCCGTTGCAGCTCCGGTTGGCACGCTACCTGTTCCTGTGCGCAGCTGGTATAACCCTCTTTCTGTCTCTTAAGTTTCGTTTCATTGTGAGCACGTTTGGTTGGTCGAATTCGACGTCAAAGTTGGCCATCCAAATTCTTAATATTGCACTTATTAAATTTTATTTTTGAACCCGGGACTTCGGATTCAATTTCTGACACCACCAGTAGACTCGTGGCGTCGTTCTGGCACGTTTTCATATAAAATTTGCTTGATTTGGAGGACGTGGGCCCTGGCACGCATTTCAGTGCAAAGCGGATCCTACAGTCCGAGTCAACGGGTCACTTTGAGATCGGCTCATCGAAATCCAATTCCGGATATACCGTTGAGTTCGTATCGTCATTTTGGATTCATTGACATATAATTTGCTGAGTTTTGAAGACATTGGCTCCGGCACGTATTTCGATGCGAAGCAGATTCCAAATGTCCGCGTCAACGTGTCAGTTTGAGATCGGCTCATCGAAATTCAGTTTCGGATATACCGTTGAGATCGTGTTGTCATTCTAGACTCGTTGACATATGCTTTGTTAGATTTAGTAGACTTTGGCTTCGATACGTATTTTCGTGTAAATCGAATACCAATATCCAGGTCAACGGATCATTTTATGATCGGGTCATCGAAATTCCATTTTGGATATACCGTTGGATTCGTATCATCATTCTGGATTCGTGGACATATAATTTGCTAGGTTTTGTAGACTTCTATCCAGACACATTTTTTGGTACAAAGTGTGTCCAACGGCGGACATCATTTTGACCCGAAATTATCGTTTTGTTCCTGTGTCCGAATTGGACTTATGGGTAGGCTATCCTAGCTAATTTGACCATTCTAGACGCGTTGGTGATATTTGTTTTGTCATCCGACGACATCTGTAGATTTTGTTTATGTATCATCCTTAATTTGTAATTAATTATTATTATTAGTATATATATTTACATGTTTGGATTTTGTAAAACTCTAAAATGATCTTTGTATTTCTAAGAACCCTAAGTGTTGGTTTAGATATAGTGTCACCCGACATTAGACTTTTATGCTAGGTCACCACTTAGTTAGTGTCCAGTTAGGAGTCGTGTCTCACCACTAGTGTAAAATCTTAATCATAACTTAGAGGCTAAGTTTGTATATCATTATTGACAGGACACCGAACATCTGTATCTTCATATTCTTATTCTTGCTTTGCTCGAGTCAAGTACCCCTACAAGCTTATTTACTGCGTATAAAAATAAACTGTGATTAAATCATGTTAAAATACTGCTTTCTGGATAACTGCAAGTCATATCTTCACATGCTTCTTACTGGTTCTCAGTACATGTCATGCTTTATACTGCTCTGAGTATCCACCATATTTTATACTGCTCTCAGTACCTACAATGCTTATACTGCTCTCAGTATCCACCATGTTTTATACTGTTCTCGTATCACTCACATGTTAAAAAAACGGGTTAAGAAAAAACTGTTAGTAGTGTACGTGATCATGCCCCCCTTCTCCGTATGTATTTACCGAGCATTGTTACATTCTATATGTAACTTTGTCGCATGTTCTGGTCCCGCATTTGTGTATGGATATACACCGATGCCGTTATGTGTACGTATGTACACATCAGAAAATTGATATGTACCACTGTACATCCTATTTACCTATTAACTGATCACTCACCTACTATAGTTTTAAATTTTAAAACGAATATGTATTTGCCATGATGAAATGTATCTAAAAAACTGGTTAAATCAAGATATGCCATGATTATGTTATTTCATCTTTTTCCATCACATGATCAGTTTTATATGTTTGTAGTACAAGTATTTGCTCCCGTCCTGACAGGATAACGTTGTAGGTTCACTTTCCGAGGAGGAAATGCTATGTGATACATATTATGGCACTGATTTTGAGGACCTGGCCTTAGCTCCAGAAGAGATCCCAGCTGGGAACCTTACTTAGTTATCTTTCATGTGTTTTGAGACTTTGACTTTGGTTTGAACTTATATTTGGATACTAGACTTTGTCTCCAGTTAGATACTTTGGAAGTGTATTATTAAGTCTGTGCTTATTTTACTTTCGCTTATAGATGTTGTGTTGTGATGAACCTTTTAAATGTGATGTTAGAACTGTTAGCAGCTTAGATCCTTTATTGTCTATTCTTAGAACAGCTTACTACGCTTTAACAAGCGTAGGCTGGACATGGCTCGGCCCGGCCCAACAATTTAGGTAACGGGTCGTGACATATACGTATTCGAGTCACACTAGTGTCTGGTTGAATACATAGCTGACCATTGTTACGTGACATGATCCCGCATATTTTGGGACTGGGGCGTGACACCGGCTGCTGGGACGTCTTTCGTCCGCGGCATCGAGGACGGAGGGGTCCGGGGAGGGGAAGTTGGTCTTAGAGAGAGAGAGAGACAATGAGAGGGAGAGAGAGAGAGAGCTCTCATGAATTAAAAAATAGGAGAGAGAAAAAATCGAAAGATTTCTCAAAATTTTAGGATGGCAATGTTGTAAATATATGAATTTTTTGGTAATTTTATTCCCATGTATCAAAAAATATAACCACCTATTTGTTAGGGAATATGTTTTTCATGTTTTATGGATAAATAATTTACCCGGATATTCATATTTTTCGAAAATAAATTTTAATAGGGTAAACTAAACATGGAAATGGTATTCCAACTTTAAATTTTCTTGGAAATATAAAAAATATTCGCATACCAAACGTCAGGGGCGGCCCTGGCCCAGGGCAGGCCGGGCGACGGCCCAGGGCCCCCTGACGAAAGGGGGCACCAACATAGAATTGTCTATAATAGAACTAGTATGTACTATGTGTCTTTTTTTAACAAAAAGCATTGTGGTGTAGTGGTTATAATGCTAGACTTACAATTAAGAGGTCTTTGGTTCAAATCTTGGCTATAACAAAATTTTGTTTTATTAATATTTTTTTTACATTATATATGAGGGCACATTTTTAAAGTTTCGCCTTGGGCCCCCAATAGTTCAGGACCGGCCCTGCCAAACGTCCCTTAGAGTAAAAAAATTTATCGTACAAATATAATCTACATCAAAAATAATTATTTGACACGGACATGGGGTGTCTCACAACTCTCCGGAATCTAAACACGAGATCAAGTCATACACAACAAAATTGGAGCTCGTACAAAAAATTAAAAATGTTTCTCTTGTGTATTACATGATTGATGCATGTCTTTGGGATTAAAAAAATTATTGGAAAATATTAAGGCAACAGAAAGGCAAAAGGCAAAGACCAAATCCAAAGGTGAGTAATGCAGTAGGAAAGAAAATACAGTGCAAATGCAAGCTACATCAAAGATGATTACTTCAGACATACACACAAAAATGTTGCTGCGCATTGACACGGAGACGAGGTGTCTCACACCACAACTCTCCAAAGTCTAGACACGAGGATGTGCTTCTCTGTAAATATGTACGGATTACTTTCAAAATGTAGCACTGTTTCCATAAGAAAGACACTAGGGTCTCCTTTGGTTCGCGAAAAAGAATAAAAAGGAAATCAATTTTTTTAGCATTTTTTTTTCGTTGGAAAAGTACAATTTCTATTGATTTTTCTTTTCGATGATTGAAAATGTCAAGAAATTTGGAAAGGAAAGTGAATACTTCAAGGTGGAAAAGTGACTCCTTGTTTTGATGGATGGAATCATTTTCTTCCCCAATTTTTATTCAATTGAGAATCATTTTTCTATTCTCCTCAATTCCTTTGGCATCCAAACGTAGAAATGTAAACGCTTTCCTTTTTCAATCCCATAATTCCGCAAATCAAACGAGACATAGATGTACACTATCTTTCACAAACATAAAATTATGTTGAATTTCTAAGCACTGAGAAAATTTGTCCACTGCAGTTTTTTTCTAATATTTTATATTCCATTTCGCCCAAGGAGAAATATGGTCAAAATGCCGAATGTAAGTTGGAAACTATAATACAACCTAAGTGGGAGTTTTCTTTCCTAATCTTATAGATGTTCAACTGCGTAGGAAATTTTGTGCAATTAGGTGGTTGGTCTTACCAAATTTGCCAATTTTAGGTTGTGGAGTGTAATTGGCTTGTCCCTCCTAGTTGGATAGCTTAAATAATTGGATCGTTTAGTCCACTGACAAAATAAAAATAAAAATAAAGATGTGTGAGATAATTTACCTGTAATTAAATTATCATAAAATCCTATGCCTATAAAAGGAGTATTATGGTACATTTTGTAAACTATATTCAAAATATTGTGAAAGTTTTGCCTGCAATACGTCCGTGGACGTAGTTGCTTGATTTCAGGAGCGAACAATGTTAAATTCTGTGTGTTCTTATACATACAACTGTTGTTTAGTTTAAATAAGAAACCAATAATATCGTGCTCAATTGTGTTGGACAAGTATTGAATCCGACACAGATCCTCCAAAATAAGCATGCCAAAAATAGGTGTGTCAGTGTTGCCATGTATGTGTTGTGTCGTGTCTTATTCGTGTCAAAGCACGCTAGGAAGTAGTGAGGTGGAGTCCAGTCGAACAGTTTTGGAAGCATCATCCAAAAATAAAATAAATCTTGAATGGATGTGATCAGAAGATGCAGTTGGGCGGCTTAGTTTACCGCATCGAAGTATGCAGAAAGAAAGAAAGAAAGAAAGAAAGAAGGAAAGAAGAAACAGAAGAGCAGTCGGAAGAAGCCGAAAGGATCATGCATCTTCTCTCTGCCGGTGGGAGCTTCACTCTCTCTCGATTTCCGGTAGGGGTGCAACTCGGACGGGCTAAATCCGAATCCGATCGGATAAACCCGTTAATGGGTTGGATTAGGGTTGAAGACATTCGGGTTCGGGCTTGGGCTCGGGTTAAAATATTTGAACCCGATCAAAAATCGGATTTGGTTTGGGTTCATGTGTTGGGTAACCCGAAGAACCCGAAATCCGGCATACATATAATATATATATATATATATATATATATATATATATATATATATATATATATATATATATATATATATATATTATTTCATACTACTTAAATAAAAAGTTTAAACTATAATTTTTTTCCACCCGAACTCTTCAACTATTTGTCCTAAATCTCATTTCAGTTTTATTTTGTAATGATTGAGGCTTGATTGCTATTTGATTATGCATTTAATATTACTCTTGTTTAAAATTATTTCAAATATCATATTAGAGTCCGATAAACCCGATGGACCCGACCCAACCCGAGCCCAACCCGATCCTCCGGGCTTGGTCTTGGGCTTCATATGTTGAACCCGAAGTCGGGTCGGGCTTGGGCTAGGCTTATAATCTATCGGGTTGGGCTCGGGTTAACCTCAAACCCGACCCAACCCGCCCGAGTTGCACCCCTAATTTTCGGAGAAAGAGAGGAGCTGCTGCCAGGGACAAAACTGTATAAAACCAATTTGGTATTTCTAAATAGTCTTGCATATATGTATAAAATAATATATATGATTATAAATTAGGCGATTGTTTTTAAGTCTTCCTATCATATATTCCTACTAGTAAATGTACGTGCTTTGTATGTATAATAACATATAATAAAACTATTATCCAATTAGGCTTAATTGCTACTTGATACCCTCAACTATTACGCTTTTTCAAGTTGATACCCTAAACTTTTTTTTGTAACAACTTGATACCCAGATAATTTTTTGAACAATAATGCCCTTACCCAAATTTTAAAACTACCACTCACCCCCCCCCTCTACTCCAGGCCACCCCCCCCCCCCCCTCTCCCCTCCGCACCCCCCCTCCCCCCCCCCCCCCCCCCCCCCCGCCCCGCCTCGCCTGCACCATCCCCCTCCGCCGCCCTCGCCTGCACCCCCCCCTCTGCTAGCTCCGGCGCGGCTCTGATGGCGCGAGCGGCGCTGGGCTCCCACGCCGCCGCCGCGTTCTCCCTCGCCGTCGTCCGCTTCAACGGCTCCGGCGGCCCCGCGGCCTCCAGGAACCCCCGTGCCGGCTTCGTCCTCGCCACCCGCGCCGCCCTCCTCGGCCGGAGCTAGCAAAGGGGGGGGGGTGGGGGGGGTGGCGGAGTGGGGGAGGGGATGGAGGGAGGGAAAGGATAAGGGCATTTTGGGGTTTTTTAAAATGTTAGGTATTAAGTTGAAAAAAAAAAATAGTTGAGGTATCAATCTGTTACGAAAAAAAGTTTAGGGTATCAACTTGAAAAAGTGTGATAGTTGAGGGTAGCAATTAGCAATTAAGCCATCCAATAGTCAAATATCTCTTCTAACTCATGTGGTTAAGGTGAAAGGTATTCTTCTTATTTGGTTGAGTTTGATTCTTCATTTTGAATATATATGACAAATTTAAGCTATTTTCAACATTTTTTTTTTACATAATTTAATTTTTTAAATAAAATGAACCAAGATATACACACGGCTTAGACGACTCAATTTTGAGCCGTTTTGAAACCTCATTATATAGTAGAAGATGTAGCCTTAATATAGATAAATAATTTCAATAACTTTTTAGTCATTTTAATAAGTCTCTAAGACACTAGCCTAGTGGTAGTGCGAGGGACCGTCCAAGTATAGGTCTTGGGTTCGACCCCCATCGTACAGCTGAGTAGCTTATATATATCACGGTCCGACTTGGAAAAAGGACACCTAAAAAAATAGTCATTTTAATACAAATAATTTATGAAATACGTATTTTATTAATAATTTATAAAATAAGTACAAAATGTAAGTGTATATAAACTAGTAGCTACGAGAACTAATAAAAATTAAATAAAAAACCTCAACCCCTAATTTTGGAACTTTTCAGAGCCTCCTTCGCTCATATTCGAATAAACCCTAGTAAAAACCCTAACGCCCCACTCCCACAACACGTTCGCATCCCGCTGCCAAAAACCCTAACCCTAAATTCCAGAGCAAAAATGATGGGGGCTTCTAGGCGATCGGTCTCCGCCGTGGCTCGATCCACTGGCGCTCAGTGCCGGTTCTTGGCACCACCCGTACTGGACTCGCCATTTTCGTCTTCTAGAGCTCCTCTCTCCGTGAGTAACGCGCTTTAGAAACCCTAGAATTCGTCTTCCTTTCTTCAAGTTCGGTTATTGTTCAATTTGATTTTGTCGATACTGCGTTCTCGTTTCTGTCTATTTTTTCCCCTCTTTATGTAACATCGTTATTTGCCGCTGGAAGCGAGTCGATTGATCATTATTGTTGTCAAATCTAGTGGAAACTCTCATTTCGAGAAAAGAAGTCGGGAACTTTTTCTATTTGTACGAACAAATTCACAATTTTTTTGTTCCGATTAATTGTCTGAGTGGTGATAGTCAGGGTTGCATTACTCTATTGGGATTGTTTTAGTTTTACTCTAGGAGTTTTCTGTATGTTGTGAGCCTTTATACTAGATATTGGGATTATTTGCTCCCTTGCAGTTACTTGATTTTCTCCACATCTTCAGCAATTTTCATTATTGTGTAATTTGTGCTATTTAGGACCTGCACATATTTACTGAAAGTTCCTTATTTGAACGGTGGAAATTATCCGATTGATCACTGTTGCCAAAGTGTGGAAGTTCTCATTTCGTGAGGAAAAGATAGTAAATCCGATTTTTTTATAGTAATAGTTGACGAGTTACCGTTCCAATTATATAGTTGGGGTTTCATCAAGTTCATTGGAATTGTTATAGTAAAGATAGTAAATTCGATTTTTTTTATAGTAATAGTTGACGAGTTACTGTTCCAATTCTATAGTTGGGGTTTCATCAAGTTCACTGGAATTGTTATAGTTTCACTCCAGGAGTTATTTATGAGCGGCGAAATATAGATAATTAGTAGATATTAGGTATTATTACTTCCCTGAAGTTACTTTCTTGTTTGATTTGATCTTATCCATATTTTCCATCTTCCAATTCTGCACTTCTGATGACATTTCATTCTTTTAGGCTAATTCTAAGGGCATACCACTTTTTGTTGGGGGCTAGCCCAATTTCTTTTCCAAAAAATTACCACTTTGCCATTCATTTTCTTTGCTTGGGGCTAGCCCACATAATAGTATAAATATCAACTTTTCTTTTCTTTGGCTAATTCTAAGAGCACACCATTTTTTGCTAGGGACTATCCCTTACTAGGGGACATCCCATAATAGTGGAACTTTTACTCGAGACAGTCCGAAATTTTCTTGGGGCTAGCCCACCCCCGCCAAACCCTTTCTCCCACTTTATTTTATCATTTCCTTTCTCTCTCTTCTAATTTCTCAACTCTGAAACCATTTTCTCTTCTCTACAACTCCACTCCCAAAATTCCTAATCCTAAATTTCTTCTCAATTCCTCCAAATCTTCAAATCCAATCTATGACACCCAAGTCCAAACCCTCATCCCAATCTAGGTATGTTTCAAAATAATTTTGGTATATTTTCATTTCAAATTTATTGTCTAAAACGTTTTGATAAAATATGTTAGAACATCGTTAGAACACCTTTAGGGTTTATGTATGGATTTTTCGAACACGACAAATCCTTTATTTTTCATGAAACCCTAACCCTAGAACATGGCACTGGATCGGTTTGGCCGTTCTGGCCGCCACAGTCGCGCACGTCGACATTTGGACTGCAGGTAGCCCGGCAGTCCTAATGTGAAGGACTGCAGGCAGCCCAGCAATCCTAATGTGAAGAAGGACTGCATGCAGACCGACAGTCCTACAGTAAAGCAGGATTGCATGTCGTCCTGCAGTCCTAAAATACTGTTGGACTGCATGCAGTCCTGCAGTTCTCTATAATTTTAGGACCTTATATTGTCCTATTGTCCTGACTATTTTTTTGATATTATTTACTGACTATATGTTGTCCTACAGTACTGCGGCCGCTACCAAAAGAAAACGACCCACCGCGTCGACGTACAAGAAAAGCACTGCGGCCCATCCTCTTGAGAGACTAATAAGAATTGTCGAACCGTTTCCAGAAAGCAAAGTCACTGTACCTACTGGTCAATCTCGGACGAAGACACCGGCTCGCCCAACTCGGTCGAAGCAAGCAGCTCCTCCTAGTCCTCCGTCTTCTTCCGATGACGTCGTGCCTATTGGCCAACTCTACACACGTGATGGTTTCGGGCCTTCTCAGGAGCCTGTCCGTCCGAAAGGTTGCTCAGTCCTAAAATACTGTTGGACTGCATGCAGTCCTGCAATTCTCTATAATTTTAGGACCTTATATTGTCCTATTGTCCTGACTATTTTTTTGATATTATTTACTGACTATATGTTGTCCTACAGTCCTGCGGCCGCTACCAAAAGAAAACGACCCACCGCGTCGGCGTGCAAGGAAAGCACTGCGGCCCATCCTCTTGAGAGACTAATAAGAATTGCCAAACCGTTTCCAGAAAGCAAAGTCACTGTACCGACTGGTCAGTCTCGGACGAAGACACCGACTCGCCCAACTCGGTCGAAGCAAGCAGCTCCTCCTAGTCCTCCGTCTTCTTCCGATGACGTCGTGCCTATTGGCCAACTCCACACACGTGACGGTTTCGGGCCTTCTCAGGAGCCTGTCCGTCCGGAAGGTTGCTCAATGTTGTTATTTGACAACCACATTGCTTATCAAATATGGAAGGACCCGGTATGTACATTAAGTTTGTAAGCTTTCATTTATATATATATATATATATATATATATATATATATATATCATAATTCTAATTTTATCCTGTTGTCCGATATACAGATCAACTTTTGTATGCTTAGGGCTGTGAGCGACGGGAAGAAGTTCGGGGGCTGGCAGTTTGACAGTTTAGGGAGGCCGTCAAGAACAAGATCATTTCGAGCGGCTTCCAAAATTTGCCTCGATACGCATACAGGACGATGGACAGTGCTCTCATATCAGCCTTTATGGAGAGATGACATATAGAGACCAACACTTTTCATCTCCCAGCATGGGAGATGACGATTACACTTGACGACGTCCATCAGATATTGGACCTCAATATTACCGGGCGAATCATTATTAAAGAAATGTTCAATGAGAAATTCCCTAACTGGTATGACAATATCGTAGATTGTGTCAGAGAATTTTGGGGTTGAGGCTAATAGTTTTACAACCCTTCAAGACTTCAAGAAGTCCTACGGACTTCCTTTGTCATATTTGGAAGATAATTGCATTGAGACGGAGGCCGATGATGATGAAACCGTTGATATGGTGGCCCGTGCGTACATCCTTTTTATACTAGGATTCGTCGAAATTTCGGTCAAGTCCGGAACCTCGATTCATGCGAGGTATATTATGAATTTATCCGATGTGGATGACGTAAAAAACATATCTTGGGGAAGCGTATACTAACAAATCTTTACCGTGAGCTTGGTAAGCATTCCGTGTCGGTACTAAGACAATCGCTTTATGCCATACTCTACTCCATGTAAGGAAATTTCTAACTTCTTAATCTTATATACGCAATTTTGTTGTTAATTTGTTGACTATTCTTTTAAAAATTGTACATGCATGGATATACGAGCACTTTCCGATGCTGAAGCGGGGTGAGCTGAACCCAAACTATGGCGACCACCTTCCTAGAATGTGTCGATGGAGGCTATCTCAGTCTGAAACTAAAAATTGTCGAACACTGACAACCATTTGCAACGTACTTGATAATTTGGTGTCCGAAAAAATAAGTAGGTATCGTAGTTAGGATATTACTTGTTAGATTTTTTTTGGTCATGACGATAAATAGTTATGCATGGATATATTTGTTTATATTTTCTACAGATAGTTCGGCATCCATATCGGAATTTGCAAGAGATTAGTCGCCATCTGCAACCAATAGCTTTATTTCATGGTATGATCACATGCTATAAAATCACGGAGCCTTACATGTCTGATCGAGCCATTCGTCAGTTTGGCTTCGTACAAACTGTGCCGAAGTGCACATTAAAGTTATTGGAGCCTCCGCGCAGGACGCAACCGTTGAATTATAAACCGGCTGAATTCGACTGGGTTACAGACTTCTACTTCGAGTGGCAACGACATATGCTTGAGAGTTTGGTTCGGACACTCTCTGTACAGAGAGTTTCAACTAGGACTGCCAGCTTCTTGGCAGTCCTTGCTTCACGCAGTACTGCCAAGTAGCTGGCAGTCCTCCAAATCCTCTGTACAGAGAGTTTGGTTAGGATACTCTCTGTACATAGAGTTTCAATTAGAACTGTCAGCTTTTTGGCAGTCCTGCATGAAGCAAGGACTGCCAAGTAGCTGGCAGTCCTAGTCCAAACTCATTATACAGAGTTTCACAAATCATAAGCAACCCAAACAAATCCAAATAACACCAAACAATATGTAATCATACCAAACCATATCCAAAATTATATGCAATCATATCAAACCATATCCAAAATTACATCACATGTCCACATATCCAAACATATCCAAATATACACATCCAAATATTCAAACGTATCCAAATATTCAAAACACATAACATCCAAATATCCAGAAATAACTAATTATTATGCCGGGCCTTCGTACGTTGCTCCCGATTTTGCATAAAGGAAAAATCTACAGTGTCGTCGATGCGCTCCATCTCGTTGGAGATTGTGATATAGTTCTCGTCCTAGCATTGACAGAGGCATTTGGCCAATTTTTTCACCTTTGTAGTCTATAAATGACACGACATAAATTAAGTCTACAAACTTGGAATTCTTTAAAGACTACAAATTTGAAACTCAACATCTTCACCAATGCAACATATAAGACATTTTTTTGGGGAAGAGGTCCTAGCGCTCCCACAACAATGGGCCCTGGCTTGCTAGAGGTCGACAACTTCGCTGCAGTCGGCCATCTCATTCACCGGTTGTCTTTCAGCTTTTCCAAGCACATGCTGTTGCCACTCGGAGTAGAAGTCCGTAACCCAGTCGAATTCGGCTGGTTTATAATTCAAAGTTTGCGTCCCGCGCGGAGGCTCCAGTAACTTTAATGTGCGCTTTGGCACAGTTTGTACGAAGCCAAACTGACGAAGGACTCGATCAGACATGTAAGGCTCCATGATTTCATAGTATGTGATCATACCATGAAATAAAGCTACTGGTTGCAGATGGAGACTAATCTCTCGCAAATCTCGGTATGGATGTCAAACTATCTGTAGAAAAAAATTATGAACAAATATGTTCGTGCATAGCTTAATTTATCGTCATGACCAAAAAAATCTAACACGTAATATGCTAACTACGCTACCTACTTACCTCTTCTGGCACCAAATTATCAAGTATATTGCGAATGGCTGCTAGTGTTCGATAATTTTTAGTTTCGGACTGAGATGGCCTCCATCGACGCATTCTAGGAAGGTGTTCGCCATAATTTGGGTTCAGGTCACCCCGCTTCAGCATCGGGAAGTGCTCGTATATCCATGCCTGTACAATTTTTAAAAGAATAGTCAACAAATTAACAACAAAATTTCGTATATGAGATTAAGAAGTTAGAAATTTTCTTACATGGAGTAGAGTCTGGCATCCAGCAATTGTCTTAGTACCGACACGGATGCTATACCAAGCTCGAGGTAAAGATTTGCTAGTATACTGCTTCCCAAAGATATGTCTTCTACGTCATCCACATCGGATAAATTCAGAATATACCTCGCATGAATCGAGGTTCCGGACTTGTCCGGAATGTCGACGGATCCTAGTATGAAAAGGATGTACGCATGGACAACCATGTCAACGGTTTCATCATCATCGGCCTCCGTCTTTATGAAATTTTCTTCCAAATATGACAAAGGAAGTCCGTAAGACTTCTTGAAGGGTACAACCTATTAGCCTCAATCCCAAGATTCTCTGATACAAAATCTACGATATTGTCGTACCAGTTAGGGGATTTCTCATTGAACATTTATTTGGTCATGACCCGTCCGGTAACATTGAGGTCCAATATCTGATGGACGTCGTCAAGTGTAATCATCATCTCCCCTGCTGGAAGATGAAAAGTGTTGATCTCTAGATGCTATCTCTCCACGAAGGCTGATATGAGAGCACCGTCCATTGTCCTGTAGGCGTATCGAGCCAAAATTTGCAAGCCGCTCGGAATGATCTTGTTCTTGAAGGCCTTCCCTAAACTGTCAAACTGCCAGCCCCCGGACTTCTTCCCGTGGCTCACGACCCTAAGCATACGAAAGTTTCTCAGTATGTCAGACAATAGGATAAAATTAGAATTATGAAATATATATATAGTAAGACTAAATGGAAGCTTACAAACTTAATGTACATACCGGATCCTCCCATATTTGATAAGCAATGTGGTTGTCAAACGACAACAACATTGAGCAACCTTCCGGACGGACATGCTCCTGAGAAGGCCCGGAACCGTCACTTATACGGAGTTGGCCAATAGGCACGTCGTCATCGGAAGAAGACAGAGGACTAGGAGGAGCTGCTTGCTTCGACCGAGTTGGGCGAGCCGGTGTCTTCGTCCGAGACCGGCCAGTCGGTGCAGTAACTTCGCTTTCTGGAAGCTGTTCGACAATTCTTATTCGTCTCTCAAGAGGACGGAACGTAGTGCGTTCCTTGCGCGCAAACGCGATGAGTCATTTTCTTTTGGGAGCGGCCGCAGGACTGTAGGACAACATACACTCAGTAAATAATATCAAAAAAATAGTCAGGACAATAGGACAACATAAAGTCCTAAAATTATAGAGAACTGCAGGACTGCATGCAGTCCAACAGTATTTTAGGACTGCAGGATGACATGTAGTCCTGTTTTACTGTAGGACTGCCGGTCTGCCTGCAGTCCTTCTTCACATTAGGACTGCCGGGCTGCATGCGGTCCTTCTTCACATTAGGACTGCCTAGGACTGCCTGCAGTCCTAATGTCGACGTGCGCAACTGTGGCTGCCAGAACGGCCAAACCGATCCTTTGTCGTGTTCTAGGGTTAGGGTTTCATGGAAAATAAAGGATTTGTCGTGTTCGAAAAATCTATACATGAACCCTAAAGGTGTTCTAACCTATTTTATCAAAACTTTTTAGAGAATTATCAAAGATACAATAAATTTGAAATAAAAATATACCAAAATTATGTCAAAACATACCTAGATTGGGATGAGGGCTTGGGCTTGGGCTGTCCCCTAGTAAGGGATAGCCCCTAGCAAAAAATGGTGTGCCTTTAGAATTTGCCTTCTTTAAACGGTGGAAGTGATCTGATTGATAATTGCTGTAAACTTGAGTGTGGAAGCTCATTTTGTGAAGAAAGTTGGGAATTTTTGCACTTTTTTTTTTCATTAATAAGAACATGTTAACACTCAGCAGTTTTCTGTTAGTCATTCTGTTTGAGTGGTGGTAGTTAGGGTTTCCTTAATGTCAATTAGAAGTAGACTGCTTGAAACTTTGGCTAGTAATTTAATTGTTACTATTCATTTGAGTTACTTGCTGATGATCATCAATATCTTCACTTTGTACAACATAATAGTCGAAGCATGTTATCACAATTTGTTGTTACTGATCAGAATTCAAGTGTCATTTTATGCATCTTTTAAGAGTGGTTTATAACAGTACTGGACCTTTGTGGCACCGGAACTGCCTTGTGGGTGTATGGAGAAACTTATGCTCCTGTGTGAAATCACGAGTCACAGGTACATACATGGGTGGTCATATGGACTTGGAGGCATGTTTGTGCAGCTTAGCACATGACCCAAACTTGTTCCAAAAGTATACATTAAAATTATCTCTGCCCATTTGTTTTGCCTTGAGAATCACTCTTTCAAAATACTTAGTTGTTAGATGGGATTACTTTTTAAGTTGGCTGTGAGTGTGTTATACAGGGGAGCGAGTTGGTCAGAGAGCCGGAGACGACGAGTAGGGATGAGACTTGAAGGACGGCTTTTTTTAATGTTGAAGTACCAAAGTTTTTCATTTTATCATGTCCTTTCTCTCTCTTCTAATTTCTCAAATCCTAAAACCATTATTTGAAAGTCGACTTGTTGCGTATTAGTGGACTAAGAAATGTAGACATATTTTGCCATGTGTTGTTGGATTCGTCTCCATGCATGGTTTTCCTAAAATGTTGGGTCTCGTTCTTCTCTCTTTCCTTCACATCATGTTCTCCTTATATCTTTACTGTCAGGACATTATGCCTACGTCACGTGTTTTTTTTTCCCATTGGAAAATACCTGCCTGTAGTACTGATTTGTACACACATTAATGTCTCAATATGAATTTTTCTGGCACAGAAATTTTTGGCCTTTGGTTAGTTTCTTTGTAGAAAGTTGCATTCTTCCACTAGAAACTACGCCAAGTAACAAGTTTATCAATGTTTTTGTGGGTTTGGATTTCTCTGTCATGACATCTTGTTGCTTGTCGTTTTGGTCTATCGATACGAAACAACTGCAGGTCATTGCTTGGGATAATCTTGGCTCCTTGGCATCATTAATACTTTCTTAATTATCTAATGTATCTATGCTAAATGTTTTTGTTTTCATTGTTTCAGACAACATATAATGAACCCAAATCATCTAAGTTATCTGGCGATGGTTTTCTGTCTTGTCTGCACCAAACATTAATGCCTTCGGACATGCAACACAATCAAAGCAAAGCAACGTTAATACCGGGGCAGGGAGTACTCCCATACCCGTCCCCGAATCCGACCGGGGATTTATTTTAATCCTCATCCCCGCCCTCATCCCCGTTTTTTAATCTCCAAACCGGGTCCCCATCGGGTAAAAAACCCGGGTCCCCATCTGGTTTGGGGGGACATTGCCATCCCTAGTTTGGAGAGGATATCAAGTTGATGACTATCAAAGTTGAGGGTATCAAGTTGAACATTTGGAATAGTTGAGGATATCAAGTTATAATTTAGCCTAAAAAAGCATATAAAATTTATCATTTTTATTATAATTTAATCAGTCGTTTCGATTTTGGCTAGGTTTGGTTTGATTTTGGTTTTAGATTTTTAGAATTTCGCTCACCGCGTGGACTCACAACCCTAGGTTTCTGGCAGGTTTTTTCTTCTCTATTCCTTTCCTCCTCTTCTTCTTACTTCCTCCGCCACCATCCTACTTATCTCCGACCGCGGATCCTGTCTCGTCGGCGAAGAAGGTACGCTACTCTGTTATTATTAGTTATCTACTTATTTCCTTGCAGCTGGGACCAAAAATAGTACGCGACTCTTCTCGGATCACCCGCTTAGCAGCAGCCATATTCTTAGACCTAGGTTGACTCCCTTGGAGTAGTGTTTTGGTCATTAACTGAGCCAAAGACGCTCATGGCGTTCGTGTTCCTCTCCTCCTCTTGCTCAGTCGAGGACTGGTTCCTGTCGTGCTACGTGAATGGGGACCGCTCGTACTCGCGCCCCCCCCCCCCCCCCCCCCCCCCCCCCACCCCTGTTCTAGTCCCACCCTACTGGGTAGCATTAAGTGTGTTCTCCTCGGTAAACTGTCCATTGATTCTACCTCGACAAAGCTCCGAGCATATGATAGCGTTGTCCCTTCTCCATTATTGAGGGATGTGTTCCAGAGTTGAGGGGAGAGCCACGGCAACCGAACCCATATTAGCAACGTCCGTCGGCCTTTCGCCTTCAAATTTAGATGTCGGATCCCATTTTCGCGTTCAAATTTAGTCTGCGGTCGGATGTCCATGGTCCAGTTTCAGGTATTCTCTCTAGGTCCTCCTCTAGCGAGAATTCGATAAAATATTTTTCTCTCCTTTAGGCCTCCATTCTCGCAGGGCATAGTCCCGTATCTGCCCATAGTATGGTCTAGAACACACATAAATCACCATTGTATGTTTCCAGTATTCAACTGAGGCAGCAATGTCGTCTGTGGTGATCAACCACCGTTGGCCATCTCATCTTGAACGACAGTCAGCTTAGACAACCCTGCGCATAACATAGGTTGGGATTTTGATATCATAACCGGTGGAGAAGTGGTAGGAGTCAACCGGTTGGCTGCCTCCCCCTCCCTATGAGAGTTTGCGCTTTTATTGCTGAATTGGGGCTTTTGCCCTGATCTGGCACTCCCTGTTCCCAAATCGCCCTGCCCTCCTCCTCTGTGGTGCAGTCGATGCGGAGGTAAAGACTCCCTACTTGCACTCTTCCTCAAGACTCAGCCCCTTGCCGTCCCCCCAGATCTCGTCTCGTGTCTAATTTCTTTCCCCCATAGCCAGACAACCCGACATCTTTGCCCTTTCTCCTTCGTTTCACAGTCGTTCAGCCCTCCGAAGCCCCCTCCACTTCCTCCGCTGCACAACTTTCCCCATCCCTGCCCGAGCTTCCCCTTTCGTCCTAGGTTTATCTGTCTCTCCTATCGCCCAAGTTTTCTTCTGTGGAGGCCATTTTGGGTTATATATATGTATATTAATTTTTTTTCAAAATGAAAGAGTTGAAATGAGTTCTCTTCTTGATAATAAGTGTGAATTTCCATGGAGTAATATTTTTGTAGATGTTTAAAAAAAGTTATTAGACAATTTCATTTGTACTTTTGTAACAATAGCGAAGAACTATATAAAAGTTAATCGACTATGCTCTTTAGTACAAATTAAGAAAAATCTTGATAATAATGTCTAGTCAACAGAATTAGTTACTTATTCAGCGGATTGTACAGAAGTTACTTATTAGTGGATTGCACACCGGAACGCACCTTTTCGCCGCGCTCCGTGTTTCCATTTGATACACATTTGGAAGTTTAACCAATGTACCACATTCCTGTTCCATGTTCTAGCCTCTAGGTAACCATGATTGTAGACCAAGTAAAGTTCCCATGACAACATGGGATGCAATATACATAATATTGCATTGTGTCGAATAGTTAATAGTTGCAGAAGCTGATAATTGCTATTTGTGTTTGGTAGGTATGAGTTTTTTTTGACTAGAGGATAGTTGCTGGTCGGCGAAGACCACCAAAAATTCATTTGTTATGTACTGAATTAAGTGATCTTGGTTCATCGCTTACCCGTATTCTCAAAAAGAAAATTTCTTCATCTGTTACTTGCTGATTCCACAGAACTATTTTGTCTGTCACTCTTCGTTTTACTCTTTAGTTTATTAGTTTTGTATATTATGATATATGTGTATACATATATGTCTGTTTCAGCATTTTGCTTTAGGAAATGAGTGGACTCAAGAGTCTTCAGCATTTCTTTGGCCCAACTTTTCAGAGACGATATCCTCAGGTTACGATGCTTTGATATTGTACTTTCATTGTTCAACCTTTTGGTCTTACATGTATTTGGTCAAGTTAAATAATAGATTATTTAAGCTTAAATTTATATTTTAATTCACTTATGGAGGATGCTTTACCGTGGTACTTTATCTCAATGCATCTATTTTTATATTGATTGTTCCTCTTCATAATTCTCCGTGTCTTAACCTAGTAATTTGTGTCCTCGGTACAAGTGTGATAGTTTTGTTTAGTTAACAATTTTACTCAATCAATACTTACAACAAATGCATCATTAGCTAATTATTCATGCTAAGTGTTAATTTATCAAGCACTAATCATACTTTATTTTTGAAGGATGAAATGAGTTTAGATATGGTTAAATGAGTTCTGGGCAGTAACTCAAGTAGTCAAATATAAGCTTTTGTTATGCCATTGCTCAAAGTTAGACATTCATTTGACTTTTTGGTTCTAGGAACCCACAAGGCAATCTGATGCACAATGAAATAGGACACATGTTTAGTTTTGTACTATGTTAAGCTTCTTTCTTTTCCAAGGTATTTCTTCTTCAATGCTTAGTTGATGGACAAATAGATCATGGTTGAAATCATGTGACAAGAATTAGTGCTTGCAATCTAGGTATTTCTTCTTCAATGCTTAGTTGATGGACAAATAGATCATGGTTGAAATCATGTGACAATAATTAGTGCTTGCAATCTACAAGTGTTTGTCTGCAATCTTGAACAAGTTTTTGAGACTTGAGAGGTTGCACGGGCATGTGTCTAGATGATCGTGTATGTGTGTCCGTCTCCAACACAATACTCTCTAGATACACTCACCGAGACATGGTCGGTCCTCGTCAAAGGGTCCCACAAGTGGTTGAAAATTTTTTGGCATGGTCATACAGTCATACTTAACATAATCAAGATATGCAAAAGCAATTATATGACAGCACCTTTATTGAATTCTTAGAGCCTAGTTAGTATCTAAACATATATTTAAGAGTATAGCACTATAGCTAGTAATGGACTTCTTACAAAAAACCTTCCTTACGTACTCAATCACCCACACATGACCATTATCATCTTCAAAGCTCTTTTCTAGTTGTATTGATTGGATGTGCATCACAACTCTTAAGTTAGATGACCCCTTGAGATCAGAATTTCTGATCCGCTGATATTCAACCTCATAGTTGGTGCCATATTTTTTGGCAAGGAAATTATTGAAGTGTCTACCGCCTATTGCATTCTCTGGTTAGAAAGTATACTTTTGTTGGCATGCAGGTTAAGCTCATTACACAGTATTACATACAAATCTTGTATACATAGAACTAAGCTACCTTTTTATGTTCAGGTTTTTGGTTGTCGTATAACAGCATACACAATGTCATACTTAGAACTTTAGCTAGTCTAGTGTGTATCCAGCTAGTGCTGATTTTCCTACTTATTGGAATGTTCTATAATACACCATGGCATTAGAATAACCAAAAGCCTTTGCATCTCTGCAGTTTCTTGTCAAAATAGCATTTTCATCAAATGCCAACTATGCAGGGAAATCACTCCATAATTTTGAAACATCATGTTATTTAATTTATATCTCTTCTTTTTGTTTTTTGTGCTAGCTGCTATGTGTTCAACTATATGTTACCAATTTATTTTTGTTATATATATTGCAGGTTACCTCTAGAATATCTGCAGAAAGAGCTCCAGACTGTCGATATCTAGCTAGTGATGCTACAAATTCCGAACATACCGATTTGAAGAAGTCTTCGGTTGCTGCTTCTGATGAAGCAAAAGGGGATGGGTCCGATCCTTCTAAAAAGTCTGTAAGAGGAGGGGTAAGGCATATTTCCAAATGAATGTTTCTCTCTCTATTATATGTAAAACTGCTTTAGATGCTAGCTACCTTCATTCCTTTCTTCTGCTCATAGTCTGCTTACTTATTGCTAAACTGTGGCCCTAAAATAGTTACTACTGCCACAACATGATAAGGAGTATATATATTTTTTTGTTGGTGCAAATTAATGCTTTCACATGGTATCAAAATCTACATTCAAGTTTTTATAGACCATCATCCTACTATTGGTCCTTTATCTTTGACAAATATTTTCCTTTATTATTGGTGATAGATTGGCAATAGGTGCTAAACTCGAGCTGCTAGCTAGTATCCTTTGCTTTTTGTTTGATTTTTCTCGTTCTTTTCTTCTCTTTTCGTTCTGATAGTGACTTGCTGTCAAGGCAAGCTCCATGGGGAAGGACTCACATTTTGACTATCAACTCAAGCCTCACCATTGCTCATCTCTTATCCTATTTAACGCCTACAATTTAAGAAACTCAAGACCATTACTTTCAAGTGTCATCCTTTTCTCAATATCTAGCTAAGCAACCAATTATTTTCTATTATGATTGGTCTCAAGTTGTTTTATAAAAAAAACATTAGATGGTTAGTATTTGTTTTAGGGTTTGTTTTTAGGATATAAATGTCTCTTTTTTTAGAAAAACATGGGAGAGAAAATAGTTTTTTTTTTAAATGTTTGGTAAGGATTATGGGAGATTGTAATCTTCTTTACGTTGATTAATTATTTTTGGGTTTGGGAGTTGATTCGTTTCTTGATTTTATTTCTATTGTTGCATCTTTTGTCGTAACAAACTTGTATCATAGCGGGGTTCACGATCCGATGTGGTTGAAATTACGCCAATGGTGAGCGAAGGAGCTCCAAGAATGATGGTGGAAAAGGTGACCATGATCGTCCTTAGGTCCCAACGATGACAATTTTATGCAAGTTGGAGGATGTAATAAAGGGGTGTTGAGTTTTGCTGAAGGTGGAATTTATTTGTTTCTGGTGCTGAAGGCGATGATGGAATTCTGATGCTGAAGATGATGGTTGAGATCTTGTTGATGATGGTGACTTCGATTATGGAGATTTCAATATTTGTTGATTTTGGTTATTTTGGTGTTTTTTTTGGAGATTTCGATTTTGGTATTTGGTGATTATGTTGGAAGATTGTGCCTGCGAGAGGGACGACTGTAGTGGTGTGGATCTCGGCGTCAATCAACTAAAGGATGCGGTTAAAGTAAGAAGCATGCATTGCTAAGATAGGAGTCAACATTCAATTTCTATTTGTCAATCTACCAGGACGAGGTTGTGATACAAAGGCACAATCTAATCAAGATATTGTGGGTTGTGTTTCTTTTTGGGAGGATTTCAGTAATTGGGAATGGAATAAACATAAGCCTAGATATTGTTAGGATTTGTCTATAGTTTATCTAAAAAGTTTTTGTGTATTTAAATCATAAATACATTAGGATCAGTTTTTTTGACGGTTAAGAAACACTATCGGTTAGGATTTGTTTTAGGGTTGGGTGTTATAAATCTCTATCTTTTATTTAGAATATATGGGGGAGAGAATAGATAATAGGATTTTCTTGAGTGTTTGGTGAGGGTTATGAGAGATTGTAATATTCTTTACGATGATTAATGATTTTTGGGCTTGAGAGTTAATTCTTTTCTTGATTTTGTTTCTATTGTCGCTTGCATCTTTTGTCGTAAAATTTTCCTTCACATGTTAGCCACCCATGGTGATTATCGTTTTGACTCCACACTTTTAATTTTTGTTGGGACAACACTAGTTCTCCTAATTTAAATTTCTTCAATTTAGATCTATTTCATGATTTGGGATATGTGAGCATCGTAACCTGATACTCATTTCCATGAAACCAACAACTAGTACTAATGGAAAAGAAGTTTTTTTTTACTAAATGGCAATGTTATGAGATAATTTCATAAATTATTTATGTAAATTTATGTTGGTTTAGAGTTTTATATTTTTCATTTTAATAATCTGTATATATCTTCAAAAATAATTTTTAGCTTTGGAGTATTGAAAATAATGTACAATGACGAGAAATATATTTTTTCTAGGAGATTTTGTTGGGCCACAAAAGCATGTATCTTATTTTTCTCTAGATTAAACACATATGGACACCTATATCAATTGAGTACATAATAATAATTTTGCTTGTTTGTGCAAGTGCAAACAACTTCTACAGCCACAAGTCTCTTAAACAAGGTTCGCAATATCTATATCGAATACTTTGTATGACTATCTGGATCGGCAGTATCGGATCAGAGTATCAGTTTTTTTGATATTGGATAGCAAATAATTATTAATAATTTATAAAAAATTAGAAAAATATTTTTTTAAACATTGATGCATAATTTTAGGTGTTTCTTGTATTGTTTCTTAGTAGTTTTGAAATTAAATGAAATAATAGCCGCCCTTGCTGATTAGTTTGCCTACGATAAATAAGTTTTCATTATGTACATGTTTTATAACTTTACTATGCTTTTACACCCTTGCTGATTGGTCTTTTCCGTTCATTTTTCAAATTGATTGAGAATAGACCCCAAATGTTGTAGTGCCCCGCTCCTCGCGGTCCACTATGTAATACCTACGACTTGCTGACTCAGTCTTGAACTGAGTATTTGGGGAAACCTTTGCCGGTATCGATTGATCACGGATGAAATGCGATGAACCTTTCCAATTAATGGATTGGCTTCTATTGAAATGAATCCAAGAGTTTTGTTGGATGTTTTCCTTTCGCTGCTTGGTTTTGATGAATGCGTTTTCGTGTTGGTTTTCGATGATTGGTTTTCATTGTTCGCTTTCATCGCATTTCGCATTTATTCCGAATTTTGAGAGAAAGAGACGAAATATGCTAATCAACTGTTGGTGCCAATGTAGGACGCGTGAACTGTTCGTGAACGACGCGTGAAGTCTCTCCTTCTCTCAACTAAGATTCATCTCGGTGAGTTGCTTCAACCGAACAAACATTGATCTGTACGCCTAATAAAAATGATCTCTAGTCCACTCTGTTGCCTTGTCCCTATGATCAACGATACCACCTCAACAAAAGATAAGAGAAGATAATTGAATTGAATCAAATGCAAGAATATGTATTGCTACTCTATCTGCTCCACAAGAATGATCATCTGTTCGGTTACTAAGTATGCTTGAAAATGTAGACATGTACAGACGAACTTGTACGTGTTGAGATGAATAAGAAGGCACGAAATGAACGTGTCGTATATCTGTGCATAAGTCTAAATGTGTCTCATCTGATAGAACGGCTAAAGCATGCATTTGGTCTCGGACAACTTGTATACAAGGAAATATTTCTCTCGGGTGGTATCTGGGGGCACCTGGAACCGCTCGGCCTAGGAGAGATTAAGAGCACCCTGAGGTAAAAGAGACCTCATGTTAAAAGGGTAGCCGACATCTGAGTCCTTAGCGACGAGCTGAACCAAAGAGTCACAGCGGCTAATCATGGGGATACCCCATGGACCAACATGTAGAATAGTCCACCTGCATGACCCGAATTACAACTTCGACATCTGCAAGAATGAAACATGAATTACTTGTTATGCAAATTGTGCTAACATATTTTTGTGCAGGGATGACTACCGACGATGGTAATTTGCTTATGAATTATTCTACTATCATATTCTTATGAATTGTTAAAAAGAACCTAGACAAGTAGAAAGATCACTAGTAAATGTTAGCTCCACATGTTGATTTAGTGCAGAGATTTGCGAGTTCGGCAAAAAGTCGCTCGCCAGTACATGATGTGTGCTGACCCACGTTGTGGGCATCCTTTTCAGAAAGCAAAGGAGACGGGAATTTCAAGTGAGGCACTAAAGCTCGTCTAGCCCAGTAGAGTTGTGGACTGCCTCGAAGCTACTTTTCATTCCAGTCAAGTTGCAAGTTTCTTTTCCTTTGAAGGTGTCTTTTCATTTCCACCATGTAATAAAGGGATATGATGTATGGACATTGTGTCTATTTTCAAAAGAGAGTTTTAAAGAGAATTATGTAGCCAAGATAAGGCAAATCTGAGTTCGCAAAGCTTTGTACTTGTATTCCTATCAAGTTTATCAATAAAATGAGTATTTCTATTTCAAATCTCTGTCCAATATTTGGTTTTCTGCAATGAATGGGTGCGTGCGTGTGTTTTTGCTTGACTAGTTGTTTTGTGCAGGTACATGGTCTTGTGCAAGCGCAATTTAGGCTTGCACGGCATCACGCCTTAGCGAGTACGAACGATCCCGCAGGGATCCAAGCAAGACGGACAACCCTAGCGGGATCGGGGCGTGACAAAGTGGTATCAGAGCACGGTTTTACGTCCTTGGCCTCTTGCAAATATCGTTTTCGAAAAAGTATATAAAGTATTTTGATGGTTTTCAAAAGTTCTGATTTTTGAGTTATGAAAACCAATGTCCCATACAATAAGTCCATAATATTTTATGAGACTGACAGAAGTTATACTCTTTTGTAGAGAAATGGTCCCTCCTCGACCAGCTGTCTCGACCGATCCGATAGAACGGATCATGACCCTGTTGGAACTGCAGAGGCAAGATAATGAGGAGCGTGGCCAAATGCAACAGGCCCGACTGGAGGCCCAACAGAAGCAGTTGGATTCCTTGACCCAACTTGTAACTGCGCTTGCGGCAAATCGAGATACAACCGCAGCGACCAAACCAACGAGAACGCCCGAGATTGAGCCTGTGGAGGGTGACGAACCCCAGCCAACGCAAAGGCACTCTTCCTTTAAGCCAAAGGACTTCTTGGATGTGAAACCTCCGGAATTTGAGGGCAGGACATCACCCGACAAGGTGGTGGACTGTATCGATAAAATGGAAAGTCTGTTCACATTCGTAGGAGTTCCGAGTAGCAAGAAGGTATTGTGTGCCGTTCTGCTACTACGACTGCGGGAAAGGACTGGTGGAAGGCGAAGAAGCCGACGCTGCTTGCAACGGCTAAGAATGGGAAGATTTCATGGGTCTCGTTCAAGAAGACGTTTCTGGATCAATATCTGCCTCCAGCCATAAGCAAAAAAAAAAGGAGAATGACTTTATAACGCTGAAACAAGGAGATATGTTCGTAGAGGACTATGAATCTGAATTTGTCAAGTTGGCAAATTTTGCTGCTGTTATGTTACCAACGGAACAGACCCGCATAGATCGATTCGTTGAAGGTCTGAATGACGACATTCAGTTGAGCGTGCACCGAGAATGTGGGTCGTACTCTCAGGCCTTTGAGGTGGCGCTGCAGGTAGAACAATTCAGCCTGAGGAAAGCGTCAACAAAGATTCAATATGGTCGCAACCAGCCTACTAAGAGGTACCACGACGGTGAGAAAAAGACCGATGGGGAACCGCGAAATGAAATGATCTGTACCTACGGCGGTCGACGAGGAAATGCGAATGAAGACTGTCGCTATGCGAAAGGGCTGGATTGCAGTCACTGTGGGAAGCGTGGACACACCAAAGAAGTTTGTCGTGTCGCAAATAAAGCTTGTTTCAGCTGCGGCCAACAGGGTCACGCTGTCAGAAATTGTCCTAAGAGAAATCGAAACAGAGATGAGATAAAGGAGCGTGGGCCGCTGCCAGGTCCACCGTCGCTTCGAGACAATCCGCACAATCAGCAGTTGCGGAATGCCAACACTGCGACAACGCGCGTTTATAATCTCTCCAGCTTGCTTGATCCAGAATGCAATACTAGTGGAGGTGAGTTTATATCTTAAGTTTTGAGGACAATACTTCTTCTCAGTGGGTTATTATGTAGTGCCCCGCTCCTCGCGGTCTACTGTGTAATATCTACGGCTTGCTGACTCAGTCTTGAACCGAGTATTTGGGGAAACCTTTGCCGGTATCGATTGATTACGGATGAAATGCAATGAACCTTTCCAATTAATGGATTGGCTTCTATTGAAATGAATCCAAGAGTTTTGTTGGATGTTTTTCTTTCGATGCTTGGTTTTGATGAATGCGTTTTCGTGTTGGTTTTCGATGATTGGTTTTCATTGTTCGCTTTCATCGTATTTCACATTCATTCCGAATCTTGAGAGAAAGAGACGAAGTATGCTAATCAACTGTTGGTGCCAATGTAGGACGCGTGAACTGTTCGTGAACGACGCGTGAAGTCCCTCCTTCTCTCAACTAAGATTCTTCTCGGTGAGTTGCTTCAACCGAACAAACATTGATCTGTACGCCTAATAAAAATGATCTCTAGTCCACTCTGTTGCCTTGTCCCTATGATCAACGATACCACCTCAACAAAAGATGAGAGAAGATAATTGAATTGAATCAAATGCAATAATATGTATTGCTACTCTATGTGCTCCATAAGAATGATCATCTGTTCGGTTACTAAGTATGCTTGAAAATGTAGACATGTACAGGGCACAAAATGAACGTGTCGTATATCTGTGCATAAGTCCAAATGTGTCTCATCTGATAGAACGGCTAAAGCATGCATTTGGTCTCGGACAACTTGTATATACAAGAAAATATTTGTCTCTCGGGTGGTATCTGGGGGCACCTGGAACCGCTCGGCCTAGGAGAGATTAAGAGCACCCTGAGATAAAAGAGACCTCATGTTAAAAGGGTAGCCGACATCTGAGTCCTTAGCGACGAGCTGAACCAAAGAGTCACAGCGGCTAATCATGGGGATACCCCATGGACCAACATGTAGAATAGTTCACCTGCATGACCCGAATTACAACTTCGACATCTGTAAGAATGAAACATGAATTACTCGTTATGCAAATTGTGCTAACATTTTTTTGTGCAGGAATGACTGTCGGCGATGGTAAGTTGCTTATGAATTATTCTACTATCATGTTCTTATGAATTGTTAAAAAGAACCTAGACAAGTAGATCTTTCTACTAGTAAATGTTAGCTCCACATGTTGATTTAGTGCAGAGATTTGTGAGTTCGGCCAAAAGTCGCTCGCCAGTACATGATGTGTGCTGACCCACGTTGTGGGCATCCTTTTCAGAAAGCAAAGGAGATAGGGGGATTTCAAGTGAGGCACTAAAGCTCGTCTAGCCCAGTAGAGCTGTGGACTGCCTCGAAGCTACTTTTCATTTCAGTCAAGTTGCAAGTTTCTCTTCCTTTGACTGTGTCTTTTCATTTCCAGCATGTAATAAAGGGATATGATGTATGGACATTGTGACTATTTTCAAAAGAGAGTTTTAAAGAGAATTATGTAGCCAAGATAAGGCAAATCTGAGTTCGCAAAGCTTTGTACTTGTATTCCTATCAAGTTTATCAATAAAATGAGTATTTCTATTTCAAATCTGTGTCCAATATTTGGTTTTCTGCAATGAATGGGTGTGTGTGTGTTTTTGCTTGACTAGTTGTTTTGTACAGGTACATGGCCTTGTGCAAACGCAACTTAGGCTTGCACGACATCACGCCTTAGCGAGGACGAACGATCCCGTAGGGATCTAGGCAAGACGGACGACCCTAGCGGGATCGGGCGTGACAAAGTAGTATCAGGGCACGGTTTTACGTCCTTGGCCTCTTGCAAATATCGTTTTCGAAAAAGTATATAAAGTATTTTGATGGCTTTCAAAAGTTCCGATTTTTTAGTTATGAAAACCAATGCCCCATACAATAAGTCCATAATATTTTATGAAACTGACAGAAGTTATAATCTTTTGTAGAGAAATGGCCCTCCTCGACCGATCCGATAGAACGGATCATGACCCTGTTGGAACTGCAGAGGCAAGATAATGAGGAGCGTGGCCAAATGCAACAGGCCCAACTGGAGGCCCAACAGAAGCAGTTGGATTCCTTGAACCAACTTGTAACTGCGCTTGCGGCAAATCGAGATACAACCGCAGCGACCAAACCAACGGGAACGCCCGAGATTGAGCCCGTGGAGGGTGACGAACCCCAGCCAACGCAAAGGCACTCTTCCTTTAAGCCAAAGGACTTCTTGGATGTGAAACCTCCGAAATTTGAGGGCAGGACATCACCCGACAAGGTGGTGGACTGGATCGATAAAATGGAAAGTCTGTTCACATTCGTAGGAGTTCCGAGTAGCAAGAAGGTATTGTGTGCCGTTCTGCTACTACGACTGCGGGCAAAGGACTGGTGGAAGGCGAAGAAGCCGACGCTGCTCGCAACGGCTAAGAATGTGAAGATTTCATGGGCCTCGTTCAAGAAGGTGTTTCTGGATCAATATCTGCCTCCAGCCATGAGCAAAAAAATGGAGAATGACTTTATAACGCTGAAACTAGGAGATATGTCCGTAGAGGACTATGAATCTGAATTTGCCAAGTTGGCAAATTTTGCTGCTGTTATGTTACCAACGGAACAGATCCGCATAGATCGATTCGTTGAAGGTCTGAATGACGACATTCAGTTGAGCGTGCTGAATCGAGAATGTGGGTCGTACTCTCAGGCCTTTGAGGCGGCGCTGCAGGTAGAACAATTCAGCCTGAGGAAAGCGTCAACAAAGATTCAATATGGTCGCAACCAGCCTACTAAGAGGTACCACGACGGTGAGAAAAAGACCGATGGGGAACCGCGAAATGAAATAGTCTGTACCTACTGCGGTCGACGAGGACATGCGAATGAAGACTGTCGCTATGCGAAAGGGCTGGATTGCAGTCACTGTGGGAAGCGTGGACACACCAAAGAAGTTTGTCGTGTCGCAAATAAAGCTTGTTTCAGCTGCGGCTAACAGGGTCACGCCGTCAGAAATTGTCCTAAGAGAAATCGAAACAGAGATGAGATAGAGGAGCGTGGGCCGCTGCCAGGCCCGCCGCCGCTTCGAGACAATTTGCACAATCAGCAGTTGCGGAATGCCAACACTGCGACAACGCGCGTTTATAATCTCTCCACCTTGCTTGATCCAGAATGCAATACTAGTGGAGGTGAGTTTGTATCTTAAGTTTTGAGGACAAAACTTCTTCTCAGTGGGTTATTATGTAGTGTCCCGCTCCTCGCGGTCCACTGTGTAATACCTACGGCTTGCTGACTCAGTCTTGAACCGAGTATTTGGGAAAACCTTTGCCGGTATCGATTGATCACGGATGAAATGCAATGAACCTTTCCAATTAATGGATTGGCTTCTATTGAAATGAATCCAAGAGTTTTGTTGGGTGTTTTTCTTTCGCTGCTTGGTTTTGGTGAATGCGTTTTCGTGTTGGTTTTCGATGATTGGTTTTCATTGTTCGCTTTCGTCGCATTTCGCATTCATTCCGAATCTTGAGAGAAAGAGACGAAGTATGCTAATCAACTGTTGGTGCCAATGTAGGACGCGTGAACTGTTCGTGAACGACGCGTGAAGTCTCTCCTTCTCTCAACTAAGATTCATCTCGGTGAGTTGCTTCAACCGAACAAACATTGATCTGTACTCCTAATAAAAATGATCTCTAGTCCACTCTGTTGCCTTGTACCTATGATCAACTATATCACATCAACAAAATATAAGAGAAGATAATTGAATTGAATCAAATGCAAGAATATGTATTGCTACTCTATCTGCTCCACAAGAATGATCATCTGTTCGGTTACTAAGTATGCTTGAAAATGTAGACATGTACAGACGAACTTGTACGTGTTGAGATGAATAAGAAGGCACGAAATGAACGTGTCGTATATCTGTGCATAAGTCTAAATGTGTCTCATCTGATAGAACGGCTAAAGCATGCATTTGGTCTCGGACAACTTGTATACAAGGAAATATTTGTCTCTCGGGTGGTATCTGGGGGCACCTCGGCCTAGGAGAGATTAAGAGCACCCTGAGGTAAAAGAGACCTCATGTTAAAAGGGTAGCCGACATCTGAGTCCTTAGTGACGAGCTGAACCAAAGAGTCACAGCGGCTAATCATGGGGATACCCCATGGACCAACATGTAGAATAGTCCACCTGCATGACCCGAATTACAACTTCGACATCTGCAAGAATGAAACATGAATTACTCGTTATGCAAATTGTGCTAACATGTTTTTGTGCAGGGATGACTACCGACGATGGTAAGTTGCTTATGAATTATTCTACTATCATGTTCTTATGAATTGTTAAAAAGAACCTAGACAAGTAGAAAGATCACTAGTAAATGTTAGCTCCACATGTTGATTTAGTGCAGAGATTTGCGAGTTCGGCCAAAAGCCGCTCGCCAGTACATGATGTGTGCTGACCCACGTTGTGGGCATCCTTTTCAGAAAGCAAAGGAGACGGAGATTTCAAGTGAGGCACTAAAGCTCGTCTAGCCCAGTAGAGCTGTGGACTGCCTCGAAGCTACTTTTCATTCCAGTCAAGTTGCAAGTTTCTTTTCCTTTGAAGGTGTCTTTTTATTTCCAGCATGTAATAAAGGAATATGATGTATGGGCCTTTTGACTATTTTCAAGAGAGTTTTAAAGAGAATTATGTAGCCAAGATAAGGCAAATCTGAGTTCGCAAAGCTTTGTACTTGTATTCCTATCAAGTTTATCAACAAAATGAGTATTTCTATTTCAAATCTCTGTGTCCAATATTTGGTTTTCTGCAATGAATGAGTGCGTGCGTGTGTTTTTGCTTGACTAGTTGTTTTGTGCAGGTACATGGCCTTGTGCAAGCGCAACTTAGGCTTGCACGGCATCACGCCTTAGCGAGGACGAACGATCCCGCAGGGATCCAGGCAAGACGGACGATCCTAGCGGGATCGGGGCGTGACAAATGTCGGTATCAATCAATATCAGGAGCGATCAATATTGGATCGGGACATGCCAAACCGTATCGGCCCCATCATATCGACATATGCCTATGCTTTTTAAATTGAGTTCCGTAAGTATTGATAGTCACATTATATGTTCAACTTCAGTGAGGCGCCCTTGTTTGAAGATTAATTGCCTACAAATAATTCTAGTGGTCATTATTTTTCATATCATATTATTATGTTACACATGTACTAAAATTAGCTATAGTTTTTAATCATGTGCATATGATGATGTAGGTCGAAAAGACAAGAATGTTTCAGGCTTTGTATCTAAATTTGGATTCAGATAGGATTTATCTTTATCCTTTAGATGTTTTAGATTTGAGTTAGTTTTGATCGGAATAATCTTTATCATTTAATTGTTTTAGATTATAATTAGTTACTTTTGATAGGATATATCTTCATCATTTAATTGTTTTATATTAGAACTAATTAGTTTTGATAGGATTTATCTTTGTCCTTAGTTTGTTTTAGATTTGACTGTACTTCTTAGATGAAAGAATATAAAAGAGCATGCACATGTTTTTTCAAGATGGAAAATTCATAAATAACAATTGAGTCTCTTAAATTTTTATTGATGACTTTGGCCCTCCTTGACGTGATTCCAATAAATATATTACCTCGGTGTTTTGTTGATACACGACATCGTCGTCTGTTATTATAGAGTGATCCTGATGAAAATACTAGGCATATTTATGATTTTTCATGGTGTATGGTTGCTAATAACATCGTGTTGGTCTTGAGAGTAGAGAATGCTTAGATGCTAAAATACAATTGTGGAGAAACTTCAGAATTTAAGAGTTTTATAGTTAGTAGGACGAAAACAAGAGTATAAGAAATATAATTTCACCCATAAGTCAAATAGAAATAAGGACTACATATAGATGGACAAGAGATACCACGGAGAGATAGCTTTTGCTACTTATGATGAGCCATCCATCATAATGGTCATATTTAAGAAGGATATTGTGCATCTAATTAAAATAGGATTGATGGGAGTGCTTATGGAGTACTTTGTATTTTGTAATAATAAGTTACCATTTTTCGGAAGAAAAATTCTAAAGATAATATGACAAACCATGTTCTTTGGATCGAAGATCTGGGAAATGAAGAAACGTGTCTAGAAAATTAGCATACGAGAAATTAGGATGCTAAGTTGGATAATACATTAAAAGATCTGATAAGAAATTTGTGTTCATGTGAGAAGTTCGAGGTTGTGCTAATTGAGAACAAGATGAGAGAAAGTCATAATTTGCTGGTTTGGGCATGTGCAAGGAGATCAATAGATGCACTGGTAAGGAGGGACTAGTAGTTAAAGGAGCCATTAGCCCTAGCGGTAGGCCTAAGTGGACATGGATTGAAGTTGTAAAGAAGGATAGGGGTTTTTGTTAGTGTTATAGAGGACATGGCCCTAATAAGTGCTGGATAGAAGAAAAATATTCAAACATCTGACTCCGAATTTTTGGGATAATGGCTTTGATTTCTTCTTGTTGTTACTGTGAACCATTATCTAGAGCGCACTTGATTGTTCCCCCTTCAGTTGGTAGCAAAGCAAGTTTGATATGGAATTATTTTCATCTAAAGTTCGTGATGTCTTGTTCGTAGAGGGGGAGATCTATTGCAACGTCAACTTATAAGAGGGAGATATTTGATGCGGCATGATGAAAAGATAATATTGTTATTTCAGGATTAGTTGTATATTCAATTTTGGTTTTGGATAAAATTTATCTTTATATTTTAGTTCTTTCAGATTTGAATTAGTTATAGTTTTGATAGGAATTTAGTTGTTTAATGTTAGAATTACTTAGTTTTAATAGGATACATCTTTAATGCTTTTAGTTGTTTTAGTTTGAATTTGAATTGTTGGATGTAAGATGTAAGAACATAAAAAGCATGAATATGGTTTTTTTTTCTTTTTTTGAAGATGGGAAATCTAATGAATTAAAATTGAGTTTCTCTTAAACTTGGATGTAATGTCCTTGGTTCTTCTCCTCGGTTTGGTCCCCTGATATATCTAGCCTAGATAAGATTCCGTTGCTATCTGACATCACGAGGTTGCCAATTTCATCAGGTTGCAAATTTCATCGAGTGATTATTTGGAGCATACTTGATCATGCCCCATCACGTGGTGCACATGCACTTTTACTAGTATTTATATGTATGAATATTAACTCTTTTATTTGATTTTCTTTCCTAAGTGCATGTACTTCAATCAATCAGTTCCAATGGAGAACAAAACTTCTGTAGTGTATGGATTAAATATTGCATATTCTTGCATACAGGAAAAATAATGTTCATTTTATATATAATGTCATTGGTGTCAATTAATAATTCTGTTTTCGAAGTAATTGAGCTAATTTTGCAGCCCGTCTCGTGGCTGAGCCTGCTTTTGCTTATTATGACTGGAGGTGGAATAATTGCTTACTATGACAAAGAGAAGAAACGACATTTAGAAGGTATATTACTGCGCTGGTATGAAAACTGCTGCTCTTTTGATTGCATCAATGTTTTATGTTCTTCATGTCCTGTTCTCATGTTCCATTTTCCTTTAAGACAGAACTTGTATTTATGGTCCAGGGATTCCTTATTTTTAATACTGCAACTAGTTTTGGTCGTTTGATTTGTGCAACTAAATTCAATATCACAATTGATGAGATCAGTAGCACTTAATTTATTTTTAATAAAGAAATGCATGTGCCCTGTTGCATACATGTAATCTCATGGTGAAGATCAGAGATCTTGTAACATAAGAGCAGTTTCAGCAATAAATGTTAACTATGGGTTTGAGATATCTAAATGCCTATTGCAATGATATAGCAACCAATGAACAAACCTGCTATCTTCCAGAAACAATATGAGTTTCCAACAAACCTTTAATCTGTTCTTCTTTTTTCTACGTTCATTGGTTTATAATCTATCTTCACAATTTATTTTGGTTTTTGCGATATGCTAATCATGTCCTCTTTCACATTTCATCTATATTTTAGAGTATACTGTGATCAATGATCATATATGCTTTGCTATATCAATGTTGTATCTTATGTGACTACAAGCATGCTGGCAAATGATAATGATTTGCGTGTCGTGTATTGAATTTGTTTTCCTATTTGGGCCTAAAGTCGTTATTGGATTGAATGTTTGAAGAACACAGGCTTCCTTAGAACAAAATTCATGTGGAGGTTGCTAATTGCGTTTTTCTTTTATGTCAATGGATGAGATTAAGATATTTCTTAAAGGAACAACGTATGGATAGAGCTACCAGCTATGACATTCTGAGTCTGTAGATGAGACATCTAGGGATTAGATGTGAACCATATAAAAGCAGAGATTTTTAATGTCAGCTTGCCATTGTGGTAAAAAATGTTGTATATTGCAGGTCTAATGGGAAATCACGAAGGGAAATTTGATAAAGAAATGTAGAGTTAAATAGCAACATATATGATAATAGTGACATTTTTAATAAATAAGCAAACATGATAATACTATTCTTAACTGAGTTTACATTACCTTTGCCCTAGAAGCCAGCAACTTATAGCCACTTCTTGGTTCAGTTTCTTCAACGTCTCACTAGGAAATTCAGTTCAATGTCAAACTCTGAAGTAAAAGATTTCTCCTTGAATACCATGCTTAATTTCTTCCTGAGTTTGCTTCTTCGTTCATAGATAATTGAATGTTTATAAACAAGAATGACAATTCCATAAATTACATTATCATTTCTCTAGAGCTCAGCCACTTGCTTATACTTGTGCTCAACTTCTTGATTTCCCCCACCATACATCCCAGGGATAGCTAACTGAAATCAATTATAAGTCGATGTTTATTTAAGCTCTGCAGGAATTGATACCATCTGGAATATTCAAATACATATTACCTTTTGAGATCTGTACTAGCTCCTAAGGTATCTTAAATAAACATTGCTACTAGGAATAAGTTACATGCATGCTTATAATGAGATGTTTTAAGTTTTGAGCTTCAATAATTGATTTACCTTCTCACTGACGATTTATAAAATTGGATGGAAAGAAAGCTGTGCTTGCAATGACTTTTAGCATGGAAGTTATCCACTTGTAGTTACACGACTTTTAGCTTGTCCTTTAGTTTAACATTCCTGACACACTAAGCTCTATGGTCTCTAGCCATCTGGATTGACTTCGTGGTGTGTTTTAGCAATTTAACAAGCAGATTATGTTGTCTGCCACAAAAGTTTATCTTGACTGGATTACTAGCTAGTGAATACTAAATCTCAGCTACTCAGTTTTGTTTTAAATATGTTATAAGACGGCTACTTTTGGATCTCTTGATGAATATACCAGTTCTATGGTTTCACTGTACTTTTTGCTATACAGAGCTGAAGAATTTATCAAGTACAGCAAAACAGGGACCATCTGTTGGTACTGCTGCTATAGGTGGCCCATTCAAGCTTGTGAACCATGATGGGAAATCTGTCTCTGAAAAGGATTTTATGGGGAAGTGGACATTGCTATATTTTGGATTCACCCACTGCCCTGATATTTGTCCTGATGAACTCCAAAAGCTAGCTGCTGCTGTTGATAAGATAGGTACGTTCCACGTATGGCATACCGCAAACTTGTGCAGACCTATATCTCTACTTTGAGAACTCCGACAAAGGTTGAGGAGTAATGATATATATATCCCTCAACCATCACCATAACTCTGGAGTTTTAATATAGTGCTAGGGAGTTCAACAAACATTAGGAACGAGGATATAGATAACACTGCTCTGAAGTTTTAATATAGTGCTCTGAAGTTTTTCTTGCTTCTTTTAGAAGAAAAAATTGGGTTGGAAATTGTACCTGTTTTTATCTCGGTTGATCCAGAGAGAGATACGGTTGAGCAAGTCCATGACTATGTCAAAGGTACGGTTTCGTACGTAGGCTAATGCAAGCAGATTTGATATCTCATATACAAATGCGTGTATGCTGCATTCTTTTCTCCATGCTGTTATACTTTTCTTTTCCATTTTTTTATACATCTACAAAATGATTTATTGAGAAAAGTGCTGCTTTCTTAATTGTACAGAATTCCACCCAAATTTAGTAGGCTTAACCGGTACACCAGAGGCAATTAGGCAAGTTGCTCGTGCTTATCGAGTTTACTATATGAAGACAGAAGAGGAGGGTGATGATTACCTTGTCGATCACTCAATTGTTATGTAAGTTTAAAGCACATTTAAATGTTTTAATCTTTGGATCCTTTCAATATTCCCACTTCAGTACAATCAACCTTTCCTTTATAATTATATGAAATGTTTTATGATATGTCATGGTTGAGATTCAGCCATTCTCAGTGGGTTTAATTTGGGGCTAATGTGAAACTATGCCCATAACTGGTATCAGCCTAGTTTCCACGAGTAGTCACCTCTGCCACTGGGAATACTTTGAAATGATAAGAACACTGATAGCCGCACCCCCGGCTCCCCGCCCCCCACCACCCACCACCCCCCCACACACACATCCCCTATTGTTCCAAGTCCCATAAATGGGAGCTTTATCATATAAAACACACAGGCGTACGCACAGTCAGAAAGTCAACTAGTGTGGCCCTGTGTTCATGACTCAAATGAAGAAAGTTCGACTCATATAATCACATGTTTAGACAAACTATGAGTATAGTTAATATAACTAAGTGGTGATTTATAGTGCAAAAGATGCCATTACCAAGTCACCATGTTTTTTGTCCCTTTTCATTTCCTTTTGCACTTTGAAATGGGGGCAGCTTGTTGAAGCTAGTGGGTATTCCAAAATCCCTAAGCTAATAAAGCCCCCCACTGCTACAAGGCTACTGCAAATGCAGGGTCTACAGATGGTCGATATGTACGCAGTCTTACCCCCAAAATATTAAGACGCTGTTTTTGCTACTCTTACTCCCAACCTCTAGGATGCAAGTGCCAAGGCTTATCGTTGTGTCAAATGCGCCATTGCAAAACCCCAAAACTACTTTTGTTATTTTCTATTTACTTCTAGTTTTTGTGGTTTCTTGTTGTTTATATGTCACCAAATGAAACTTTAGTCCCTTCTTTGGTTATGGAAATAAACATTATAGCTCTATATATATGGTAATATGCACTACTTTGGTGGATTGTTGCGTTGGTCTTGGACTGTAGAATCAGCCCATAAGCTTACGTTCTGTATAAGAACATCCAAAATTTTCTCTCATTTACTTGTCTCTTTCTTACATTACCATTCACTATTATCGGAGAACATGAAAGCTGTCCGATCCTGCTCTCTGTTGCAAATGCAAGCATTTCAAGACACAAATGTTGATTCGTTGAGGTTAGGCCTTTGCTAATTTGCTGCATTGAGACCCAATCTTCGAGTAATGTAATCTACTTTTTAAGGGCAGTGACAAACACAATCAATCACATTGATAAAAAGAAAAATTCTCTAGAACTTTAGTTCTTGCCACACTTCACTTTGTAGCATGGAACATCTTTTAATCAAAACTAATATGCTAATCAACGTGTAGGTACTTGATGGACCCCAAGATGGAGTTTGTTAAATTTTTTGGGAAGAACTACGACGTTGACACATTAGCAGAAGGCATAGTCAAAGAAATATCAGAGTATGGGAAGTAGGAGCAGCAGCAGCGAGCTTCACATCTTTGCTTTCTGCTAGAAATTCAGTTTTTTCTAATTTATACCATTTTTTTTTTACTTAAAATGGCTTCTAGAGTCTTTTGTGATTTTTATCCAGAGTTAAGCAATGGTTGCAATCGATGCCTGAATATGTAATCAAATTTATACCTGGTCGAAAATTTGTGCACTATCTGATGCAATAAAAGACCATTGTCATATCTACTAAATTCACCAGGCATTTAAATTTTACAGGATGCACTCTTCAGCTCTTGGCAGCTTGAGATTTCAATCTCTCTTGTTAGTTATTTATTTATTTAGCAGTATAACTTTTGAGTAAACACTAGAAATGATAGCCCTGGCTACAATAGAAGGCTACCGTACCTTTTCTTTCTTTTTCTTTTACTTGTAATTGAAATGTGAAATGGAAATGGAAATGTAAATGTAAATCATTCACTTCACGTTCCCGGCAAACAGTCTACAGATGGAGATGTGTTTTCTTTTTAACCTTCATTTTTTGGTAGTGTGCTTCATGCATTAATATGCCATTGTGGTCTTCCCATTTACATATTTAGCAGAAAATGTGTCTGCGGAATATATTCACATGATACCAACAAATATGTGCAGTGCTTACTACAACTTCTACAGCAAATAAAGACTGGAAATACTGCCACTCAGGGACCCGTTTACGTTTTGGGCTATCTGTAACGTTCCAAATGTTGCACCCCGTCCGAGGTCAAGTTGCATAACCTTTCCATGGACCAAAGTTATGCGGGCGGAACTCTCCAGAAGACGGATTTCTTTGGAAGGCTCATGATCATTCTAGATGGTCCATTAAGTTTTCTTTTATATCCCTTAGAGAATAATTCTGGAATATGCTGATTCCAGTATGGTAGGAAGAATAATTTCTAGAATATTCTTTCCAGAAGTTTCCATGTAAAGCTTTATGAGCCATTATAAAAGGGGAGGCTCATTTTTCTTTTTTTTCTTACCACCTAAAAACTTAAGCATTCTCCAAGCAATAAAAAAATTATTATGAGTTCCATCTTTGCTCCTCTCTTCTTAATTTCTTTAGCGATCTAGCTAAGTCGTGTTGGAAAGACTTGCATGAGTCTTCGAGAAGGAAGATAGTGCATCGTACGGGACGAAGTGCTAGCAAAAATACTAAGTCCGTGACATATCGTTCTCCCTAATGTTTGAAAATTTCTAAAGTAAAATTTATATTTTCTCAAATGCAGTTTGCTTGTTCTCCTAAATTTTGTATAAGAATATTTGCTTATGTTCTAGTCTCTTTTCTTACCACTTGATCCTGCCTTCGTTTCTGCTGCCACTTTGGTAGTCTTCTTGCGTTATTCACCGGCAAAATATGTGAGCACCATCTGAATTTTAAATTTAGTTTTGGCAAAAACAAAACTAAGAATTTTTTTTTCTCGTCTTCGCAAAAAATAAAAGAAAAGTTTGGTTCAGCAAAATCGAACTACATAGTAATAAAAGTTTACCAAATTATCCATATGTTTCTTTCCTTTTCCTTTACTCCTTATGGACGAAATATTTTTCTTTTCCTAATGTCAGACTACATAATTATATATTAGATTAAATCAGTTAAATATTAAATTTGGTTGGACTTTAATAGATTAGATTGAAAAGTGGAATGGAATGAATTGAAATCCTACACTAAACCTTTAGTTTGATTGTAATTTAAATTATAGACGATTTGAACGTTAATTCTAATTTTGATTTATATCATATTATATTTAAGTTTCTGGGTGTTAGATTCGGATGAAAATTTAGATGTACGATATGGCCACATACAAAGATGACTTTCATTATACCCTCCAAAAAACAAGGTTTACAAAACCAAATCCAAAGTTCAAAGCTTGGTTAACTTTTGATTGATTTATCATAACTTTGTTTAACAAAACTATGTTTTTAAATTTTCGCAGGATGTAGTTGGGGCAGGAGAGAGCATACGTTATGGTCGTCTAGTGATGAAGCGGCATGCATACGCTCAGGGCCGATCCAGGGGTTGGATTGTCCTATATCCGAAACTAGTTTTGGTCGTCCCTGCATCATTATTATAGGCCGATGCTGGAAGGTCATCCGCGATCCCATCCTCTATTGGGATCACGTTGAAACTTGAGGTTGCCCTAAACAGAGGGGAGTTGTCCAAGTCCGAAGTCTTATTTGGTTTACCTCTGGGCATACCCAGCATATGCTGAGATTGCTAACATTATGTAGTCAGCCAATAAATATTATTAAAGGGAGGTGGTGAGGGTGATCGGGGGCAAGGACGGGGGGTGGGATAGCAGGGGAGTAGGGGTGTGGCCGAAGAGGGGCGAGAGGGGGGTGGGGTGGGTGGTGGTGGTGGGGGTGGGTGGGGGGGGGGGGGGGGGGGGGAGGACCGTTGGCAAGGACGCGGGGGTGGTGGAAGGGGGGGTTGGGATGAGAAAGGAAGAAAGTTTTGTTATTTTTAAAATTTTGGGTATATTGTAAAACAAAGAGAAGGAGATGGAGGAAATTATTTCTTCATTCACATGTACCAATCATCTTGAGAAGAGCCCTTTATATAGGCTTACAATGGAGGTTAACATCATGATGATAATTAAAAAAAAAATGCCAAAAGGCATAGGTTATGGATAACCATAAGTCATAGGTTATGGATAACAAGAGACATAGGTTATGTAGGCCAACTAATTATGTGAATTATCCATATTTATAACACTCCCCCTTGGATATTCACCATTAATTAGTTGGTGGTGTATGCACATTTGTTGCCTCGTTAAAACCTTACTAAGAAAAACCCAGTGGGAAAAAATCTTAGTCAAGGAAAAAGAGTACAACGTGCAAAACTCAAAAATATTCTTCATGAATCATACTCCCCCTCGATATAATGGATTTGCTTGACTTCGATCACTTTTGTCCTTTGAGCATATGCATAAAACACTTTTGGAGGAAGGTGTTTATTCGATCTCCTTTGATGAATCCTTTTCGAACATGCGTAATGCAAGTCGCATTGTCTTTGAATATTATTGTAGGCTCATCTTGTTTTGTTGATCGCCAATATATAGCTGCATGGTTATTGATAAACACATAACCTGTTTGGAGCAACCCTTATGAAGGTCATAAATATGTTTGAGTCTGCACAACCATCTAGACAAGAATCGTTAGTAGAATCATATAATAAAATAATCTTATGCTAGTTGTTCCACAAAAATATCTCAATATGTGTTTAACTATATTCAATATGTAAGTGGAGGTGCAGAACTATATCTCGATAATAAATTAACATAAAATGCAATATCTGGTCTTGTGCAATGGCTAGATATAGTAGTGCTCCAATAGCACTTAAATACGATATTTCTGGAACAAGAACTTTTTCATCTTCTCTTTTGGTCGTAATGTACATTTATCCAAATCCAACCTGCGTACAACCATCGGTCTACTTAGTAGATGTACTTTTTCCATTATGAATCAGATCAAAATTCTTTCAATATATCGGAAATGAGATGCACTAATATCCCACAGGAACTTCGATCTATTTGCAAACCGAGACCAAGCTTTGTCTTTTTTTCAAGTCTTCATTTCAAACTCATTCTTCAAATAGTTTGCAGTTTTCTCCAATTCTGTAGGAGACCTGATCAGGTTTTATATCATCAATATATACTGCTACTATTGAGAATTTATTTCTAAATTTCTTAATGAAGACACATGGGTAAATTTGACTATTTTGTATCATTCCTTGGTCAAATATATGATAAGACGATTATACCACATTCTTGTGGATTATTTTAATTCATATAATGCTCATCTAATTTGAACACATGCCCTTAGACTTAGTCTTTGGCATTGTAAATCCTTCTGGAATTTTTTTTTTATATAGATGTCAGTATCTAAGTCTCCGTATAAATATGCAGTTATAACATCCATAAATCTTATATCAAGATTTTTAGAAACTGCGAGACTAATTAGATATCTAAAAATGACATCCGTAACTTGAGAGCATGTCTCAACGTAGTCAATTCCAGGTCTTTGAGAGAAACCCTGTGCTACAAGTTGGACTTTGTATATTTCAACTTCGTTTCTCTCATTTTATTTTCTCACGAAACACCTATTTAAAACCAACATGGTTTATGCCCTTTGGTGTTTCCACTATAGGTCCAAATACACCACGTTTTTCTAAAGATTTAATTATGCTTGAATAACATCTTTCCATATTGGCCAATCTTTTATTTGTCGACATTTATTTATACTACGTGGTTCATTTTCACAATCATCATTGTCCTTTGATATTTCAGTAGCTACTGCATAGTTAAATATGTCATCGATGACAAGTACTTTTCTATTCCATAATTCACCTGAACATGCATGGAATATCGAGATCTCTTTATTTTCAGGTACCTGTGCCTCTCTAGAGGCATCCAGAGGCATTTCAGTGAATTTGGAAACATGCACATATTCAGTATTTGTTTTCGGAGCTCCAGCCACTATTGGGCTTTTATCAGGACAAGATGTTTCATTTACTCTTCTCTTTCTAGGAGCACTATCCTTGGAACCTATAGGTCTACCACGCTTTTGACGTGTAGTAGTAGATTCATTTGCCGCCTTGTTTGAATTTTGTCCAATTGGAACAATGATTATGGCTGGCACATATGATATAGTTACCTTTATGGCATCATTAAATGCATCAGGTAATTAATTTGCAATTTCTTGCAAATATATCATTCTTCTTATCTCATAATCATATTTGGAGTTCTTGGAACTTAATGAGATCGATAGAGTAGGCGTATACCATGTCAATTCACGCCGTTAATTAGCAATAGTTTGTTCTATATGAACAATTTGTTGCTTATACCTCCCCCTAACGGCGGGAAGACTCTATCATCAAATTGGCTATCATCAAATCTTGTAGTAAAGACATCACCAGTCATTGATTTTAAATACCTTATTATGGAAGAAAACTCAAAAATAATATATATTTTTCAAACATCATTGGGGACCCATCTTAGTTCTTTTGGAAGATGGAACTGGAACATATACTGTATATCCAAACTTTCTCAAATATGAAATGTTTGGTTGTTTAACTAACAAGTTGTATATATATAAAATAATATGGTAGGCAATGAGTCTAAATTTAACTAAAGATGCAACATGTAAAATATCATGTCTCAAGCCACAATTTTTAAACTAGATTGCACTAGTAGAGGTCTAGCTATAAGTTGAAGATGTTTAATAAATGACTCAGCTAACCCATTTTGTGTGTGCACTGGGGAACATGATGCTCTATCTCAGTTACTAATGATGTACAATAATTATCAAAAACTTGTGAGATGAATAATGCGACATTATCAAGACTAATTAATATAGTCGAGTGATTAGGAAACTGAGATCTAAGTTTAATAATTTGGGCTAAAAGACGAGAAAATACGAGATTTCTAGTAGACAATAGACAAACATATGACCACTTAATAGATGCATCTATGAGTACCATAAAATATCTTAAAAAGAACCACTAGCAGGGTGAATATGACCACAAATGTCTCTTTATGTTCTTTACAAGAAAGTAGAAGACTCATTCTTAACTTTTAGAAAAGATGGTCTAGTTATAATCCTTCCTTGTAAACAAGGAATATATAGTTGATTCTTCAATAAGCCAATATCGTAATTTTCAATAAATATCCACAAAGCTTATCAATGATACATAGTATGTCCCGGATGACCCAAAGGGTCATGCCAAATGTTATATAAGACATGATCATTGGCTTTATATTTTGCCATATTCATATTAGATTCAATTATGTTAATGGTGGTGAAATACAAATCCACCGAAAAACAAGATAACTCTTCTAATGTGAGCCTTTTGCTCCCAACATTAGATGTGCTACATAATGACTCTTTGTTCTTATCATTTTGAGTTTCAATATGGTACCCATTTTGTGTATATCCTTGAAACTTAACAAATTCCTTTACGGAACTACTTGAACACATTCTGCAAATAAGTTTGAGTAACATGATGTGTGCTCTTCCAAAGCCCTCAATTATATGGCTGGCCAAGCTATTGTTGGCACTTTATGCATGTCAAATACCAACTTTGGCAAAGACTTTTGATTCTTCAAAATCATATGTGTTGTAGCACTATCTACCAAACACATATCTAAGTCATTTTTCTTGGATTCTTTGAATCTCTTAATCTCTTGTTGAGTAGCTCGGCATTGCTTAAATCAATGTCTATCTTTGTCATATTTACGACAAGCATTACTTCTCCATGAAGCAAAATAAAGATATTATGAACTTATATATTTTAGCTAGCATAAGTACAATAAGAAAAATTAAGCATTTCAAATGATAATATCATATTATAGAAATGTAACTCCAAATTTATAATATATATATATATTTTTTCAATAAAACAAAACTCTCATGGCCTAGACATTCCATGATTGAAACCAAAAATAGAACATGACATCAAATTTAAATAGTTTATAAGTAGTTGAAATAAACATAAACTGACTGAGTGCTCATTCAATGGAAGGTGAATTTTCAAGCATCTCCTCAAACTGTTCATTTGTAACTTTTCCATTTTGATCCTCTAAAAATAGGATCAAAACAATTCTTTTTTTTGTTTATTTTTTTTTTCATGAACCATTGTTTCAACCTTTGTAAAGTAACCATGACATATCTTCCAATTTTTTTTTTATTTATTCCCTTTTCCACGTCCTCCACCACGACCTCTGCTAATTCCAAAATTAGCATTTGCCTCAGGAATTTTCATTGACCCAGTTGGTCTAGAGTTGTGGTTTTTATGAGCACATTACTATTTGCCTTTACTACACTGAGATAGTCACCGGTTCAGAGTAATTTATGAATTTTTTTTTTTTTTTTTACAATATTATTGCTACAAAAGCATATTGCTTGCATGAAAAATGAAGAGGATCTTCTCAATCATTTGAGGCTCTGCTACTTTTTCTCCGTACAATCTAAGGCGGAAAACAATAATAAACAGAGCACAATTATATTATTTAACATTTTTACAGTCATGGTATCTTAAATTCAACCATTCAGTTTGAGCAGTCATAAGGATTACCATCCTTTGGTGGTCAAATCTATCATTTAGAGATGTCCACAAATTCAATGGATCATCCTTCCTTTAGAAATATCCTGTCTTTTGACCATCATGGATATGATGTCGTAGAAAAATCAAATCAAAGTCTTGACCTTGGCTTTAGAAATTTCTTTATTTTTCTTCTTAATAGTACCATCAAGCTTGTTGGACTGCAATTACAACTTTGCATCCATTGTCATGATAAATAATTATTTCTGCTCATATCAAGAGCTTTGAATTCAAACTTTACAAAATTCGACATCTACATGACATAAAATAATTATATTAGATGTTAATCAATAATAAAATTGATAAGCGCTTTAAAGGTTACAAAACTTCACATATGCCACAATGTGATGAAACACATGAAAAATACTCCTACATGAACCCACATGGCACCCATGTGCCACACCTCATGTATATCACATATACAACAATGTGGTAGAACGCTATCAAAGAAGTATCACATATACAACAATGTGATAAAACGTTATCAAATAATATTATGTCTTACGTGTATCACATATACAACAATGTGACAAAATGCTACTAAAGAATATTATATTGCTATCAAAGAATATTATCTCATGTGTATCACATATACAACAATGTGATCATTATATAATAATTTATTTTGGGTTTTTTTTTTTTTTTTTTTTTTTTTTTTAATATAATTCGATTCACATATACAACAATGTGAAGTAGTACACTATAGAATTCAAATAAATAAAATAATAGAAATAACCAATTCACATGAACTAATTTAATGAAATTAACTAACTCCAAATAAGTGATTTTTTTTTTTATTTTAAAGATATTCTAGATTAATTTCATAGTTCATAGAAAACATATAGAAATAAAATTTATACATAATCTTAAATAGATTATCATAAATTTTCTATTTTGAATGAAATTGTGAACAAGTTCAATACGTATTTAGATTTAAAACTAAAAGAAAAATAGATCTAGAAAACTTACGTTTTAATCGATCTATAAACAGATAAATCAAACGTGTATTTAATTTTACTAAAACATGCATGTATCTAAGTATATAAAATTAGACATACCTTTTCAATACCTTTCTTTTCTTAAGAGAACTATTTCTCCCTTCTTCTATTTCCTAGAGCATAGTGCTGATAACGTATTGTAAAACAAAGAGAAGGAGATGGAGGAAATTATTTCTTCATTCACATGTACCAATCATCTTGAGAAGAGCCCTTTATATAGGCTTACAATGGAGGTTAACATCATGATGATAATTAAAAAAAAATGCCAAAAGGCATAGGTTATGGATAACCATAAGTCATAGGTTATGGATAACAAGAGACATAGGTTATGTAGGCCAACTAATTATGTGAATTATCCATATTTATAACAGGGTATCAATTGAAAATATTAAATAGTTGGTGGTATCAAATTGTCGAATAAAAAAATTTAGGATATTAAATTGAAAAACTGAAATAGTTGAGAGTATGCAATTAATTAATTTTTTTTTTGATATATCTATTAGAAAGAAGAAAAAAAATTGTCCAACCCTATTCTAGAAATATAAGATTTTCCTCAAAGATTATACTATGTCCATGCTTACACTACCGGGCTATACCCATTGACTGGAAAATAAATCGACATTATTCCGTTCCCCTCACTCTTCCTATCCTCACCGGCCTTCTACTTCATATTCATATCGGTTTATATTACTTCAAGGAGGTGTTTGGTATGCGAAATATTATATAGTCGAAAATTTTATATTTTCGGGAATCAAATTTCATATAATTAAATTTCTAAAAAATTACATTTCCATATTTGGTGACTATATAAATATTTTCGAAATAAAAATAAAAATAATAAAAAAACCTAAAAAATAAAAAATGAAAAAAACCAAAAACGATAAAAAGAAAAAAAAGACAAAAAACGAAGAAAAAAAAATCCGACCAAAACACAAAAAAAAAGACAAAAAGACCAAACGACAAAAATGGAAAAAAAAGACGACCAAAAAACAACAAAAACGATAAAAAACGACAAAAACGACAAAAAGGGAAAAAAAAACAACAAAAGCAACAAAAATGACAGAAAACAACAAAAACGATAAAAAATGGTCAAAAAATGACAAAAACAAAAAAATGACAAAAAAGAAAGAAAACCGACAAAAAAAGACGACTAAAGACGACAAAAAACAAAAAAAAACAAAAAAGGCAAAAAATAAAAAAATTACTAAAAAATGATAAAAAAAAACTACTACAAAAAAAAAAACGACAAAAAACAACAAAATACAACGAAAAACGATAAAAAAACGACAAAAACCGGTAAAAACGATTAAAAAAGTGACAAAAACTACTAAAAAGAAAAAAAAAAACGACAAAAGACAACAAAAAATGACAAAAATCAGTAAAAAAAATGACAAAAAGTGACGAAAAATGACAAAAACAACAAAAATACAAGCAACAAAAACGACAAAAAATTACTAAGAACGGCAAAAAAGAGACCAAATCGACAAAACACGACTAAAAACGACAAAAAAGACAAAAGACAACAAAAAAAAAGGACAAAAATTGGTAAAAAGACAAAAAAGTGACAAAAAGAGACGAAAAAACGACAAAAACGATAAAAAAATTTGAGAAAAATGACAAAAAGCAACAAAAACGACAAAAAGAGACCAAACCGACAAAAAGTGACAAAAATACTAAAAAACGACAAAAGACAACAAAAAAGAACAAAAACTGGTAAAAACGACAAAAAAAGACGGAGATGAAAAACGACAAAAAATAACAAAAACGAAAAAAAATGACAAAAACGACAAAAATCGGTAAAAAGCAACAACAAAGAGAAAACGACAAAAAACAACAAAAAAAGATAAAAACGACAAAAAGAAAAAAAAAGTGACAAAAAAGAGAAAAAAAACGAAAAAAAATGACAAAAATAACAAAAAAAAAGATAAAAAACGACAAAAAAAAAAAACTAAAAAGTGTCAAAATCGATAAGAACAACAAAAATGACAAAAAAGCGACAAAAAAACGACAAAAAACGACAAAAACGACAAAAGATGACAAAAAAAAAAAACGAAAAAAGGTCAAAAATGATCAAAAAAGTAGAAAAAGTTTTAAACTTTTTTTTTGGCCGGAAAAAAAAAAGTACCCACCAGTTCTTAAGGGATAGGATTTTTGAAACCCGAAATTTTGGAATGATTAATTATTTGATTTGTAGCATATTATTATTATTATTATTATTATTATTATTATTATTATTATTATTATTATTATTATTATTATTAATTGCACTTTGCTACCCTCAACTATTACCATTTTTCAACTTTGTACCCTAAACTATTTTTTGTAACAATTTGGTACCCAGATGTTATTTTGGACTAAAATGCCCCTACCCCTACCCCTAACCCTCCCCCCCTGCACGCTCCGGCCGCCCCCCCTGCTCACTCCGGCCGCCCCCCCCCCTGCTAGCTCCGCCCCCCCCTCCCCCCTCGCCCCCCACCCCCCCCCCCTGCTCACTCCGGCCGCCCGCCCGCCCCCGCCTCTCCCCTAGGCCGCGGCAGCACGGGAGGAGGGGGGCTGGGGAGGGAGGGCGGGGCGGGAGGCGGGGCAGGGGGTGGCCGAAGGTAGCAGGGGGGGTGGGGGGCGGGGGGGCGGAGCTAGCAGGGGGGTGGGGCGGCCAGAGCTAGCAGGGGGGTGGTCGGAGTGGGGAAGGGGGTGGAGGGAAGGAAGAGGGAAGGGCATTTTCGGAATTTTTGAAAAATTAGGTATCAAGTTGAAAAAAAATAATAGTTGAGGTACCAATTTGTTACGAAAAAAAGTTTATGGTATCAAGTTGAAAAGGCGGAATAGTTGAGGGTAGCAAAGTGCAATTAAGCCTTATTATTATTATTATTAGTCGGATTAGGAAAATATTATTTTAAAATTTATCATTGGATTTTGATTGTGGTCATGCCCCCGTTCCCGTGTCCGGAGTCCGACTCCAAGTTCGAACCCGGTTTCGCGAAACCCAACTCAGTTCCGAATCCGTCCTTATTTTTTCTTCTTTTTAATTTCTGATTATTAAATACTAATATATATAAAAAAAAGAGAGAAAACCAAATCCTATTTTTCCCCACGTGGACCAGTCTCCCACGACCCAGCCCCACGACCTTTTCTTTCTCCTACTCCTTCTCCCCAGCTTCAGCAGAACCACTCCTACTCTACTCTCCTTCCTAATTCCCAAATAAAACCCACTCTTCCCTTACAAGCACAAGCACCAGCACCACACTCCTCTCCCTCTCACACTCTCTCAAACCCAACTCCATCCCTTCCCTCTCCAGAGCTCCACCCAAGCCCCGTGCCCGCGCCCGGCCAACTCCGGCCGCCCCCGAGACCAGCGCCTCCGTCTGCCTCCGTCGAGTCTAGCCGCGCGCCGGCTCCCACGCCGGCCAGACGCCCGCGCGCCACCAGCGCCCCGGCCACCCCTCGGCCGGCCTCCCTTGGCCAGAGCCCCGACTCCGAACGCCTCCAGCGCACCCCGAGCCGCCGCCTCCAGCGCTCCGGTCGGCCTGACCCCTCGGCCTCCAGCTTCCCCGTGCCTCGACCCCGCTCCGGTCAGCCCCCAGGCCGATCGCCCAGCCCACGCGCGCCCAGCGCCGCGATCCCGTTCCCACGCGACCGCCCCGGTCTCCGTGCGCCTTCCGCGCCGCGCCCCGCTGTTCCAACAGCGCTGTCCAGCGCTGTTCCGTGGTTCCCGACCTGCTATTCCGTGGTCCGTGCTTCCCGCGGCCCCGTCGCTCCCTGACCCGCGAGGTTTCTGCTGTTCGGACGCTGTTCCGAGAGCTTTCACTGACCGTGGATTTTATTCCTTCTCTTCATTATCATCTGAGAGCTCTAGCCGAGCAACCCGAGGTATAAATTCCGTATCCCCGTGTCCCTCCCCGTTAGAATAGTCTGTGATGATGCGGTCCCGATCCCGTTTCGGGATTCGGTATTCTTTTACGTAGCTTTGGTGATACGCAGTATTCACTACGTAGCGGCGAATTCCTATTTTGATATTTACATATTTTTGTGCTATATTTTCTGGACTGGAAATATTGGATTATGGTGGTTATTCCTGGTTTGGAATATTGTGCTGTGGGTTATCCCTGGTTTGGAATATTTTTATTGTGTTGGTGTTGGCATCCTCCCAGGATTGGCTTGTCCTAATTACAGAGGAGATGCTGCCCAAATTTTCAAAAAATATTTTAAAAAGGGATTTTCTTATAAAAATTAGCAATTTGAATAAAACCTATTTTTCAAAGAAAACCGGTCTTTGCAAAATGATTTATAGATGGAATTTTGTTGGTTTTTATGAATTTTGTATCACCAGTTAGACGACGACCATATCGGTCGAATGAGCCTCGGCGAAACGCAAACGCTACAGGGTTCATGTATGTTGAGGCGTTAGCCAGCAACATGAGATTGCACGACCAAGTCTGCGACTCTTTAATTTTAATTTACTTATAATTTATTTTTATAGAACTGGTACTGCTTTTAGTATTTATGGTGCAGGACCTCGACCTACTGTTTGGACCGTTCGCGGCACTCAGAGCTCGCCTTAGGAATTAATTAATTTATGTAAATAATTTGTAAGGGCATAAGCCCAGTTTTTTTTTTTATTTCTCTGTGACCCTGTATTGTGTAGCGTAGTTTTTATTATTTTTCTGGAATGTTGTTTTTGCCCGCGTAGAATTTAAAATGGATATTTATTTTATAAAAAAATTAATAAAGTTTTCTCATAATAAATAATCTAGTAATTTAAGCAAATCACATGTTTTCTCATTTAAAAGAAAAGGCCTAGTTTTATGTATATATATATTTAAAATACAAAATTTTGCCAAATTAACCGATAATTGTCATTTTTTCCAATTAATCAATAACCGACTTATTTAATTAAAATGATAAACGAACGTAGATTGCGACGCTAGATTTTCCGGTAGATTAACTAATAACTTAAAACCTGACTATGGTCTTCTTCTAGAGATTGTAACTAGCACACCTAGAATGGTTTCATTATGATTCTAAGTCAAGTTCTCAACTGTAGGATCTCGGAGACGAACTTGACATCATCCTCGGTATCGACTTTCCTGATCCAGTCAATTAACAGAGACAAGTTACGGTTATGTCTTCTTGTATTTTATTTAGTAATTGTCTAGCTGCATGTTTAAACCACATTGCTACACGGAATCCTCTCCTAGGGTTCAGATATTGATTGATATTGATTGTGGGTATTGGGGGAATAGTGTAACGTTTATGGCCAATACCCCTTATATTGTATATTGTGCGAGCTTACCCCTCTTACACACGGGGATAAGCCGTATCGCGTCGCTAGGACGCTATTGTATAACCCAAGCCGGTCATAGGCGATTACACATTCAAATCACATTGTTTTCAATTGTTAAAATGCTGGAAAATATTGTTTCAACTGTTTAGCCTGCACTTTTCCATTATTACTTGAAATATGAGATACATATTCGTACTTGCTCCCTCATGACTGGAGACAACATTTTTAGGTGACATTGAGGATGTTGAGCTATTGTACAATAGCTACTATGACCCGGTTTTGTACCCTGTGGTGTTGCCGGAGTCCCCCTTGGAGGACGCAGGACCTGAAGTCGACGAGCCGACCGCATAGCTAGTCGTTCCCAGTTTCTAGTTTTATTGTTTTAGAATTTTGTTAATTTGAATTCAGCAGTTTATTTCAGTTCTTTCATTTCCAATTGTACTTTTCAATTGTTGAATAAAAGTTTTTATAAATTCCGTATATTCGAGTTGTGACAAATATATAGATGTTGCTGTGAATACCTGCATATAGAACAGCTTATTGCCGCCGTCTCACAACGGTGCAGGCTGGACATGATCCGGTTCGACCCAATAATTTGGGATCGGGTCGTGACATATTTTTAGTGATAGCCCATGCAGGTCTAAAAACAACAATTTAGGAAAACATACCTAGAAATAATTAGAACACCAGAACATTGATTTGTCACAACATAGGTCCGAATTATATATATATAAATATTTTTGTTTGATTATAGACTGGTAGGATACCTTGCTTATGTATTGCATCCTAAACCTTCCAGAGTATGGCCAAAGGAAAGACCACCCGTTCCGGCCCTGCTGAAGATGAGGTGTCATCTACCAATCACACCCCACCTCCTCAAGCACGCCGGGACCCTCCTCCCTTGCAGCTGACTGACCGTCCCCACGCTGCACCAGCACCCCGCCCCGTTTACGCTACTACAGCGCAAACGGCAGAACCGGTACTTCCCCGAACTGAGCCGCAGTCCCCTGCGGTAGTACCCGCACTAGTTGTCCCACCAGTACCGGTGGACCCCACCGAGCTCGTAGGCCTGCTACGAGGAGTACTGGAGGCCCAGAGAGCTCAAGCTGAAGCTCATCGTGAACAGACCGCAGCCCAAGCTGAAGTCCATCACGAGCAGACCACGATCATGAGAGAAGGTATGAAGAATGCCCACAACGTGGCTATGGCTGCCCTCGAGAGAGGAGGAACAGCTCAATCGGAACTAAGGCCTGCTAAGGTAAACATAAATCTAAGGGTTAATTTATGTATCATTAAGGCCATTCAATTTGATAAGAGACATTATTGTGTGAAGGTCGGCACTATTGAGAACTTTAAGAAGCAGGACCCTCGACCTTTCAAAGGAACCGAGGGAATCATCTATGCCGATGAATGGCTCGACAACATGGAGCGTCTTCTCAGCGTCGCTCGACTACCCGACGACCTCCATGTCGAAGCTGTAGGACTCCAGCTGCGAGATGTAGCAAGCACCTGGTATCGGAATGAACCCCGACTCCAAGACAAGCAGCTTGATTGGGACACCTTCAAGAGGCTGTTCCGCAGGAAGTTCTTCCCAACATCAGAGTTGCGGGAGATGGAAAGACAGTTCCAGGACCTGAAATAAGGGAACATGACGGTTGGAGAGTATGCGTCATAGTTCGGCCGACTTAGCCGCTTTGCCAAGAACTTGGTTGCTGACCCCAAGGATCGTGCTGAGAGGTTCAGGTATGGACTAAGGAAAGAAATTCGCACCCCTGTGATCGCAGGCGGCGCCAAGACATATGAGAAGATTTTGATACGAGCTCATGATGTGGAGAAGAGCCAGCCTTCTCATTCAAAAAGGGAGTATCCTGGAACGAGCAACTTCCAGGGTAACCAGAAGAGGCCTAACAACAACAACAACAACAGGCCTTCACACCACCAGCAGCAGCATCATCAGGCGAGGACCAGTGACAGAACGCCTCAGAAGCAGATCCCTGTCTGCGACTACTGCAAGAGGCCAGGACATCAGGCGAACATCTGCAGGAAAAAACTGGGACACTGCCTAGTTTGTGGGTCTGCCACCCACCAAGTGAGGACTGTCCTACAGCATTCAACTGGACCAGAGCAACTCAGCAAATAGCTCCCTTACCCATTCAGCAACAATGGTTCGGGCAACATCAGCAGAAGACCGGGCGAGCTTTTGTCCTAGCAGCAGACGAGCAAGAACCGGAGCAGGAACCCACCGCTGATGTCATCACAGGTTCCATTTATGTGTTTTCACATCCTGCTCTAGCATTATTTGATTCGGGTGCATCACACAGTTTCATATCATCAAAGTTCATTTCTGCACACCACCTAGATACGGGATTTAGCAAGATGATTAGTAGAGTTATGACCGGTGGTGGACCCATACCCATCACCGAGGCTTGTAACTGTCCCATAACTATCTCGGGCCACAAATTCTTAACACCCTTACTTGTGATGCCTTTGCCCAACTATGATGTAGTCCTAGGGATGGACTGGTTGAGTGAGCAGCATGCGCTGATAGATTGTCACAGAGGATGTGTAATCTTCAGCCTACCAGGAGAACCGAAGTTTGAAATCTCTCGAGCTCCGAAAGACATGAAGAGTGTTACCTACTCCTCTATCACCGAAGAACCCGGGCCTCCTCACCCTATCATAGCGGAATTCATGGACGTCTTTCCAGATAGTCTTCCAGGATTGTCGCCAGATCGAGGTGTGGAATTCACCATCGACCTAGTACCCGGCTCTTCCCCTATTTCTCGGGGATGCTACAGAGTCAACCCCAAGGAGGCAAAGGAGATGAAGGATCAGATTGACGAACTGAAGGCCCAAGAATTTATCAGAGACGCGGCTTCACCCTGGGGAGCACCAGTTTTGTTCGTGCCCGAGAAGGATGGAACCGTGCGGATGTGCATTGATTACCGGGCGCTGAACAACATCACCATCAAGAACAAGTATCCTCTGTCCCGGATCGATGACCTGTTTGATCAACTGAGTGGAGCTAAGGTATTTTCAAAAATAGATCTCAGGTCTGGCTACCATCAAATCAAGGTCAGGAAGGAGGATATTCTAAAGACGGCGTTCAACACCAAATATGGACAGTATGAATTTTTGGTCATGCCGTTTGGACTGACGAATGCCCCTGCAGTATTCATGAACCTTATGAAGAAAGTCTTCCATGAATACCTGGATCAGTTTGTTGTTGTCTTCATCGATGACATTCTGATCTACTCGAAGACTGAAGAAGAGCATGAAGAGCACCTGAGGAAAGTTCTAGAAAATTTAAGGAAGGAGAAGCTCTATGGTAAGCTATCTAAATGTGAATTCTTCTTAGACAAAGTGGATTTTGTTGGCCATGTTGTCACAGGAGAAGGAATTTCGGTGGATCCAATGAAGATAGCTGCTATTGAGAAGTGGACTGCACCAAGTTCAGTTACAGAAATCAGAAGCTTTTTTGGGTTTAGCTGGCTACTACCGGAAGTTTGTAAAGGATTTCTCCAGGATTGCTGAACTGATGACGAAGCTCACTAGGAAGAACGAAGAATTTGTTTGGTCGAAAGCTTGCCAGTCAGCATTTGAGGAACTGAAGAAGAGGCTTACAACGGCGCCGATACTTGCGCTACCCTCAGGTACCGACAGTTTCTCAATTTACAGTGATGCTTCCGGTAAGGGATTGGATTGTGTTCTTCAACAACACGGGAAAGTAATTGCTTACGCATCTAGGCAATTACGGACTCATGAGAAGAACTATCCCACGCATGATTTGGAGCTTGCAGCGGTGATATTTGCATTGAAGCTGTGGAAGCACTACCTTTATGGAGAGAGAGTGAAAGTATTTACAGACCACAAAAGTCTTAAATATGTTTTCACTCAGAAGGAGCTGAACATGCGACAGAGACGATGGCTGGAGCTGATGAAGGATTTCGACATCAACCTGCAGTATCATCCGGGTAAGGCTAATGTTGTTGCAGATGCACTTAGTCGATACCTGATGGCAATATTCTTGACCAAGGAGCGTCATTTGCTGGAGGACATAGAAAAGCTTGGACTGGAGATTGTACTGCCCGAAGAAGAATTGAAGAAACTGGGAAGAGAAGCCATTGTACCAGGAGCTGATTCATCAATGATGCAGTTGCAAGTGCGTTCAAGTCTAATGGACAAAGTCAAGGAGGCACAATTTCAAGACGAGACGCTTTACAAACTCAGAGATCAAGTGATGGCAGGAACACTTGAAGGATTCTCAATCGCCAGCGACGGAACACTGAGGCATGGTACGAGGCTTTGCGTACCAACTGGCGAACTGAGGAATGAGCTAATGCAAGAAGCACACCAGTCGCAGTATTCTATACATCCAGGAGCCAACAAAATGTATCGGGATATGCGTACTATAGTGTGGTGGTACGGAATGAAGAAGGACGTATCCAGGTATGTTGCTAGATGTTTGATTTGTCAACAAGTAAAAGCTAGCAGACAGAGACCAACAGGACTGTTGCAGCCGCTAGACATCCCGGAGTGGAAATGGGAACACTTGACGATGGACTTTATGTCGGGACTGCCTCGATTCCAAGGAGAGAAGGATGCCATTTGGGTTATCGTGGACCGACTGACGAAGTCAACCCACTTTATTCCCTTCAAGGTGGGTCTATCCACCGAGAAGTTGGCGGCACTGTACATGTGGCACATCTACCGGATTCATGGAGTTCCGGTAAGTATCGTGTCTGACAGGGATACCAGGTTTACCTCTCACTTTTGGAAGAGCTTGCACGACAGTTTGGAAACGCAACTGAAGTTCAGCACCGCCTACCATCCCCAGACTGACGGACAATCGGAGAGAACAATCCAGACGCTAGAAGACATGCTGAGATCTTGCGTCTTGGAATTTGGAGGGTCTTGGAAAGACCATTTGTACTTGGTGGAGTTCTCCTACAACAACAGCTACCAAGCTAGCATCGGTATGACTCCGTTCGAGGTACTTTATGGACGTCGTTGCCTCACTCCACTTGCTTGGGACGACGTAGGAGAAAGGATATTGCTTGGACCTGAGATGGTGACCGATGCAGCAGAGAAGGTAAAGATGATTAGAGACAAGCTCAGTATTGCCCAGGACAGGCAGAAGCATTGGGCAGATAGCAGCCGACTGCCGTTGGAGTTTGAAGAAGGTGACAGTGTGTTCGTGAAGATCTCCCCTACTAGAGGAACCATCCGTTTCGGCAGAGTAGGAAAGCTAAGCCCCAGGTATATTGGCCCTTTTGAAGTACTTAACAGGATTGGAGAAGTGGCTTATCGGGTGGCTCTACCCCCAAGTCTCGAAGGCGTCCACAATGTCTTCCACGTTTCGCAGCTGAGACGCTACATTCCGGACCCGAGCCACATCTTGGACCATTCGGAGCTGGAAATTGGATCCAGCCTCACAGTGCCAAAGAAGCCAGTGGCGATATTGGACAGAGGAGAGAAGAGAACCAGAAACTCTGTGACGCCAAAGTCAGAGTTATGTGGCGGCACAACTCCCCAGGCGAGTCTACCTGGGAGCGAGAAGACAAGATGCGGGAGCAGCACCCGTATCTGTTTGAAACTTGAGGTAACCCCTAACCCTGCCTTTAATTTCGAGGCCGAAATTTTCTAAGGAGGGAAGGTTGTGAAACCCAAAATTTTGGAATGATTAATTATTTGATTTGTAGCATACTCTTAGTATTATTATTGTTATTATTATTATTATTATTATTATTATTATTATTATTATTATTATTATTATTATTATTAGTCGGATTAGGAAAATATTATTTTAAAATTTATCATTGGATTTTGATTGTGGCCCTGTGTCACGACCCGCACCCGTTTTTTTTTTAAACGGATACGAGACGTGTCCAAGCCAGCCTACGCCGCAGTGTCGGCGGTAGAACGCTGTCACGGCCATGAAGATCAAATCGCAAATAATACTCATTCATAATTAATTTAATTTACAATGATCACAAGTTTTACATTCGTAGAAAAATATAAACTTGTACAAATAAATGAATGACTACAACTCCACTATCTAGTTAGTCTCTAGGCTTCGGCTGCAAGTACACCCACATTTCCCCTGCTAAGTGAATCCACAGCTAACCTGAAAATGTTGGTTTCCAGTCAGGAATGGAACGAGCACAATTCACTGAATGCAATTTCAAATAAAGAAAATGACTATAAAACAAAGGTTAGACATTAATCATGAGTTTTGAAAATAACAGTAAAGCCATAAGAAAAATCAATAGTAATAATTAGACCAATATACCTTTCCACCATTAGAAGTACCTTTGATATGTGATCGGTCTCGGGACAATTATGCGACACGGTCTACACGGTCTAAAGTTACACGGTCTACAGTTACACGGTCTACAGTTACACGGTCTACAGAAAATATAGCAATAAAAAAACACTGTCTACAGAATAATAATCACTAACTATACAGTTTAAATGCAATAATAAACACGGTCTACACGATCTACTTTGTAATAAATAAATCACTGTCTACACTGTCTACAAGAAGTAAATAAAACACTGTCTACACGGTCTACAAGAAATAAATGCAACACGGTCTACACGGTCTAAGGTCAGATCACACATCCTTGGTACTTCTCATTCCTGACTCAACAATTTATAATAGAAAATAATCACATAACCAATGACTAATCAATGAAATATAGTAAAGATCAATATCAAAATGCAAACAATAAACTGTACTCGCCTGTGGTCCTTTGCTGGTGAAACCGACAATCTGAACTACTCAATGTGCCACTATAGTCAAAACCCGTACAACAGTCCCCGAAAGCTGAAATAAACAATACCAATGATCTCAGAATAGTCCAATTAGCTAGGATTGCCTGTCCTTACGTCTAATTCTGGACACAGGGGCAAAACGGTAATTTCGAGCAAAAACGATGTCCGTCGTTGGACCCGCTTTGCACCGAAAAGCGTGCCAGAGTCCACGGTCTCTAAAGTCGTCAAACTATATGTCTACGAATCCGGTTTTCCGATACGAACCCAACCGTATGTCCAAAGTTGGATTTCGACGGACCGTGCACAAAATTGCCCGTATATATATATATATATATTTTTTTTATATATATATATATATATATATATATATATATATATATATATATATATATATATATATATATATATATATATATATATATATATTTATATAGAACAATACTTATAATCTATTTAGGGAATATATACATATTATACATGAAACTATATATTTTATTTATCAAAATATTTTAGGTAAATACTTGGAAGCCAAGAAAATCATTTATATCGATATGGTAACCCATATTAAGAAGATATAATAATAAATACATACTATTTCAAATACCTAGATATATAGCTATATTTTGAAGTTGCATAGCCTATATATATCTATAAGCCCAAAATACTTCTATTACACTTATGCCTTGGAAATATCAATAATTAATATTAAAACCACGACAATATTAATAATAATATTTATACTACTACTGCCAGTAGTAATAATAAATATAGCAGTAAACCGAGTATATATGAAATACTGAAAATATATGTTTATGTACATAGGCTTATACTAAGAAAATACCAACACATACATGCATACTTAAGCCTACAATTATTAAGGCCGGCCCAACCCATATTCATTTAGGGTCAAAACCCAATACCCAATTAAACCCTCCCCCTTCAAATTCCTTCTCCAGGAGAGAGGAATGGAATCATGCGAAATCAAAAGGGGCAAAGTAAAAGGAGGAAGAAGGAAGGGGAGTGAGAGAGAGGGGCTCACCGAGGTCGAGTTGGAAAGTCCGGCGGCGGTCGGGGTTTAGAAGCTGGGCACAGCCTCGGCGCCGGCGAGGCTGGACTGGCTTGGTCGCCAAGCTGGCGGCACCGTGACCTGGCAGACGCTCAGCCAGAGTCGGCTGGGTTCGGGGAGGAGCGCGGTGGAGTGATCACGACGAAGCGGTAGCCTTCGCGTTGTAGGGCTCTCAACGGGGTACGAGCTCGCGGCCCGGCCTACTGCTTCTCTCGCGCGGACGGCAGCGGCTACCGCGCCGGTCGCTGCTGGGAGTGCAGGCGGCCTCGAGGGCGGCGACTGGTGCTTCATGGCGCTGGAGACGGTCGGGAGTGCGGCTTCGGGTGATGGCAAGAATTTGGATGATGGTGGTGATGGTCGTGCTTGTGATTGTGGGGCTGAGGTCTGCTATGGTGGATTACCAATGGTTTTTGGTTGGATAATGATGGTGGTCGGGACGAGAACGGCGGCGCCAGAGCTGGGTGGCTGTCCGCGAGTGCGGGTGATATCAGAGGGAGGCGGGGTGGTGTTAGGGTTTTCTCGATTCTTCTTTCTCTCTATTTATACATACATCTTCGGTTTACCACCCGGGGTCGAGGGGTTCTCGAGATCGGGTTGCATTGGCTGTGGGCTGAGCGGAAAAGAGCAAATGGTTTGGGGCTCGGGAAGTTATGGTGTGGCCTGGGTTCTACTCTCGGCTGGCCTCTATGGCTGGGTTGGGATTTAATTAATTGGCAAGGGCTGGTGATATTGCCGATTAGATCGGGTAGGATGGGTTATTCTTCACATCAGAAGCTTGCGCAGATCTTTGATGAGGTGAGGATGGATTGATTAGATCATCATCTCAGATTGGCACACGAGACCATAGGAAGAAGGTTCAACACAATAAAATCAAGGCATTATCAATCTTTATAGCCTGCAATACTCTCTTAGTATTGATGAACCAGTGCTAACCTAACAAAGAATAAGAAATGGAAAATGGAAAGCATTGGAAGGCCAAAAACAAACCCGCTAAGCCCATCTTAAACTTGGTATCCAGATGCCGCACAGTTATGATATGTAGTTCACTATACATAATAAGAGTCTTCCGAGAAAAGGGTAAATAAGATCTGTGATAGAACAAATTAAAAGAAGAGAAACTTCAAACACCACTTATGTTATATATATCTATACTTAATATTTACTTATATTCATATATGTACACCTATTTATATACACATACAAATTATATTATACATATGTACACGTACACATATTTATATATAGACCTATATCTTTTGCTAAAAATAAAATGATGATAACTAATAACTTATATTTAATCACCACACAAATATTAACTATATATAGCCTCAATAAAATAATAATAATAATATTTCAAAATTTCGGGAAAGGGAGTTACACCCTGCCCCCGATCCCGTATCCGGAGTCCGACTCAAAGTTCGAACCCGGTTTACCGAAACCCAACTCAGTTCCGAATCCGTCCTTATTTTTTCTTCTTTTTAATTTCTGATTATTAAATACTAATATATAGAAAAAAAAAGAGAAAACCAAATCCTATTTTTCCCCACGTGGATCAGTCTCCCACGACCCAGCCCCACGACCTTTTCTTTCTCCTACTCCTTCTCCCCAGCTTCAGCAGAACCACTCTTACTCTACTCTCCTTCCTAATTCCCAAATAAAACCCACTCTTCCCTTACAAGCACAAGCACCAGCACCACACTCCTCTCCCTCTCACTCTCTCTCAAACCCAACTCCATCCCTTCCCTCTCCAGAGCTCCACCCAAGCCCCGTGCCCGCGCCCGACCAACTCCGGCCGCCCACGAGACCAGCGCCTCCGCCCGCCTACGTCGAGTCTAGCCGCGTGCCGCCTCCCACGTCGGCCAGACGCCCGTGCGCCACCAGCGCCCCGGCCACCCCTCGGCCGGCCTCCCTTGGCCAGAGCCCCGACTCCGAACGCCTCCAGCGCACCCCGAGCCGCCGCCTCCAGCGCTCCGGCCGGCCTGACCCCTCGGCCTCCAGCTTCCCCGTGCCCCGACCCCGCTCCGGTCAGCCCCCAGGCCGACCGCCCAGCCCGCGCGCGCCCAGCGTCGCGATCCCGTTCCCACGCGATCGCCCCGGTCTCCGCGCGCTTTCCGTGCCGCGCCCCGCTGTTCCAACAGCGCTGTCCAGCGCTGTTCCGTGGTTCCCGACCTGCTATTCCGTGGTCCGTGCTTCTCGCGGCCCCGTCGCTCCCTGACCCGCGAGGTTGCTGCTGTTCGGACGCTGTTCCGAGAGCTTTCGCTGACCGTAGATTTTATTCCTTCTCTTCATTATCATCTGAGAGCTCTAGCCGAGCAACCCGAGGTATAAATTCCGTATCCCCGTGTCCCTCCTCGTTAGAATAGTCTGTGATGACGCGGTCCCGATCCCGTTTCGGGATTCGGTATTCTTTTACGTAGCTTTGGTGATACGCGGTATTCGCTACGTAGCGGCGAATTCCTATTTTGATATTTACATATTTTTGTGCTATATTTTTTGGACTGTAAATATTGGATTGTGGTGGTTATTCCTGGTTTGGAATATTGTGCTGTTGGTTATCCCTGGTTTGGGATATTTTTATTGTGTTGGTGTTGGCATCCTCCCAGGATTGGGTTGTCCCAATTACAGAGGAGATGCTGCCCAAATTTTCAGGAAATATTTTAAAAAGGGATTTTCTTATAAAAATTAGCAATTTAAATAAAACCTATTTTTCAAAGAAAACCGGTCTTTGCAAAATAATTTATAGATGGAATTTTGTTGGTTTTTATGGATTTTGTATCACCAGTTAGGCGACGACCATATCGGTCGAATGAGCATCGACGAAACGCAAATGCTACAGGGTTCCTATACGTTGAGGCGTTAGCCAGCAACATGAGATTGCACGACCAAGTCTGAGACTCTTTAATTTTAATTTAATTATAATTTATTTTTGTAGAACTGGTACTGCTTTTAGTATTTATGGTGCAGGGCATCGGCCTACTGTTTGGACCGTTCGCGGCACTCAGAGCTCGCCTTAGGAATTAATTAATTTATGTAAATAATTTGTAAAGGCATAAGTCCAGTTTTTCTTTATTTCTCTGTGACCCTGTATTGTGTAGCGTAGTTTTTATTATTTTTCTGGAATGTTGTTTTTGCCATTTAGCACGTAGAATTTAAAATGGATATTTATTTTATAAAGAAATTAATAAAGTTTTCTCATAATAAATAATCTAGTAATTTAAGCAAATCACATATTTTCTCATTTAAAAGAAAAAACCTAGTTATATATATATATATATATTTAAAATACAAAGTTTTGCCAAATTAACCGGTAATTGCCATTTTTTCCAATTAATCAATAACCGACTTATTTAATTAAAATGATAAACGAACGTAGATTACGACGCTAAATTTTTCGGTAGATTAACTAATAACTTAAAACCTGACTAGGGTTTACTTCTAGAGATTGTAACTAGCACACCTAGAATGGTTTCATTATGATTCTAAGTCAAGTTCTCAACTGTAGGATCTCGGAGACGAACTTGACATCATCCTCGGTACCGACTTTTCCGATCCAGTCAATTAACAGAGACAAGTTACGATTATGTCTTCTTGTATTTTATTTAGTAATTGTCTAGCTGCATGTTTAAACCACATTGCTACACGGAACCCTCTCCTAGGGTTCAGATATTGATTGATATTGATTGTGGGTATTGGGAGAATAGTGTAACGTTTATGGCCAATACCCCTCATATTGCATATTGTGAGAGCTTATCCCTCTTACACACGGGGATAAGCCGTATCGCGTCGCTAGGACGCTATTGTATAACCCAAGCCGGTCATAGACGATTACACATTCAAATTATATTGTTTTCAATTGTTAAAATGCTGGAAAATATTGTTTCAACTGTTTAGCCTGCACTTTTCCATTATTACTTAAAATATGAGATACATATTCGTACTTGCTCCCTCCTGACTGGAGACAACATTTTTAGGTGACATTGAGGATGCTGAGCTATTGTACAATAGCTACTATGACCCGGGTTTGTACCCTGTGGTGTTGTCGGAGTCCCCCTTGGAGGACGCAGGACCTGAGGCCGACGAGCCGACCGCATAGCTAGTCGTTCCCAGTTTCTAGTTTTATTGTTTTGGAATTTTGTTAATTTGAATTCAGCACTTTATTTCAGTTCTTTCATTTCCAGTTGTACTTTTAAATTGTTGAATAAAAGTTTTTATAAATTCCGTATATTCGAGTTGTGACAAATATATAGATGTTGTTGTGAATACCTGCATATAGAACAGCTTACTGCCGCCGTCTCACAACGGTGCAGGCTGGACATGATCCGGTTCGACCCAATAATTTGGGATCGGGTCGTGGCAGAATTTTTATGTTTTATGGGTAAACTATTTATCCGGGTATTTCTAATTCCCGAAAATAAATTTTTTCTAGTCCAAACAAACATGGTAATAGATTCTCACCCTAAATTTTTCTGGAAAAAAAAAATACTGCGTACCAAACGCCCCCAAAGGAAAAAAAAAACTAGATTAGTGAAAAAAACTAGATAAGTGAAAGAGAAATATTTTTGCAACCATAATAAAATGTCCCTTCTAACTTTTTGTGGGTTCATTTTTAGTGGGTTATATTTTCATTGAGCCTCGGTTTGTTGGGCCGTTGGTCTATTAGGTGTTATATTGGTCTTGTGTTGTCGATTGGGTTTCTGATTGGGCGAATATACAATCGTCACTGAATATACTGAATGTATTTCTATTTCAATAATTGCTAAATTTACAACAACTTGTGATTGTAAACTTTTACAACTGCTAGCGTGACGATTGTTATTTATCTTCTCTTTTCTCTCTGTCTCACACGAAAAGAGAAGATCAATTGGTAACCGTCACGTAATAATTGTAAACGATTACAACCACGTGCACAAGTGATTGTAATTGTAGCCTTATCGTTTCTAATTCATACACCCTTCGTCCTCGTGGATTAAAAAATCTCATGGACGAAGGCTTTGGATTGTTGATATATGTTCTACTAATTATCAATGGCAACCAGGGCCGGCCCGGAACATTTTGATGCCTAGGACGAAATACAAAATGATGCCCCTTCTTCAAAAAATATATTAGAAATAAAGTATCAAAGTGAACCCTTTTAGACTGGGGACTGATACATGCCAGCTAACGTAAATTTTTTGCATCAGGAATATATCATGGCAAATGGCAATACTACTTTTGTAGTTTTAAAAAAAAATACCCGATGCAATATGTTATTTAACATTTCTTGTTTATGTTTTTTCAGTACTAGGATTGAGATATATGAGCTTGTTTGCCTAATTTATCAACAACAGAAACTCAAGAAATATTAAAAAAAAAAAACCAAAATCAGGAGGAACAAAAGTTACAAGAGGAACAAAAGTTACAAAACATTTTAGTTTGAAAATCAAATCATTGTGAAATCTTAAGTGCAAAGATTACGAAAATATATTCAACACTATGAACAACGTATAATTTTAAATGTGAAATCTTAAGTGCAAAGATAAACGAAAAGACTCATCGCCATCGGCTCATCGGTATCAACACCAACGTGAGATCAATTATAACTCACAACACGTAGTGAGCTAAATATACTACAGAAGCTGATTGAGACTTAGTTACTATGAAAATGTGCATAAATAGAGATATTACGAAGGAAGACCGAAGACCTAATACAAACAATATGTATTCTAATTTTTAAAAGATGCAAAATTTCAAGTCTATGCTTGTGTCTGTGCAAAGTAGATTATATGTAAATATAACTTGAAACTTTCGAAAAATAAACTACATCAATAGAACCGCTCATTTAAAAGACGGGGGCAAAGAGATATTGTCCTCAATCATTAACAACAGAGGGAACTCAAAAAACATAATAAAGCCAACATCATGAGAAACTAAAGTTACAAAATATTTCAGTTCTCAAAATGAAAGTCTTGCTAAAATATCAGGTTCACATTGATACCTCTATCTTACCTTTCACTACACCAAAACATGGTTTTCCTAACACAAGTTTTTTCCAAATTCTAACATTTTTTTAACGTTACAAATTCCTAACACTAAAAAACCGTTGTCAAATAAAAAAAGATGTTAGGATAAATACCCAAAAATGAATTTTATTATTAGTAACACATATATAAATTTGTAACAGTTAAACCCGTTAGAAAACATAATAAAATTAAATTAAAATTAAAAAAACTCTACCGTGTGCAAATCACGTGATATAGAAAGTGTTATTGGGGGGAAATGGGTTTCTTCCATCTCATTCTCCCCCCGACCCTTCCCCGAGCCCTAGACCTCTCCTCCTCTCTCCGACGGTCTCTCTGTCTCTCTCCCTCTGATATTTCTTCATCTGCAGTTGACCCTCGTCTCTTTGATATTTCCCCATCTCGCTGCCATCGATTCGACAACTCCAACACCGCTGTGACTTCGATTTGCTACTCTCCATCGCTGCAATGGCGATCGCCACAAAAAACTAGAGCGAAAAGAAGGTACACTCGATTGATAGGTAATTTGATTAGAGGAATGTTAGGGTTTGGGTTCTTTTTTGGCAGAATTTTTTGTATTTGTTTAGGTTACTAGGTTTCTTATTTCTTCAATTAGCATGCTAATGCTGATTTCGTATGCAAAATTGCTTCATGGTTGCTTAAATCTTTCACTTCACTCGATTAATATGTAAGACTCGTTTTTCTTTACTCTTTAGGTTTTTCCTTGATTGGTTTCTGTTGACAGATAAAATTGTGGGAGATTTAACTAAATAATCATGACATTTTTCCTTAATCTTGTGCAAAATCAAGAATGAAGAAAGTGAAGAGCTTTAAAAAATATCATCTAAATCTAACTATCTGATGTTGGATATTTGTGTATCCTTCTTCGAAGGTTTCAACGGTAAAGAAGAGGCAGACTTTGAATGATTTTGACATTCGGAAGCCTCTTGGAAGAAGTTTAGCCATGTCTATTTCTCGGAGAAGATGTGTGTTAGCTCTATGTCAATAAATATAACTTGACATGTGTAGATATGTGGTATACTATGGTGCGGGGGGGACGCATGCTGCACGCCACTGTCTGGAAACAACTGCATGGATGAGAAGATTGAATTCTCAAGTTGTTTTTCCATAGAGAGCTTACCAAATTTCATATTCTGAAACAAAACAATCATATTGTTGCATTAGAAGTTCTCTTCAAGAGCCATCTAAAATAGTCTAATGTTGAGCATCAGTTGTGTCGTGAAGTAGAAAAGCAAAGACACCTCAGACATCCCAATACACTACACTTGTATGGGTACTTCTATGATCAGGTTGAACTTTTATCCATGTCCTCGATATGCATAATCGATATGTCATTCAAGAAATATTCTCAAGTAGCATATTACCCATGCTTTTGTTATTGCATACCAGAGTGCGTCTAACTTTAGAGTATGCGGAAAAATGCGAGCTTTACAAGGATTTACAGAAGTGGAGATATTTTACTGAAGGCAATGATGGAAAAATGCGAGCTTTACAAGGTCTGTATCGTGTATTTAGAACCTTGAGCATAGATGGTATTTTGTCTTTCTCTATGTCTATGTTTAGAAGGCAATGAGAGCATGACTTTTGACCTTCAAACTCAGAAAAGGTTTAGTGGTAACTTAAGCTTCTATATTGATATGCTGTTATCATGTTACATGTGAAGGCGAGATGAAATTGCTGACTTCATAGCAGGGAAAGTAATGTTTCTAATGACTGATGATGTGTTTTATTTGCACAAACTGGTGATAACTAAAGGAAATATGCAGAGAGTAAAAAAAGAACAATTTATCATTCATTTTTTTATTAAAAAAATAGTGAGATAATTTATTATTAACTTTTCATACAATACTTGATGTAGGACTGTTTTGAACGCCTTTAAAGAGAAAAATCATTGCTCAAATTTCAATTGATTTATTTTTCATTTTTGTTTCCTAACTAATTAGGCAAATGTATGCACCTTCAATCAAAACAGTTTTAAAATAGGTTTCTGTTGCATGTTTAGAGTCTTTGGAAGTATCTATACATCTGACTATTAGGATGCATGTGCATGTGAAGGCAGATAAATATGCTACAAGGACATGCTTTGATGGACATATCAACTCTCAAACACCCAAATTTGATCAGGAGGCCCCAAATTCTTTGGTATGAACTATTGAGAACATTAGACTAGCAGTTTTCAATACTTGGGTTGACAAGTAAGGGCTACACGAGAGTGTACTATTTCCTCCAATACTCTCATTCTCCATATATATTGTTGCTATTATTTATGGTGTGCTTGTGGACATTTATCACATGATTTTTGCTAGTCGGTCTATTCCAGTTGGTCAAGATAGAGCAAGACCATAAGATTTCTAAGCATTTTCATAGTCTTTGAAATCTCGCCTGAATTTTGTGTCAACACAGTAGCCAAAAGTTTCATTTGAATCACATGTTGAATTTTATAGCTCGACATCATTCTGTTTATTTGACATGGTTTCGTGGTGCACTATAGATACAAAAAAGTCTGTTACAAAGAGACAGGAAAGGAGGTTCTCTCATAATACATCCATGGCAGATATTGGTTCTGAAGTCAGGAGGGAGGTTAGTGCATAAATTGCTAGTAAAGAAAGGAGATTGTTCTCTCCACAGGAAAGTATCTATACATATGAAACTTAATTTGACACTTCGAAGATAATAAAAAGTTCTAACTCTAATAAGAGCTGTCAGATATTATTTTCCTAGATCTGGTAGTCTTCTCCCTCTGAACACTTGAACTAAAACAGACCAATCTAAACTTTCTCAGAACTGGAAGTACAAAACGTAGTTGTTTATCATGTACGTGTGATTATATTTATATTGTCAAGTAATTCCTATATATGATTTTGTCACTATTTCTTTTTTATCATATGCAGACATCAATGTTTGAAATTTGCAATCAAACAATTCGTGATTTGTTATCAAGTAGTAACTCTGACAGACTAGGTATCAAACATGAGGAGATTGAATATATATATATATATATATATATATATATATATATATATATATATATATATATATATATATGATACTCAGAATTAGGGAAGATCGAGCAAAGTTTGCCATGGATTGTATAGAAAAAGATTGAACAAGAACTAGAATTAGGGAAGAATTATCAGAAATTATAGGCATTACAAGAACAATGTAAACTGGAAATGGAAAATAATTCTATTCTACACCTCTCTCTCATTGCTACTCTTTCTTATTTATAGCAAAGAGCTTACAATATTATCAAGAAGAACAGTAACTGACTCCTCTAACTAACTGACACTGACTCTAACTAACTTCTAGATAACTAACTGCCCTCTCCTTTATATACTAGCTTTCTGTCTACTTGTAAGCATCTTAGAGCTTGGGAGCTTTTTAGCTTCTTTGGCAGTCTTGTGATATAATCTTCTGATACTTCTCTGATAGTTGATACTTGGTTGTTGCTTGTGGAAGCCAAAATGTTGCATTGTGAGTGTCGCATAGTTACTTACATATGTATAGGAGTCCATATGTATACGAGTCTTTACTGATAGGAGTATTTACTAAACTTTCACTCACTGAGTGTGCTCGAAGCCTTCACTGACTGAATGTGTATTCATTACAATCACCAAGCTGAACTGATGTTCAGGCTTGTATCAGAATGAAAAAAAAATACATATATGATACTCAGTTTATGTACTCTCTTTTGGAATTTAATAGAGTACCCATTTTTAATTTTTAAAAATTGTTAGCTGCAAATGCTATTCACTGCATAGTTTCAAGTTAAAATTTATCTTTATATTCCAAATCGTGTTTGTGTTCCACTTTGTGACTGTTTTGTCATAAGTTAAAGTTACATTAATGATCTTGATGACCAAATCATTTTTATTATACTTCAGCTGGCGATGACTAAGGATTCTGGAACCATTTGGTCTGACTTATTGAAATGCCAGGTAAATTATGGAACTCTTAGGTTTACCTGTTGCAAAATGAATATTACTATAATCTTAAACCATTTGGTCTTTTGTTGAGCCATCAATATCATATCTAACTGGTCCAATTTTGCAATTTATGAAGTGTACACTTTGTCTAGTATCAGAGTAAAATTAACATGTTATCTGTACATGACTTTAATGTCTATATGTCGAGGCTTTATCAATTTGTGAATATACCCTTCCAAGATTTATCAATTTATATTTCCTGAAAGGTTTTTTAATATTGTTTGGTATCTGTCAATAAATCCTATTGTTTATCCACCTACACTCAAGAAGGCAGCAAGATTGCTTTAGTAGTAAGTAATTCTTAGTCAAAACCATTCTCAAATATGTAGAAGAAGAATATTAGTAATAAAGTTTAGTAAAACAGAATTACCTATGAATTGTAAAGATCAATTGTCTACCAACACAAGTACAAAGTTTAGGCATTCTCAATTCTCATAATTTTATAATGTATGTAAGTTACATACATCGAATTGATCGCCAAACTTTTCTCGATACCGATTCTTGGTAGTAGCATTACCTGACATATGTGTATGTAACCTTTTTTGGCAGGAAGATTCTCTCAGCTCTACCCTATGCATATGCTCAGGTATATAGGGATATTATCATCACAATAGCACCCTACTCCTTTTTCCTGACTCGAGTCAATTCTAAACTGTTATTCCTTCAAATTGCTGCCGGCTTTGATCGGGATGACGCACGTCTTCTTACAGACTATCATCTACAGGTGCATCGTCTACAGCCTCATCGGCTTCGAATGGAAGTTGATCAAGTTGTTCTGGTACATCTTCATCATGTCCTCCACCTTCCTCGCTCGGATAGTAGGACAATATGTCTCTCTCGAGGATCAGGATTGCGTAGATAGAGACAGAATCCAAGCGTTCTTCGACAAAAGGTATTACAAGTTCAGGCCCCAAATGCTGAAGTATACTCTCTTTTTTCATATCTAAGAACTCAGATACAAGTAAAAAAGCCAATATGACTGCAATTCTTACACCTTCGTAATCTAATCTTCACCTTCTTATTATTTTGTACTATAGGTGAAGACAATAGTGAAGTGGGGTTGAAGGTTGCCTTGAGTTCCATGGCCTTTGTTGGCGTCATCCTTACTGTTATGTCACCTGCTGCAAGGGACTACATTCAATGACAGAACTTACACCTATTAAATGAGAAGATTATTCGCTAAATGAGCCTTAGCTTATCTGTAGTAATGTTTAGGAACTTCTTAGCATGAATAGATTTGAGAGAATTCATTTGATATGTAGTTATGCAACAAGTTGCAGTCATTTTTCTGATACTTTCTGATACTGTTATTTTTGAGTATTTTTCTTTTCTTTTATTGGTGTCATCTTGTTGTTTGAACAAATTTTCTAAAATAAAGCTAGGAGGATCGATATCATCGCTATTTCTTCTATTATGTGTATCGGATTTATTTTGTAGGAGTCAATCTATGGACATCATTTGTGTTATATATTAATACTTCACCTGTCAGAAAGAGATTTGTTACACAGTACATTTTTGTTTCCTTTTTGCTGCTTGCAATTGCTTTAGGAGCATTATTATCTTGTTTTTAGGATTGTCTAGACTGTTGTGTTACTCTTGAATTTTCGTGTGTAAATTGTTTTGTATAAACTGTATTATCATAATGAATATTGGTTGATAATTGAGAGCTAAAAGCTCATGCTTAATAGAGCCACCATCAAAAAAATATTTATTCATTCCTAACGGTAAAAAACCGTTGGGCAATTTTTATTTACTAACAGTTGTTTACTGTTGGGAAAATTTCCTTCTCTAACGGTTTTGTTTGTTGGGAAATGTTTATTTACTAATACTGTTTTACCGTTAGGAAATCTAATTTGCCAACGCTTTTGTACCGTTAGGAAATATAATTTGCCAACGGTTTTTTACTGTTAGGAAAGTTCTTTTTCCAACGGTAAATCAGCGTTAGGAAAATTTCCCACACCGTACTTCTAACGGTAAAAAACTGTTAGTAATTTTTTTCCTAACGCTTATAGTCGTTAGGAAATGAATATTTTGGTGTAGTGTTTTCGTCTCCTTTTCGGGTCAAGGCTCAAGCAAAGGCCAGGAAGAGAGAGAGAGAGAGAGAGAGAGAGAGTTCCGCAAGCTTGTCTGTCATAGTCTTACATCACGGAATCCTTGTGAAGGATTCTAGGAGAAGAAATTAAAGAAAATTAGCAAATTTGTGTTGTAAGCAAAAGAGAGAATTAAAATGAACAATTCAAAAAAAAAACTTATTGCTGGTCGCCTAGAATCGAAGCGACGTGAAGAACTTTTTTCCTCTGAAATGAAAAAGAAAATCTGAAGCGCGATGGGAAGACTAGTTTTTTTTTTCTTTGAAATTAAAGAGTCGGACGACTATCCAATTTCCATGCTCCATGTCCTATTTGTTGAATTACTATAATGATTTTCTTCGAACCTTCGACTTTGAAGAAGAAATCAGAGTAACAATGTTTTATTATTTACTACTATTACTAACTTTAAAAAAAATTTGGGGCCCCTTGGAATTTGGGGCCCAGGGCGCAAGCCCTGTCTGCCCCTTCTCCGGGCCGCCCCTGATGGCAACGAAGTCCGAACATCTCGCAAATATCGAAAGTGGTCATGGCAATTTTTAGACTCTACGGACGATATATATATGAAATAAAAATTGTAAATTGTTGTAGTTGAAATATAAGAAATAAAAATTGAAAATTGTTGTAGTCGAAATCGTATTTCTAGGACGAAGAATAGAAAATTAATTCTTTATTGATGATGAAATGAACAAACAATTCTTTAAGGGTGGTTGTCATGGGCGGAGCTGTATAGATTGATTTGGGGTCGGCCACCCAATATTTGTTCGAATTACTCTTATTTGTTCCTTGTATTAGTATCTATTTTTATTTTTATTTTTATTTTCTAGCTTCTTTTTTTTTTATTTTTGGCAAGCAATATTCTATTTATTCTTAAATTAGGCTCCACATTCTAAAAAAAAGGCTAGACCAAAATTTATGTTACAGATTTTTTTTTCTCCCACCGAATGAAAAGAAAAAAGACGAGATCCAAATATATATTATAGAATTTTTGTACCTACGGAATGTAAACGAAAAATATTATACCCAAATTTATGGTATAGAAATTTCGTCCTCATGGAACGGAATGGATAGCTTCGCACCCTGTTGTTGCTGGAGCCGATCTGTTGCCCCTAAGGATGGCAACGGAGCGGGTAGGGACCAGGGACTATATCCCCCGTTCTTGAGTAATATTTGAATTCCGATTTCCATCCTCGTTTTCCGTCGGGCTCATTTTCCGTCCTCGTTTTCCGTCGGGCTCATTTTTTACTTCCATACCCGTCTCCGTTAAACAATACAGTCCCCACCCCCCTCCCGTTAACAACTTTTAATGTACATTATAAGCTTAAAAAAATTATTTTCCTTCCAAAAATAAGTTACAAGACATATTAATAAAACATGATTTTCACAAAATAAATATATATACTATTAGATAAATAAGGGTAAAGTGCATTTAAACCCTCCTTAGAGTTGTCTCGTCCGCAAAATAAGACCTTTTAGAAAACTTATGCAGTTTGCACCTCCCGCAAACCATGTTTTGCTCATAATACCCCTTTCTGTCAAAATGACGTTACATGTAGCCGTTAGCACCCAAATTTAGGAGAGTGAAATTTTTTTACTCCCCAAAATACCCCTCTATTGGACCGTTAGGGACAGCAGCCTATTCCATTCTCTATATAATAGGATTGTTTGAAGGAAGATTGTTTGAAACATAACATTAAACACAAACATTTCAATTTTCTACATAATTGACCGGTTGACTGGTAGGAAAAATAACAACGTTTTATTTTTTTTATATTCCTTTTTATTTTACTTATTTGCTATCATTTAATATTTTGAAGTTTTTTCTTACCTACAGATCTCAAATCCAGCTGCAAATTATGGCCAGTAGCTCGCAATCTTCATTCTCAAGACGTCCAAACAGAAATTATGGAAGAACAATTTGTTGCTATTGTGGATTAATTAGTCCACTGAAGACTTCATGGACACCAAGAAAACACCCATCCAGACCAATGAATGGTCTACAACCTTCTTTAAAACCCTTTATCACAGCCTTCAAAGTGTAGAACACCCTTACAAATATGGTAGACTTTCCATCTTCCTCTAATTCTCCTTTGACCCTAACAACACTCCCAGGATTGGTAGACATCACCAGCATTGCATACTCCCTAATGTAAGTATATTGGTCTTGGGCATTCCCTTCAATCAACTCTAATGCCTTCTTCTTTGCCCTTGCAATTTTGTGTCTTGAACAGTCAATCTCCAAATCTTCTGCAATGTGGGTTCTAAACCCTGCATACTTCCAGTCTGGATCATTCCTGAATCTGTGTACATATCTGTTTGCAAGTAATGTGGCAGTAGCTTGTCTATTGCTGTCCACCTCAACACAGTCCCTTGAATGGTCAGACATGTACTTCTTCAATACAAAATTTCCATGACCACCAAAAACACTCCCATGAATCCTCCACTGACAAGCATCATTTGCACATCTAGCTGTCACCCTCTTTGTTTCATTGTGTACCCACTTGATATTGTACTTGTTCTTTATGGCATGGAGCCTTAATGCACTCCTGAATTCTGCATGTGAAGCAAACCTCTGCCCTACATGAAGAGCCACATTTTCCTCCCTCACTAACCTTTTTTGGGTCACTACAGGCTCTGCATTAGCAGTCCCTTCATCCTCATCATCAAAACTTTCTTCTGAGGAGTGTACACTAGCCAACTCATCACTGGGAGCATATTCAGAGTCTTGGTCAATGTCTTCATGGGGGACAAAACTACTAAAGTCAACACCAACTGCTTCTTCATCCACATCTTCAGTTCTTTCTTCCTCCACATTGCCTTCAGTCCTTTCTTCCTCCACATTGTCTTCATTCTCAACATTGCCTTCATTCTCAGCAGTCCCTTCATCTTGTACATGTTGAGGAGGCCCAGATCCTAACTCCACATCTTCATCAGCTTGAGCAGGCCCAGTCAAGTCTATATTGGCCCAAAAATCATCACCCAACTGCACATCAATCTCATCAGCTGCTTCAGAAGGACCATAGAGAAACCTGGTGGTTGTAAACTCAGTAATGTCAACATATTCACCATAGTCAATGAGTGACTCAAGAAGCTTCCCCAGTACATAAAATTTGATAAGACAAGGGGTTGAAAAATTTTCAAAAAAGCTCAATATATCATTGTCACCCAATATCTGAGTCTTACTTTCATCTACAGGATCAAAATAATAAATTTCACATGGAGCCTGGACCCCAGCAGATGCACATAACCCATCAAGATCAAACCAGCACATCTCATCTCTGTCCACACATTCTTTCAGTTCTAATGCCATACCCCCCACATATTGGTTATCAACACTAAAATCTCCCCCCACAAACATATTAACAACATACTTGGTATCCATTAATCCCTCTGCGCACACACACACAGGCAACAACATATATGAAATAACTAACAGAAGACAGTTCCCTATGTACTACTAATTAATATAGACAAACAGACAAATAGACAAACAACTAATTAATGTAGAAACAAAAATGTATAGTCAAACAGAAAGTCAACTAATTTAATATAAATTCAACTATTTTAATATAAATTAAACAATGTATAGACAAAGAGAGGGACAACAGACAACTACTTTAATATAAATTCATCTAATTTAATCCTACCTACATACAAGGATCATATACTACAAACAACACCAAATATCATGCATGAAAGCTGACATTTTTCTCAAAAATTTACTAAATTTAACAACTCATATAATACAGACAGACATGATTCATGCATTTTTCTCAAAAAATTACAAAATTTATCAACTCATATACTACAAACAGACATCATGCATGCATTTTTCTCAACAAATTCAGAAATTTAACAACTCATACACTACATACAGACATCATTCATGCATTTTTTCTCAAAAATTTCAGAAATTTAACAAATATACTACAGACAGCCATCATGCATGCAATTTTCTCAACAAATTCAGAAATTAAAAAACTCGTACACTACATACAGACATCATTCATGCATTTCTTCTCAAAATTTTTAGAAATTTAACAAATATACTACAGACAGACATTATGCATGCATTTTTCTCAACAAATACAGAAATTTAACAACTCATACACTACATACATACATCATTCGTTTTTCTCAAAATTTTCAGAAATTTCCGCTCCAACTTACATCATTCATGCACTACGTTCGAAAGTGTAGTAAAATTCTGAGAACTAGGATTTTCGAATGTACCAGTACGAGAATACCCTAATAAGCCGAAATTACTGGAAGAAGCTCCACTCCGATCTCCAGTCCGACCTGCACTCCGACCTCCACTCCGATCGACCAATAGCAGCGAGAGAGACTTGAGAATGAAACGTCGGTTAGCGGCTTCGATTTAGGGTTTGCAAATCGATTTAGGGTTTGCAAACAGATTTAGGGTTTGCGAAGAGATTTAGGGTTTGGAACGGGGGAGAGAGAGTTGAGAACGGGAGAGAGCGAGACGGGAGAGAGAGAGAGAGAGTTGAGAATGAAACGTCGGTCCTCTCCTTCGATTATATCGCAGGGGTAGTTGGGTCATTTCACCCAAGAGTTAACATCGGTTAACAGCAAAGTTGGATTAGGGGGTGATTTAAGCATTTTTGTATTTTTTTGGGTTTTTCAAATCAGAAAGTCTTTATTTGCCATTTCGTGACATCTAAGGGGGGTTTAAATGCACTTTACCCGATAAATAATAAACTCATGCCATTTCCAGTTGGACATGGTTTTCACAAAATAAATATATATACTATTAGATAAATAATAAACTCATGCCATTTCCAGTTGGTTGCACATAAGGATATGGGTACAAGTAATGGGGTCAGAGATTTATCGGGACGAGGAGTACTATACCCATACCCATCTCCGAACACGACCGGAGAATTTTTTAATCCCCATCCCCGTCCCCATTTCCGTTTCAAATCCCCAAACCCACCTCCTCGGGTAAAAATACCGGGTCCCCGTCTGGTTCGGGAGTACATTGCCATCCCTAGTTGTCCCTATCTGGTGTGTACCAAATATTTTCTCTCTTAGGCCATCTCCAATGGAGGTTTCTATCTCCTCTATTTCTATGGTAGAAATGCACTTTAGAAAGGAAAAAAAAAACACCTTTTGATGTAAATTTCTATTTCTATCCTACATGAGTTTCTACGACTAGAAATTTTTTATCTCTTATACCAATTAATATTTGGTCATACATCATTAAATTGATTATTTTATTTGTTGCCACGTAGGATAGAAGTGAAAAAACTTTTTTGCATGTACAATTTCTATATAGAAACTCAACTATGATGAAAATTTTCATAACGTGCAATAACAAGTATGATAGAAATCTAATTTTAAAAAACACCATTGAAGATGGTCTTATAGGATCCAGTGATTATTTAAAAAATAATATACAAAATTAATGGCATCCATATTTTTATAGAAAATAGTACGTATGTGATATACATGACTTAGGGATAACATATCTCGTTGTTGCTAACAATTTATACAAAGCCATTAATGGCTGTTACAAATCCTTGGAAATTGAATGGTTGCTCAATCTATTGATAGTAAACACTGTTCTCGTCAGTTACATACTGCAACAATGATAAAAACATGGAAGATTTAAACTAATTGGGATCTTGCCCTTGGTTCGGTATTTGGAGAAACTGGATAAAAGTAGACTGTGAAGTTCATCTTTTAAGTGCTTTGGTTGTGCTATGGGCATTTATAATGGAGACACTCCAAACATATATTTTAAATTATTAAAAATTATATAAATTGTTATTTTTGGAGTGTTTTTTTGATATTGTTACACAATGGTATACTCCAAACAAATACTCTAAATTAAAAAAAAAAAATTCTCTTTATTGTCCTTCCTTGTTTGGTAAAAAAAAAAAAATTTCTTTATTTTTCTTCCACGTTTGGTAAAATGGTTAATTTTGGTGGGCCCAGAAATTAATGTAGAGTAGCTAGAGCACGCTCCAAATCTAGGACGTCTCTTAGCTTTCTTGTAATTTTTAAGTATGGACAAGTGTTCACTGTCACCTTCAAATGCTACAAAATTTGACTAAAATTAAAATATAGCAATTGAAACATCTCTTACTGTGTGGATGTTTTACATTATTTAAAATTTGAAAAGTCTTATGTTATTGGGTGCTTCGGACAATAGGTGTGGGTGCTCCTAGTTTTTATGAAGTAAATGAATCCCAATATGACATCAATCAACTAAGCAACTCTTAATTAGTAAATCGCTACTAATTAATCTCAGTCAAATTTCTGAGATCAAGGATTGTTTATCCTTAAATACTGCATTAGGTTCCTCACCTTTTAAATGGGAATTAAAATATAAAACTCGAAACATTTCATGGATGCTATATAGGGTTCCAAAGATTGGAACAACAGTACCAGATCATTGGAAAAAGAAAAAGAAAAAAAATATTGGAAACGAAGTGCGGAAACCGTTCTCCCAAACCAGAAAGTCCTGCGAGAGAACCGAGCAAAAGCACACAAACCAAAAACGCCAAACACAATGGCAGACACAAAGATTTTTGACGTGGAAAACCGTTACGGAAAAAACCACAGGACGATCGGAGTCCAACCCTGAAAAAACTCCACTAATAGAATAAAGAGAATACACCCTCTACAAGCTCCTCCCGATCCAACACGGATAACCACAACTCACTTGAAAGAAAAAAAATTTGATTGCGGACTCTGAAGAACAAGAGATGCCGAAAAATTATTCGAAGCAATCTCTCCTTCACAATAGTCCTTAATCCTCTCTCTCACTCTCTCACAGATTGTAAAGCACTCTTGTTTTTTAGATAAGTTTTCAACTAGCATACATCACCCTTTTATAAGCCCTTGGTAATCTATATATGGAAGACCAATATATATGGAAACTTCCAATATGCATCAATCATATATTTAATGGAAATCCAATCATAATTGGCTTGCTATAATTGGAAGTCCAATTGTATGGAAAGCTACTATATGAAGGGTCCAAACATAAATATATGATCAAAGAAAATATGGAAATCAAATCATATATTATCTTACCATATATGTTCCAAAATATGATGCATGCACCCCCCGAGCTTCTCCGACACACAGATGGCGCTCGTCGCACTCCGGAATATTCTTCACATAGGTTGGGCACCCCACCCACTCCAACAAATCTCCCCCTTCACAACTAGGTGGAGGAACTCGTCATCCCGACGATCCGCCTGCAGTACTCAAACTTTTTCCTTGGTAGAACCTTCGTGAGCATGTCCGCTCCATTATCATCAGTATGGACCTTCTCAAGCATCGCGTCCTTCTTCTCAACCACATCTCGTATCCAATGATACTGAGTCTCGATGTGCTTGGACCGGCTATGAAATGTCTGGTTCTTCACAAGGTGAATGGCACTCTAGCTATCGCAAAGCAAAGTATACTGCTCTTGCTTCATCCCCATTTCCTGCAACTGTTTTTTCATCCACAACAACTCCTTGCAAGCCTTCGTCGCCGTAATGTACTCTGCCTCTGTCGTCGACAAGGCAACACACTTCTGCAACCGCAATTGCCACGATACCGCTCCTCCAGCAAACATCATCACATAGCTTGAAGTCGATCGCCTCGTGTCTACATCTACAGCCATATCAGCGTCGGTACACCCAACCAGCTTCGGTTCGTCACCATCAAAAGAAAGTCTCCAATCAGTAGTGTCCTGATGGTATCGTAGAATCCACTTGACCGCACTCCAATGTACCCTTCCAGGATTTGAAAGGTACCTGCTAACTGTGCCAGCTGCATGAGCGATGTCTGGCCTCGTACACACCATAGCATACATAAGACTTTCCACAGCTGAGGCATATGGAACCCGCTCCATATCTTCTTTCGTCCTCGGTAGATGGACACTGCTCCTCAGTGAACTTAAAGTGAGCCACAAGGGGAAAACTCACTTTCTTCGACCCGTCCATCCCGAAACGCTGAAGTACCCGATGAATGTACTTCTTTTGGGACAAGTGTAGCAGCTTGAACTCTCTCTCTCTCGGCTGATCTCCATCCCAAGAATAGTCTTTACTGCACCCAAATCTATCATAGAGAAGCCCGTGCCGAGTTGGCGCTTCAACTCCGCTATCCTAGTGGCATTCCGACCAACTAATAGCATGTCATCAACATAGAGCAATAAAATGATGAAATCATCCTCGGCAAAGTACCTCACAAATACACAATGGTCTGACGTTGTCCGTGCATAACCATGCTCTCCCATAAACGACTCGAACTTTCTGTACCACTATTTTGGAGCCTGCTTCAGACCATATAAGCTCTTTTTCAACCGGCAGACCAAATGTGACTTGCCCTTCTCACAGAATCCTCTGGCTGCTCCATGTATAACTCCTCCTCAAGATCACCGTGGAGGAATGCCGTCTTCACGTCCATCTGCTCGACCTCCAAGTCAAAACTGGCTGCCAATGCTAGCACCACCCGAATAGACGACTGCTTGACGACTGGCAAAAAGATCTCACATAATTGTCACCTCCGTTTTCTGTTATACGTATTTCCAAGTAAACGTGTATGGAATCTCGACCAGTAGTTAGACTTGTCTTGCTTAGCTTGATCCTGGTTTAATCTTGCCTTGGTTTATTTTGGGTTCATCCTGGTTCGGCTTGGCTTGGCTTGGTATATTTGGTTGGGCTCGGTTTGTTAGGACTTGGCCCAACATGCTAACCCCCCTCTTTATAAGCCACCAACCCCTTTCTCTCTCCTCATTCACTTTTTCATTTACTTCTTCTTCTTCCTCCATTAACTCTCTCCACCTACCAAGAGCTTAGGCAAGTGCAACTTGCTTCATGAATGAACTCAATTTTTGTTGTTCCATTGTCTTCCTTACGAGATTCTAAGACACTTTAGCACTTAGCATTTTTTATTTCCATGGTTCATTTTATGTAGATCTAAGTTTGTTGTATTTTTGGATTTCTTGAATTTTGATCTATCAAACCTTGTTATTTTCAAGTATTGGTCCCATGTTGTAGAGAATTTTGTTCTATCCCATTTTGTCCTATAGAAGTCCGGATTTTGACTTTAAATGAAGGATTGATAGAGCTTAGAAGCCATGGCTTCCATGGTTCTTCTTCTCGGATCTTTGGAGAAGAAGAACAGTCTTTTGCGGCAACCCTCATGCGGCCAGCCTTATGCGGCAACCCCATGCGGCCAGCTTTATGCGGCAACCCCATGCGGCCAGCCTTATACGGCAACCCCATGCGGCCAGTCTTTTGCGACAACCCTCATGTGGCCAGTCTTTTGCGGCAACCCCCATACGGCCAGTCTTTTGCGGCAACCCCATGCGGCCAGTCTCATGCGGCCGGCCTTATGCAGCCAGCCTTTTGCGGCAACCCCCATGCGGCCATTCTTTTGCGGTAACCCTCATGGCAGGGTTATGTTTTGGACGTGGCATGATTTCAATATTGGCATGACTTTTACATGAACACGACATGATAATGTAGGGATAGAACACGATACTGATCCGTCGTGGTGCACTCTTGACAAGTAACATGACATGATAGTGGCCCGTCGTGACGCACTTTTGATAAGTAAACCTAACATGATATACCTCGATATGCTGTTACGACGGCTAGCATGACATGACAAAAGTGAATGGCCTGGACACCGTGGGAGATTGCGTTTGTACAAATGAACCAGTATTGTCTTGCATCATGTCTAGGACAGGGACCCCTGAGTACCACGGTCAGGGGTACCTACTGAAACTGACTAAGGCTAATAACTAGTATAATCCAGTAGTCATGAAGAAATTTTTCAGCTACAGGCAATTCCGTTATCTGGGCGTCCCATCATAGGATTTGTAGCCTACCGTCGAGTAGGACACATTTCCAGCACACTGTCATGTGTTTGTAGGAGCGTAAAAAGTACTTCAAAGACCAAGTCAAAGAAGTTGAAGGCTTTACGCAATTCAAATTACATCAAATTCATACTCTACGCAAGCTACTCTCTACGCATGCTGCTCTCTACGCGAGAAGCTTTTTACGCGAGAGTTATCCTCCACTTTTACGCCGGAGACAGATTGTCAAGCCACATTTAATGCAAGTGATTCGATCTGACACAATGATTTTCTGACAGCAGGATTACACAGAAGCCGAGGAGATTTTTTCACCAAACCCAATACTCGTCGTATAGTGTGCAAATGGGGCTGTTTTACGCTCAATAAAACTGCTTCTTTTACGCACGATAGTTATTTAAGCTTTTACGCTCAAGGCTATTGTGGGCGTAAAGTCTATTTGGGCTACTTTTTACGCTCAAGGCTATTTTTCTAGCCACTTTACGCAGAAAGTTTATTTTTGGGCTCTTTTACGCCAGTTTATCACTTTACGCTAGGAGTATATTTTGGGTCATTTTTACGCTCGATCTTTCCTGACTACTTGAGAACGTGGTTTGCCTACGTGGCTTTCATGCCACACTTATCGAAGAACGTGTGTACGTGCTCTCCCCACTTTGTTGAAGTAGTGGGACATGTGTCACCATGCGTAGAGATCAAAACTCTACATGGGACACGTGTCAACGTACGTAGATGATGATTTAGATCGTGGGTGACAGTTACTAGCGTAGAGACCCAATTTTGTTGTTTTTTACGCACAAAGGGTTAAGTCTATAAATAGACTTATTTTTACATATCATGATCATCAGGAGATCAATAGAGACAGGAGAGGAGATTCTGAGAAAACTTATACTTTCAGAGTGATATTCCCAGAAGCATTTCTTCTACTTTTTTTTCAAGAACAGGGTGAAGCAAAGCTAGAAAGCATTCGATTATGCCATCAGTGCCGTTGCTCGATATCTTTCCGGTGACTTAGTTCTTCCGATTGTTCGTCTTCTTCAAGCAATTTTCTTCATCATCATCATATAGTCCACGGAACAAAGTGATCGCTCTCAGATCAGACTTACATAGCAATACTTCCCAGAACAATTGTACTTTCTGTACTTTTTTTAGTTTTCTTTCAAAAGCCAATTTTTAGGCAATTTGTTAAGTAAAACAGTGTTGCACCCTTCAAGCTACTTAAGGGTACATGTGTTTCTTGGACGATGTACCCACGTGAACTCAACCCCTAATTGCGTTTGGATAACCTGGATGGTCTGCAGGGCTTGTGGCTGTTGGAACATCTCATTGCATCTTGCTAGTAACTAGGCCTGGGATAACCCTAGTTAGTTAAAGTATCAACCCGTACTTATTGCTTGACCGTGAATGTTGGATGGAGTCTAACCAGTCTAAGTCTTGTCTTGTTCCAGTACATGGCTACTTCGAAACATGATTGCTTATGCTTACATTATCAATAACTGATCGGAATAATTTCTCATCTTCTTGATATTTATTGTCCTATTTAGATTTTATATTTTATTTATCTTCTTATTTTATGTTCTGATATGCTGGTTTTAGTTCTTAAGTGAAGCCTCCTTTGTGGCACTTGCTCTTTCTGGGATCTGACTCAGCTGGTTTTGCATGGCCAAATACCGGAGCGACTTCAGAGGATCTCCCTACCTTCCAGCCAGATGGTGACCACCAGGCATAACCGTGGCAACGAGTGAATTTTATTTTTGGCTCTCCCACTCTATTGTAAAAGTATTCTTTTGAGGCGTTTAGCCAACGAGCATGTGTTAGCTCGATTGCACTTTACTTACTGTCTGCCTACGGGCTGTAGCATGATTAACAAATCCTAGGGCTGATCATATATGACTGAAACTCTTGCTACTCTTCATATTTTGTATGACTAGCTTCATGATGATCCAAATATGTAATGTATGGGATGCCTTACTATTGTATATTTGGTGCACTGACATCTTATAACTTCTATTACTTGCTTGAGATTGAGACAATAGGCTTGTTCATGACCATAAGAGACTGATGGCTTGTAGTTAAACCCTCATGTATCTAGACAGCCGTGACCGTATAGCGAGGTAGATTACACTTCAATATACGTAGCTGGCTGTGTCCGCCCCCGCTCTCCAGTATTCTGGTTTTGGAGCGTGACACGGTTTAAGTGGTGGCCCATGCAGGTCTTGTGAATCAAGATAAGTGAGGGTTTACCGAATAGATGTCTCAATCATCACTAGCCCTTGATCTCTGCTCATATCCTCTAAATTCCTGAAACTCTTGACCTGATCACATGCTTGTATCTTTGATCTGTCCTGGTCCTTCCTTATTGTTCCCTATGTCGTCTTCTTCAGCGGTATTGCTCCTGGTCCTGCCAATCAGTCGGAAGGAGCTTAACGGGTACCCCCGCAACAAGAGGATCAAGCTCAGCACTCAGGAGCAGCTTCCCGAGTCATGTTTCCTGGAGGTCCAGAACCCCCAGTGCAGCCAGCCCAGCCTGCAAGGCAGGATGATGAAGTCTTGGTTGGACTCATCAGGAAGTTGCTTGCATCACAGGATCGTCGAGGTGATGCATTGAACCAGACAGTACAAGATGCTCTGAGCAGAGGTGGTCATCAATGTAACAATGCGGCCAACAGCTTCAAGCGCTTGAACCCTCCCTTCTTCGATGGCAGCAAAGATGCTATTGCCGTAGACGCTTGGCTGCAGGACACTGAGGTTATTCTAGAAGCAGCCAGGACTCCAGACGACGAGAAGGTGGCCGTAGTGCGCCTGCAGTTATTGGATCTGGCCTGCAGCTGGTGGACAGCGCAGGCCGTTGGATTAGTGGCACCTATTGTCTGGACAGTGTTCCGTGAGAGATTCCGGACCAAGTACTTTGACCCTGTAGCTCGGTATGATCTACAGACGAGGTTCACTAATTTGAAGCAGATGGGAAGGACGGTCGATGGATATGCGGCCGAGTTTCTTAGGCTTAGTCGGTTTGCTCCCACCTTGGTGGCGTCCGAGTTCAACAGAGCTCAGCGGTTCCGGCAGGGACTCCACCTGGAGATTTTACTGGCTGTAGAACAGTTTGAGCATCATACTTTCGATGCAGTATTGAGAGCAGCTAGGAGGCATGAGTATACCTCCCAGAGGATTATGGACCGGACCAGAAGTCGGAAGCGGTCTCACGGCCAGATGAACCAGTCTTCAGCATCAGCCCCGGCAGCTAGGGCTTTGACCATTGGAGCTCCGAGGCGGGCGGCTTCCGTTACGTCGATTCAGCATTCGATCCGGCATATCCTCAGCAGCTGCAGCAGCAGCAGAAGCAGTCTTCCGCCATGAGTTGCACTCATTGTGGGAAGCCAGGGCACGTAGTGTCAGAATGTCGCAGAACACAGGGTTTGTGCTTGGTTTGTGGGGCACCGGAGTTGCACTCATTATACTATAGCCAACACGCAAGTATAATTACATCACCTACAAACCAGTAATGGAGACCATAGGATTTAAACTAAATAAATATCCTCTTCCACTTAGTTATTTAACAATGAGGATTTTTCTACTAGTTGATATTATGTCCATGTTGTCCATTATTAATGTAGGCTTGGTTTTTCAAAAAAAAACCACACAATAATAAACATACATAATCAGAAAAAGCAAAATGACAAAAATAAGAAAAAATATCCAACTATTATGGTCATCTTTGCTGCTCCGTCATCAACTATCCGCCATCACGATTGATCAAAAATAATTAAAATTACATCAATCCTATACCTCCCGAAGGAGTTCACACATAATCTAGATTGCAAAACTAAAATAATAAGCACGATCAACCCTCGTGATTTTAATTACATCCACAGCAACAACAACATCTACGACATGTCCGTGGTTTAAACAACACAATCAAAAACATGTATTGGACCATAATAGTTGGATCTAGGATGCTTGCAAAACCGAGTTAGAACAGATCTACATCTACCGACTATTACACAGTGCAGGTTTTATTGGACAACATGGACGTATCAATCAATACGTAGATCCAAAGTGGCTCTGATACCAATTGATGGAACTGGAGATTTCCAGGACCCTTCCTTTTGGTGTGCGTATTGATCGATAGAAAGTTAAACAGATCTAATACGTTTTCTAACCCTTCATAGGCGAAAACTAGGGTTCACGAATTATACCTGCGGCGGAAAGGAGACAAGTAATTCCTGGCAATCTCAAGCGGACGACCCCAAGATCTTCTGCACGTATTCTTTCCTCGAGTTGGACGTCGTGTGGGCGACGATCTCCCAACCTTTTCTTCTCCTTGGCAGCCCTCTCTTTCTCTCCTTACGTGAATCACGAATTTAGAGAAAGTTTCAGATTTCTGATCGGTAATATGGCGGCCAGAGAATAGAGGATATATATAGACTACGGCAGGGACCATGAGGAAAAATTAGGGTTAGGCCTACTAACGGATCTGGATATCCCGTGTTCAGCCCGAACACATAATCCAGGCCCATTAACAATAGCTCGGTCCACTAATGAGCTATTGTTGCACTACCTCCCTAATCCCAAATTATGTTTGTGGGCTCCTTTTATTATATGCTCGTTTGGCTCCCTATGTTACGATATCGTATGTCCGTCGATCAAATTGAGTTACTGACAACTATATTGATTCGACATCTTTTATCCTTAAGTAGTACCGCTCAACTTTATTTGTCATGTCGGATATAATCCACCTACAGGGTTTACATGACAATCCTTATGAGCTCCTTAAGGGGACATCATCAACCCGATGTATCGGGACATGGATTCCATTTATAATCAACAGCTCATCATACATACAATGTTATTACCCAATTCATAGAGGTTGTTGATCCATAATAAATCTCACTCTTTTATGAGTCAAAATAATACACACTGCATATACATGTCCGTTATTATATCCGGGTTAAGAGCACAAGCATCCATAATAACAGAGGTGTTTGTTCTCTTATGTAGTCAGTACAAAGAGAACGACCTTAAGTGGTCCTATTCAATACACACAAAGTGTACTAGTATAAACCTATAGTCAAGATAGACTAATACCAGATTACACTACAACCTTTCCAATAGATTGTCCGAGTCCATCTAGGTTGTGAACTATTTATACACTCCATAGGGAACTGATAATATGATCTTCTGTGTGACACCACACACCATATTATCTACAATATAGAATATCAGACATTTGTATTAACACTTGTAATAAATACAATATGCAAACATTTGCCCATATGATTCTCATTCAAAATTTAAGGAAATAAGGTTACTAAAAAAGTGATGCTTTTAGTATATAACCCTAACAAGCTTCAGGTGAGGTGGTGGCAGGTACCATTCTCGTCAACTCTTTTTCAGCATCAGTATTATTTGATTCGGGTGCATCACATTCATTTATGTCTGTACGATATGCTACACGGATAGGACTGGAGCCCGAGTCATTATCAGTAAGGCTTAATATACTTACTGGTAACGGACTTGTGGGAGTAGATATAGTGTTTTTCTCGTGTCGGATCGTAGTTAGCGACAGAGAGTTTCCTACTAGGTTGATAGAATTCCCAATGGCCGACTATGACGTGGTCTTAGAGATGGATTGGTTGAGGGACCAGTATGCTAGAATATATTGCTATATCGACAAGATTATTTTTAGTATTCCTGGTGAGCCAGAGTTTTTATTTTTTCGAGGCAGAGTAGAACCTTCTCTCCCAGTGTTGCGGATGGCAGTAGCAGTGGCAGTTCAATTTCCCAGAGTTGTAGAAGAGTTTTTCGATGTTTTTCCCGAGGAGCTTCCAGGTATGCCACTAGAGAGAGAGATCGAGTTTACCATAGACTTGATCCCCGGAATAGCACCAGTATTAGAGAGAGTATACCGGATGGCACCGTTAGAATTGGAGATCTTGTATAAGATGATTGAGGAACTCAGGACCAAGGGATTCATCCGTGCTAGTGGATCGCCTTGGGGAGCCCCGATGCTTCTTGTGAAAAAGAAGAATGGTACGTCCAGATTATGTGTTGACTATCGTACCTTGAACTCAGTGACAATCAAGAACAGATACCCTCTTCCGAGGATAGATGACTTGTTTGATCAACTCAGAGGAGCGGCAGTATTCTCGAAGATTGATTTGCGGTCAGGATACCACCATATCAGAGTCAGAGAGCAGGACATCCCGAAGACGGCATTTAGATCCAGGTATGGGCATTGGGACTTGTTATGCCCTTTGGAGCAACCAATGCGCTGGCTGTATTCATGGGCCTCATGAATCGAATCTTCATGCCTTATTTGGATCAGTTCGTGGTTGTGTTCATAGACGACATCCTGGTCTACAGTACGAGTGAAGCGGAGCATGAGCGGCATCACAGAGTTGTCCTCCAGATTCTCAGAGAGCATCAGTTGTATGCGAAGTTCAGTAAATGCGAGTTCTGGCTCGATCGTATTTCATACTTGGGTCATATCATCACCAGAGGAGGAGTAGAAGTGGATCCCCAGAAGATCGTGGCTATTGAGACATGGCCGGTACCCAGCACAGTTGCAGAAGTTCGCAGTTTTCTTGGCTTGACCGGCTACTACCGGTGATTTGTTTCAGACTTTGCTCGAATTTCAGCACCACTGACGCAGTTGACCCGCAAGGATGTGCAGTTTGCTTGGATAGCAGAATGTCAGGATTCTTTTGAGAAGTTGATGCGAGGTTTGATGACGGCACCCATTCTCATGCTTCCAGATGGGATCGGAGGATTCTCAGTGTATTGTGATGCTTCAGGCAGAGATTTAGGATGTATTTTGATGCAGCATTGGAAGGTAATAGCTTATGCATCACGTCAACTTCGTGATTATGAGAAGAATTACCCAATCCATGACTTGGAGCTGGCAGCAGTAGTGTTTGCACTTAAGCTTTGGAGACACTACTTGTATGGAGATATGGTAGAGATTTTTACCGACCACAAGAGCCTGAAGTATGTGTTTATCCAGAAGGATCTTAACTTGCATCAGAGGAGATGGCTAGAGATGCTTGTGGATTATGACATCAACCTGCAGTATCATTCTGGGAAGGCCAACGTCGTTGCAGATGCATTGAGCAGAAGAGCCGGAGCTTATTTTCTAACAGGACAACCCGAGTTATTAGCAGATCTTCAGAAGATGTGTATAGAAGTTGTCCTTCCTACCAATGTGGCATTGATGGCCAGTATGCAAGTTCAGTCCAGTATAGTTGAGAGGACCAAGTTAGCTCAGTCATCAAATTCTAAGCTTCAGCGGCTTAGGGCAGAATATGTAGCAAGACGAAGACCAGAATTATGTATCCATGAGGACGGTACACTTCAACATGGGAGGCGTCTTTGTATACCTTGTGGTGATATCAGACAGGAGATCATGGCAGAAGCTCACAGTTCTCAGTATTCAATTCATCCGGGCGGTACGAAAATGTATCATGATATCCGGCAGTATTTTTAGTGGAATGGCATGAAGAGGGAGATAGACCGGTTTGTCTCCCGATGTTTAGTTTGCCAACAAGTTAAAGCTGAACATCAGATACCGGCTGGACTTTGTTTCACTTAACAAAATGCCTTGGAGAAATTGGCTTTTGAAAATAAAATGAAAAAAAGTACAAGAAGTACAAATTTGATTCTGGAAAAGTATTGCTATGGAAGTCTGATTCATAAATGATCACTTTGTTCCTTGGACCATATGATGATGATGAAGATCACTGCTTGAAGTAGAACAACTGAAAGAACTAAGTCACCAGAAAAGTATCGACGCACTTGGGCACTGATGGCGAGGCCGAATGCTTTCCTGCTTTGCTTCATTCTGATCTGAAAGAAAGGTTGAAGAAGAATGCTCTAGAGAATCAAAATCTCTAAGTTCTGATCTCTGTATTCTCTCCTGTCTCTCTGTGTGTGTGTATTATGAGAAAAATAAGTCTATTTATAGACTTGGGCTTTTGTGCGTAAAAACTCAGCAAAAGTTCCATCTTTACGCTAACAAATGCCACCCACGACTCAAGCTATTCTCTGCATATGTTAACATATGTCCCATCATTTCAGTAAGAATAGGATGCATGTACACACATTCTTCGAGAAGAATGGCATGAAAGCCACGTAAGCAAACTACGTTCTAAACTGGTGGAGGAGAATAGGGCGTAAAAATAGCCCCAATGTACTCTGAGCGTAAAGCAGTAGATTTGGCGTAAAATAGCCCTGACATAGACTTCCCGCGTAAAGTGGTTGTTAAATAACCTTGAGCGTAAAAGCAGCTCAAATAGACTTTACGCACACGTCGACTGTTGAACGTAAAGGCTCGTATAATCTTCGTACGTAAAAGAAGCCGTAGTGTGAGCGTAAAGTAGCTCAATCCACACACTAAATGACAATATTGGTCTCTGTGTAAAAACAAATCCCTTTGTGATATATGCCATCATTAATATCTCCATGTCAGAGTTTGCATTAAATGCGAGATTTGACAGCTTTGTCCAGCGTAAAAGTGGCTGATTGGTCCTTGGCGTAAAACCATGGGTGTAGACCCGAGCGTAAAATGATCAGCCTGCTTAGGCGTAAAGCGATTAGCCTTGTCTTGGGCGTAAAGAGATTAACCGCTCTGCTTGGCGTAAAACAGATCACTTATGAATGAGATGACTCTTTCTTTGAATCACTTTTTACGCTCCTACAAGACCCCCTTCAAAGTTTTCAAATATCTCCAAAATTTGAAACACTTTGAACAGAAGCGTAAAAGTTGAGATTTGATGAGTCAGCATAAAATTCGGGATACGCAACAGTCATCCGCGTAAAAGCGGGGATATCCAACAGTCGGTTTTTGAATATCTCTATAAATAGGTCTTTCCAGAGAGAGAAAACACTTTTACTCATCTTCTCAAATTCCTCTGCCCTTTCTTTCTTCAAAACCCTCACTTTGATCCGATGGCTCCAAAGAAATCATCCACCGCTAGCAACAAGGGGAAGAAACCCGCCGTCGATTCGTCGTCGGCCGACCGTGCGAAAACTCCCATTCAGTCATCAACACCACATCAACAACCCAACCCGGCTGTAGCTCCGCCTATGATGGGTAAAACCCTATTCATTGGTTGGAAAAATTCGTCAAGGAAGAAGAAGATAACCCAAACTTTCAGCTTTTTTACGCCCACGTTGTACGTGTTAGCGTAAAAACTGAAATAACAATATACGCCCACGTTGTACGTGTTAGCGTAAAAGATAAAAAGAATACGCCCACGTTATACGTGTCAGCATAAAATTTTGATTTTCGCCCACAATTAATGTGCTGGCGTAAAACTTAACTACGCTCATGTTCATATATGCCAGCGTAAAAAGTTATATTACGCTCACATTACCATGTGGTAGCGTAAAATTCATCAATCACTGAGAGACTTTATAAAACAAAAGACTTCATAAGCTTTTATCACCTTTTAGTAAGCGCAAAAGTTAATATCTTTTAAAAAAACTTCGAACTAATTTCATCTCTTTTGTCCTTTTGTTAGTGGATTTGCAAGTTCACCCTCTCGCAGAAGTTTTCGGCTCCTCTGTTGGCATGTTGGGTTCAAATTATCTGGAGAATCTATCTCATGTCGAATTTCTCCAATCCAACCCAGAATATCCTGCAGCAAGAGCACAACTGATATATGCTCAGGGAGATAGGATGTTATTATCCATGATGAATGGAGAAGTACTGATGTCACTGGATAACCAAAATTTTCTGAAACCAGCTTTCTTATTTGGAGATGCGATAGATTACAAATCACAGACTCATCCCAAAAAAGAGGCTTGGGTATTTAAATCTGGAGAAAGGATAATGTATCTCCCTGATATGGACAGGGATTACCCTATATCCGCTTTTGTCTATACAAGCCATCACCGTCAGATGCTATGGAATTTGACTCCTAACAGCTATGGTAGACCTGGCAGAATCATCTTCAGAAGGGAGAGAGCAAATGATATGGGCTATCACATTAGCACTCCCTGTGGTGGTGTTATTCCGTTTTCTGGATTATTGCCTGGGTTTACACCGAGTGAAGATTCATCTCTCATCCAGCCGGTCCAGATTCCCATGTTTATAAATAGATTCATAAGGGAAGGAGTCTTATATCCTCAGACCAACCCTAGGCTGACAGGGTGGCTGACCCCTCATAGTGGTAACTGGATCCAGATCAGCAACTGGGTCATGAAAAACTTTAAAACAGAGTTGGATGACATCGGTTTGTATGAAGCAGTGGCTTCTACTAGCTATGGCATTCCACCAAATGGTAATCTGTTCTTGGCTTTATTGAAATTGTATATGAGTTCGACAGGAACTTTCGCGACTCCGCATGGCGAGATGGGTCTGGCCCTTCACGAAATACAGTTCATCTCGAAATTGCCGATGGGCGAGTTCCCCTACGAAGAATATATTCCCTCCAATCAGGAATTGGCAAAAATTCGGGAGAAGAATCCTGAACTGGTACAAGTCTATGAAGAACTCATGTGTCATTATTTAATTTGCACCAGCATGTATGAAACCGGATCACATCTGGCATACATCACAAAATGGATAACTTATCTATTTTATCATGAAAATAGAGTGTCTAAGACGGACAAGAGCAGGTTCCGGGAAGACAAGACTCAGGTCATCAAGCCTTGTTCTATAATTCCTGCAGATTTAATTCAAGAATTGATGGTGTCGCAGAAAGCTTGCGACCGGTATCTGTCTACCAAAACTGGAGACATCCCTGCGGGGACAGAGGCTTTAAGCTACCTGAGGCAGGGTAGTCAAAAAATGTCGAAGAAGGCCTTGTTGGCAGGCTTCTTATCTTTATGGCTGCGCAGATGGGTCATACCAGGAATCGGCACTGTGGATCGGATTCACCGTAACGTATTGTGGCCAGCAGTCCGCTTAGTATTCAAGAACAGAATTAACCTGTTGTCGGCAATGGTGTGTCGAATAATTGCAGGTCTAAGGATTTTTGGTGAAGAATTAATCAATAATGCTCCTCACAGTTTTCCAAGGGTAGAGTTACCATTCACCTATCTGATAGGTTGGTTACTACACCATAATTGTAATTTGTTGCCACCAGGCCCTGAGGATGAAGCGAGGATTTTCTTTCAGAAATTTAGCAAATCCTCGTGGAGAACTACCACGTTAGCAGACACCAGAGCAGCATTAAATTATTCGCACGGCTAGAATTTCTTCTGCACTAGGCCACCAGTTCCGGCTGACTGCCTTGGTGTACAATTTGAGGATAGGGTAGATAAATCAGCCTTATTGCCGAGATCTGTCTACCGATGGCTAGTGTACATCAGACCTTCTCATCTGATGTACCAGAATAAAGATAACTGTACATTCGAGCCTTATCTACCAAGTAGGTTTGCTCGCCAGTTTGGCTACGACCAACTCCATGTTGGCAATCCTTCTACCAGTTTCTTTCATTATGGAAAGTTGATCGACGGTGCACGAGCATGGAGATATTTCGGAGCTGCATGTACTGGTACGAAATTCAACATATCTACAGCCACTAGTACAACTGAGCTACATATACTCCATTTATATGCTTGTTTCTATACATCTATCCGCTCTTTTGAAGATGGTTATAGTATGCAAGGAAGTCTTCGTTGGGCTCAGGAGGGAAATGTTGAAGAACCTATCAGGATAACCCCTGATGTACCCGATAATACTGTCGCTATAGATGAATTTCTGGCAGTAATCCCTAGAGGAGCTGGGGAGATAGCCACGGGACCAATAATTATTGGAAAGACCCGCAAACGAAAGCAGAACACAGCTACCGCTTCTCCGGTGAAGTCTCCAGAGAAGAAGAGAAAATCTACCGCCAAAGGGCCTTCCAAACCAAGAGCCCACACTCCAGAAGATGACATTTTGATTGAAGAAGATCATCTTGTCGGTTCTTCCTCAGTCCATCCTGGAGAAGGATCTTCAGCCCCTCTACCAATAGTTGGATCAGGAGCTGTAACACTTTTGTCTCCTGGACGTCTTAGCACCTCACTCCATTTATCTTTGCCATCCAAGGCACAAGCTACAGAAGGTGTTACTACTATATCCACCACTGATCAAGACCGCATCCCATCAGACGAACCAGCTCTTGACTTCGAGGATGATGATTGAGATGGTGATTATGATACATATCTTGAAAAAAATGCACATATTCCAAGTATTATACAAAACCTATACAGAATTATATATCATGATTTTGTATACTAACTTATTCTGTTCGTTTTCCAGATGTCATAATTGCACCAAAGCCTATGGCTCCTCCTCCTCAAGAAGAAGACATTTATGAGGAAAATGAGGAATCTGGGGAGGAAGGTTCTCCTTCAGAAGACGCAGATACCGAAGAAGAGGGAGTGCAAAAGCATGAGATGGAGCCTCAAGAAGAACATCCTCCATCATTTGTGGCACAACAAGCACAATCTGAAGTGTCCTCTCCTGCTGAGGACCAACACAAAGAGAAGACTACAGTCGAGCCTACTGTAGGTGATGATGGAACTACTGGAGGAGAACCAGACTTGAACAAAGAATCAGCTGTAGAGAGTTTCACCACAACTGAAGCAGTGAAAAATCCTGCGAAGCAAACGATTGAAAAAGATGCTGAAGGTATACTTGAGCCACCAACAGAAAGTGGGAAAGTTATAATAACATCCTCTACTGTTGTTACTGATCCGGTACCAGTATCTGACAAGCCAATGCCGGAACCTGAATCAGCTCCTGCAACTGTTACCATATCCATCAATACTACCGCCGCCAGAACTCCAGAAACGGCTGGAGTAACAAATATTGAAGACATTACTTCTAAAATTCCTGGAAACCAAGCAACAGTGACAACAATAGCTCCATCTCAGCTTGTTGTTACACCAACAATATCTGCAGATATTAGAGATACAATCCCTGAAACTTCTGAGAATCAATTGGGTATGACGGTAGTAACAGCAACGACTTCATCTCATCCTGCTATCATGCCAACCACATCTGCTTCCGGCCCCCAAAGAAGATATTTATTAGATATTGCCGCCACACCAAGCTCCAGCATAGAAATGAATCTCCTGGTTGAGATTCATACCGAAACTTTTTATAAAACTTTGGCAACTTTGATAAAGATGGTCCTGAATAAGGGTCTCAGCTATGAGATTTTGAAGACGGCAATGGCTCTGACTATCAAGAATGTTGCCATGTTCAATAATGTTGAGAGAGCTGCCACTTTGGAGAAAATTGTGGAGGACCTTGAGCAGCCGATTGGAGAATATCTCAGGCTATCAAATGAGACTATTGAAGGCCTCATTCAGGAGGAGTATGATGCCTTAACAGCGGATTATCTTGCTCGAGAGACTACATATAATACAGCTCTCCATGAACACAGTCTGAAGGTTGCCAAAGAGAAAGCCTTTTTGGCTGGCATAAAACCTGCACTGCATGGTCACAGAGTGGTTTATGATGCTTTGAACATAGATATTCAGAGCAAAAATGACAGAATCTGCGAAGTCGAGGCAGAGCTAGCTTGCTTGAAGGCTGAAAGGGAGAAGATGATCGATGTTCGAAATCTGCACCTCACCCAAAGCTCAATTTTAGAAGAACAAGCTTTTGGGGCTGAATCGACCATTAGAACCCTTGATGAAGCCAAAGACAATTTGATAATCACCTTCGCTGAACTTTCCTGTATTTGCACCCCCGAAGCTCGACGTGCAGAGGCTACCAAGAAGGTTATGAGTTCTCGTGGCAAGCGGTTAGAAGAATTAAAGAAGTTGCTTCAAGATGTTTCCACTCCACTTTAAGAGAGTGCTTTGTCATCTTTCGTCTTATTCATTTTGTAGTGTTTCCACCAGAAATGAATGAAAGATTCGTTTTGTGATCCTATCATTTATTTAGAATTTAATCAATAGGTAAGAGATAGAAAGCACTTATCAGAGGTAATATGGACGTGACAAGTCTTTTAAACTCAACGTATTATATCTATCCAGAGGTAATATGAACATGATAGATAATAAAATCTTGTTTTGTGTGAGATAGAAAATACTTATCAGAGGTTATATGAACATGACAAGTTTTCTAAACTCAAAACATTATATCTATCCAGAGGTAATATGGACATGATAGATAATAAAATCTTGTTTTCTGTTTAGAGTGTACAATACTATCAGAGGTAATATGAACATAACAGTACATAGGAACTCAAAGAAAAGTAGATTAATATCTATGCAGAGGTCAAATGGACATGATAGATAGGAAAAGAAGGTGGATTTAGTATTTATCCAGAGGTTATGAAAACATGATAAATCCAACTTTATATACCAATTGGTAAGATAGGAGATCAAAAATCCCTTTCCAAAGAGACACGTAATCAGCTTAACCAAACTTTGGTAGCTGGGGAATAAGAAGACAGATGTCATTGAAGATATATATGAAATAAATGAACCAATCATGGCTCAAGGGACATTTTCAAATGGCTCGGATTCACCATCAGTTTGAACCATGTAAGCTGAAAATATTTGCTCGGATTTATCATCTGAGGAACGAGACATATCAGTTAATTGGACTTCTTCTGAATCCGATGATTGCGAAGAGCTAGAAGAGAATTCTTCTTGTATATCATCATTAAATATGTGGGACGGATCATATCCCAACCCATGACGAGTCTTTTGATAAAACAGATCACCACATAATGGTAGTCGTCTACCCTTGCCTTGACTGAGACCTTGCATAGTCTTCAAATCATAGCCCATGTTCTGGATAATCTTGATAGATTGTTGACTATACTTGTCAATTCGGATTCTTCCCTTATCTTTATCTTTCAGCTCATCTGCCTGAGCAACAGGGATGTTTCTAGCCAGGCCAAACACAATTTGGCGCTTGTTTTTCTTATCAGGCGGGACCACGAAATAAGATTCTTCGTGACATCTAAAAGTTACGCAAGCTTGTGATGAAGCGGCCACAGGTAGAAGATAAGGAGAAGATGTTAGGAACCTTTGAGCATAAGGTCCAACATCTACATGAGGAGGAAAAGAATTTTCCTTATGATCGATGTATAAAGTTTTTTCTGGCTCAATGTCGTCTTTATATTGATGACTTTGATTATCAGAAGATAAAGTCATTCTTTCGATAAACTTGACAGCCATATACTCGAAAAAGAAATCTTCATTGATATCAAAAAGTATAGAATGATCAATATTTACATCATTTATAATTTGACTGCTACGCTTCGGATTAATCATCAGTAGACCATTATCTGTCTTCTGCGTAGTTTTGCCAAGATTGACAATCAATGGTGGTTATGGATCATTCATACAAGAAGTACGCCCTTTGACCTTGATCATAAAAGGTTGAACTTGGCTCTTAGCAAGAATATTTATTGATTCCTCAGATGAAGTTTGAGTTCTTCCTTTAGCCTTGATTATCAGAGGTTGATCATTGACAGATTGGGATTGGATTCGTCCCTTGACTATGATCTTAAAAGGTTGCTCCTCTGGCAGATCTTTATTAATAGACTGATCCTCAGTATATGATTGATCTTCAGCCATGTCTGATATCTCTTTCACATGTTCTTGTTTATAAAGCCTTGAATCAGAAAAATAGGCTTCGACACCCATGAAGGGATTGATATCAGCAAACTCAGTCTTCACAACTCCTTGGAAATCTACATACTTGAAGCATTGGTGGAGAGTTGATGGCACAATATTGGGCTCATGAATCCACGGTCTTCCCAAAAGGATATTATAGGAGACGTCTGAGTTGATAACATAGAAAGTTACCATGGTTCGAAGATCACCAATCTGAATCTGCAGACGAATCTTCCCCAATGGCTTGCTCTTGCCAGAGTTAAAACCGACTATCGTAGTACTAGTGTAAGTCAAATCACTAGTAGGGATCCTCAGAGGTCTTAGCATACTCTGAAGAATTATGCTAATTGAGGACCCGGGATCAATATAAATCCTGTCAATTTTAGTGGATCCAATATAGCCAGTGTAGCACAAAGGTCTGTCATGCTTGTTATGCTTCAACAACATATCTTCTTGTGTAAAGGTGATGTTGGGAATTGCTTCCATCACACTATGACATTGTGGACATGACACTGGTATATTATCAGGAGTCTTGAGTTGAGCCAAGCATGAATCTGCTTGAAGTAAAGCTTCAATCAAAGTCTCTCTGCTTTCTCTGAAAAGGCGAAGCAACTCAAATATAGATAGTCTAGCCGGAGTATTGGCTAACTGAGCTAGAATATAAAATTTGTAAGGCTTCATCACTACCCCCTGACTGGAAGCAGACTTCAATGGGACGTCGAAGCGTACTGCTTTCTGTTTCCCCTTTTCAACCACAGAAGGTTTAGCAGGAACAGAAGAGGATTGAGTTGGTAGTGTCTCCACTACGTCTTCAGCTTCTTTGCAGGATCCCTCATGGTCTTTATGGTACTCTTTTCTAGATATTGTACCAGCAAAAGATTCTTCTTTAGACTCAGGAGAAGGAAGTACCAAATTACAGGATTTTGTCTTCCATTTCTTAGCCTTCTTCTTGTGTGGATTGTTACGAGAAGCTTCAGAACCCAATCCTACAGTGGAATTCTGATTTTAAATCTGTAAAAGAAGTCGTATTCCTTTATCATAATTCAAACCTTCTGCCTTTTGAAAGTCATAACCCATCTTCTTCATGAGATGAACAGATTGCTGACTATACAAGTGAGTGGGCAGCGAACTTTTGGCAGGTGTTTCAACAGAGGAAGAGGAAGAGGCAAGACCTTCTGTAACCTCAGGAGAATGAAGAATAGATGTCACTGTAGTTACGGAAGGAGAAGGATTCGGGATACGAGGAGAAATCTCTGTCGGAGCTTTTTCATAAGCAGCAAAGACTTGTTGTGCCCGATATAAAGGAACACTATTCATGGCTAACCACTGCTGATGAGTAAGCTTGAGCTTGGTAGGAGGAGCTGGACTTGGAGGACAGATGTTCAGTTCTTTCAGTCTATCTTCTAAAGAAAGGCCATCCCATAGGTGATCCAAGTCATCGGGATCTGGAGATGCAGAATTCTGATTAACAGCCGGCTCTTGAGTATTCAAAGGTATTTCAGCCCCTTGACTATCTTGAGTTTGTGCTGCTACTGGTACTGGTGTTATTACCGTCGGCTGAGCAGTTTGTTGATTCAAAATTATCTGATGCATACTTTGTACCATGTTAAGCATATCTTTCAGTGATTGCTCAACGGCAGTGAGACGTTGTTCTGTATTAGCAGATGACGTCTCTGGTTCATCTCCAACAGTGTAGGATTCAACCTCTCTTGAATATATGGAAGGATTTGTATAGAAGTATGAATCCACACTATCGATATCAGACTCAAAAGATTGAGTACCCCCAGCTTCTGAATCAGAAGTCTACAATTACCTTCGTCTTCTTGATCGAGTATTCTGATATACTCCTTCAAAGGAATCAAGAAGTCTGTTGAACTGTTGTTGACCTGGAGTTTGGGACATGTTCCGTCTCGGACGTCGTCCTCTGTTAGTATGAGATGCCATGTTGACTGATGCATATGACAGCTCATCTTCTTGGTCTTCAGCTTGATGTTGAAGCGAATTAAAACTCAATCGATCAAAAACTGACCGTTTTGAAGCTGAACAACAACAATTGATCACAACCTGGTAATATTCACAATGATGTTTTTCTTGGGGGAGTGTCACCGAAGATTGTGAATTCTTACGCTTTTGCATTAGCAATTCACGTAAGTCAGAAGGAGTGGAGGGAGTATTCTTCTTTATCACATTAGGGGTAGAAAAACATTTAGTACCCTGTGTGTAAAGAAGATTACTAGCAGCATTCGCAGAACCAAATTGTATATTTCTACGCATTTGGAGTTGTGTGCGTAAATCTTGAGATTTTTGAGCACGAAGGACTCCATCTTCATGGCACGTAATTTATAAGTTTGGTACTTTGCGTAAAGCAGTATAAGAAGGTTGTTGGTGTAGGACAAAAGTTTTACCAACAACATTTTTACGCTGTATGCGTTTAGGTACATTCACATTAGATGTGCAAACATCGTTGTGAATTTTATCTACACTGTCACAAACAGGAGACTTACCTTTACGCGAAAAACATAAAAATTGATTATCTACCACGTCACAGATGGGAGATTTTGTTTTACGTGAGGAGCGTAATTTGTGTGTGTCTACCACGTCACAGACGGAAGACTTATTTTTACACTCAGAAGCATTAGAATCTGCCACATTACAAATGGAAGACTCATTCTTATGCCTTGAGCGTAAAACTTGGTTTTTATCCAGTGGGCGTAAAACCTGGTTCTTACGCAGTAGGCGTGGAACCTGATCATCTACACTGTCACAGACGGGAGATAAATTGTCACGCTTAGAGAGCGACGTCGAAGTAAGGACTGCCTCGTTATGAACGGAAGCCCCTACGACAGAAGAGGGAAGAATTCCCTTGCTATCAGAAGCAACAGAGAGATCAGCAGCTACTTTGGATTTAGGGATCCAAACTTTTCGTGCTTTGCGAGACTTTTGAACATTGGAGCAGCGAGAACCACCCCCAGTTCGGAGCATTTCTTCGTAGGCAGTCTGGTTGAAGTGCACAACCAGGGTCTTCTTGGTCGAACCGATCGAAACATCATCATATTGAGCAATTACCTCCTCGTCGGAGGAGAAGGTCATCCCCAGCAGAGTCGCCATTTTTGTTTCACTTAACAAAATGCCTTGGAGAAATTGGCTTTTGAAAATAAAATGAAAAAAAGTACAAGAAGTACAAATTTGATTCTGGAAAAGTATTGCTATGGAAGTCTGATTCGTAAATGATCACTTTGTTCCTTGGACCATATGATGATGATGAAGATCACTGCTTGAAGTAGAACAACTGGAAGAACTAAGTCACCAGAAAGGTATCGACGTACTTGGACACTGATGGCGAGGCCGAATGCTTTCCTGCTTTGCTTCACTCTATTCTGAAAGAAAGGTTGAAGAAGAATGCTCTGGAGAATCAAAATCTCTAAGTTTTGATCTCTGTATTCTCTCCTGTCTCTCTGTGTGTGTGTGTTATGAGAAAAATAAGTCTATTTATAGACTTGGGCTTTTGTGCGTAAAAACTCAGCGAAAGTTCCATCTTTACGCTAACAAATGCCACCCACGACTCAAGCTATTCTCTGCATATGTTGACATATGTCCCATCATTTCAGTAAGAATAGGATGCATGTACACACGTTCTTCGAGAAGAATGGCATGAAAGCCACGTAAGCAAACCACGTTCCAAACTGGTGGAGGAGAATATGGCATAAAAATAGCCCCAATGTACTCTGAGCGTAAAACAGTAGATTTGGCGTAAAATAGCCCTGACATAGACTTCCCGCGTAAAGTGGTTGTTAAATAACCTTGAGCGTAAAAACAGCTCAAATAGACTTTACGCACACGTCGACTGTTGAGCGTAAAGGCTCGTATAATCTTCGTGCGTAAAAGAAGCCGTAGTGTGAGCGTAAAGTAGCTCAATCCACACACTAAACGACAACATTGGTCTCTGTGTAAAAACAAATCCCTTTGTGATATATGCCATCATTAATATCTCCATGTCAGAGTTTGCATTAAATACGAGATTTGACAGCTTTGTCCAGCGTAAAAGTGGCTGATTGGTCCTGGGCGTAAAATCATGGGTGTAGACCCGAGCGTAAAATGATCAGCCTGCTTAGGCGTAAAGCGATTAGCCTTGTCTTGGGCGTAAAGAGATTAACCGCTCTGCTTGGCGTAAAATAGATCACTTATGAATGAGATGACTCTTTCTTTGAAGCACTTTTTACGCTCCTACAGGCTTCTTCAGCCTTTACCGATTCCAGAATGGAAATGGGAGCACATTACCATGAATTTTGTAACTGGGTTACCTAGATCCCCAGCTGGGAGAGATGCCATCTGGGTTATAGTCGACAGACTCACCAAGGTAGCTCATTTTATCCCTTTCAGAATCGGTCAGTCGACGGATCAGCTTGCAGAGATGTACCTCAGGCAGATAGTCAGGTTGCATGGAGTACCAGTCAGTATTGTATCCGACAGAGATTCAAGATTCACATCGCACTTTTGGCAGAGTCTCCAAAAAAGTTTGGGGACTCGTCTCAAGTTCAGTTCAGTTTATCACCCACAGACAGATGGTCGGTCAGAACGCACGATCCAGACTCTTGAAGATATGTTGCTGTCACGTCCCAGAACCAGAATACTAGAGAGCGGGGCATAGCCATCTACGTATAATAAAATGAAATCCATCTCACCATACGGTCACGGTTGTCTAGATATATGAGGGTTTAACTACAATCCATCAGTCTCTTACGGTTATTAACAAGCCTAGTGTCTCAATTATAAGCAAGTAAGTAAATGTTACAAGATGTAAGATCGCCAAATATACAATAGCAAGGCGTCCCAAATATTACATATTTAGCTGATCATGAAGCTAGTCGTTACAAAATGTGAAGACTAGCAAGAGTTTAGTCATACATGATCAATCCTAGGATCTGTTAATCATGTTACAGCCCGTAGGCAGACAGTAATAAGGTATGCAATACGAGCTAACACGTGCTCGCCGGCTAAATGCCTCAAAAGAATAATTCTACAATAGAGTGGGAGAGCCATAAATAACTCACGCGTTGTCCTGGTTACGCCTGATGGTCACCATCTGGCTGGAAGGTCGGTAGATCCTCTGGTGCTGTTCCGATATCTGGCCATACAAAACCAGCTGGATCAGATCCCAGAAAAAGCAAGTGCCACAAAAGAGGCTTCACTTAGGAACTAAAACCAGCAATTAGCACAAGAATATAATTAAACAATAAGAACTGGAAATATAAAAAATATCAGGATGATATACGACGAGATAACCATGGAACTATTCAGATAACCAGGTTATAATCCATAAACCAAACAAGGACCGGGGTTGTAATCCTTCATCTGAACGGAACTTGGTTTCCTACCATTTATCGGCAAGATAATATAAGAAAATTAGGACATGTAACAATCTTGTACCGGTTCAAGACAAGACTAGACTGGTTATGCCTCATCCAACAATCACGGCCAAGCAATAAGTACGGCTTGATACTTTAACTAACTAGGGTTATCACAGGCCTAGTTACTAGCAAGATGCAGTGAGATGTTCCTCCAGCCACAAGCCCTGCAGCTATCCAGGTTATCCAGGCGACTTGGATTCATTAAGCAGTTATCGAGAATTGCTAGGTAGCTTGGTGTGCAACACATGACAGTGTGCATAGAACTTGTTTCATGAAGTGCCCCACATGATAGTGGGCTAAAATTGTGCCCTACTCGATGGCAGGCTACAAGTTCAACAATGGTGGCCGGGATAACGGGATCATCTGTAACTGGAAAAATCTCTCATGACTACTGTATTATTCTAGTTATTAGCCTTAGCCATTTTCAGTAGGTACCCCTGATCGTGGTACTCAGGGATCCCTATCCTAGACATGATGCAAAACATTGTCGGTTTATTTTGTACAAATATTATCGCCCACGGTGTCCAGGCCATTCAATCTTGTCATGACATGCTAGCCGTCGCAACAGCATTCGAGATATATATCATGTCAAATTCACTGTCAAGAATGTGCCACGACAGGCCACTATCATTTTATGTCATTCGTCAAAAGTGCACCATAACGGGTCACCATCGTGTCAAGAAACATATTTAAAATTGACATTTAACCTGGTATGAGCATATATACAATAACTAAACATAAATAGGGTGCAAGAGCTGTAGAGAAATCATGCAGCTCAGGAGATAGAACATAACTTCCACATACAAACTCCAAATAAGGTGCTCCAAATATATTCGAAGAGGCAAGACAAAGATCTAAAACTTTCATGTTTTAAGTTTTTCGAAATTCTAGCTAAAAAATAGCTAAACTTGACAAAAACAGTCATTCTGTGCACTTTTTACGCCAAAAATTTAATTCTGCGTAAAATACGCAAAAGAGAGGGGTTCCAGCGTAAAGATTTACATTCTGGATACTATCCAGCGTAAAATACGCAAAATCAGGGTTTTCTGTGTAAAATTTCACATTTTAGATACTATCCAGCGTAAAATACACAAAAACAGGGTTTCTTGCGTAAAATTTTACATTCTGAATACTATCCAGCGTAGAATACGTATAAACAGGGTTCCCTGCATAAAATTTCACATTCTGGATACTATCCAGTGTAAAATACACAAAATCAGGGTTCCTTACGTAAAATTTCACTCAGCCGACATGAAAAATTCAGAAAACTTATTTTGGCCTTAAAAACTTCATTTTAACTCAAAATGAGGTGAATCAAAAACCAAATTCATACGAAATTCCTTGCTCTTGCTCATGGAACTATTAATTTTTGAAAATAACAAGTTTTAGTAGATCAAAACTAAGAAAAACTCCATGAACTTAAGAAACCCCAAAGTTTTAATATAGATCTAGAAGAATCTATCTATAAAAATCAAAAACTCCAAGTTCTAAAGAGGCTTATAATCATGTAAAGAAGAGAATGGAACAATAAAACTTGAGATCCATCATGAAGCAAGTTGCACTTGCCTAGGGCTCTTGGGTGTAGGAGGAGAGGAGTAAATGAAGAAGAAGAAGAGTTATTGAAGTGATAATGAGGAGAGAGAAGAGAGTGGGATTAATAAATGGTGAGGATAGGGGTAGGTAAGGGTTCTCTCCTTGGTTCATGATGAACCAATAAGCAACCCAAGCCGAACCAAGCCAACCCAATGCAATACGAGTAAAGATACGTACGCGTATTTTAAAATACGTAATACGAACCATGGTCATTACAACTCTACCCACCTTAAAAGAATTCCGTCCTCGTTATTTAATCAAGAGGCTAGAGAGGCAAGAATAAGTTATACTAATCAATCAATCAAACAATCAATCATGCAAGCAAGGAATTTGAAGGCATGAGGAAGAGGGAAGACATCCTGCTAGGAACCTCTTTGCCGGTTCTGAATCTGAACTGGGGTCAGGGCATACTGCTGGGGTCTCTGCGACTGAAAGACTTGAGCCTGAGGCGACAATGGCCTCGGAGGCTGGTACTACTGCTGCTGCTGCACTGGTACTGGTCCCCTTACCGAGGGACTAGTCTGGACCGATGATGAACTTGTCCTATTCGGACAGGACCCTATCTTGTGATCCGGTGCCCCACAAGCCAAACATAATCTCTGTGCTCTGCGACACTCCGAAACAACGTGTCCTGGCTTCCCAACGTGAGTGCAGCCCATTGCGAAAGACTGCTTCAGTTTCTGTTGCTGAAGGAACGTCGGTGTCGAATACTGAACCGACGTAACCGAATCCGCCCTTTGGGGAACTCCAATAGTCAAATCCCTAGCTGCCGGGGCTGGTGCTGAAGACTGGGTCATCTGGCCGTGAGACCGCTTTCGACCTCCGGTCCTGTCCACGATCCTCTGGAAGGTATACTCATGCCTCCTAGCTGCTCGCAATAGTGTATCAAAAGTCTGATGCTCAAACTGCTCCACTGCCAGCAAAATCTCTAGGTGGAGTTCCTGGTGAAACCGCTAGGCTCTATCGAACTCGGTCGCCACCAAGGTGGGAGCAAACCGACTAAGCCTGGAAAACTCTGCCGTAAACCCATCGACCGTCCTGTCCATCTGCTTCAAATTGGTGAACTTGGTCTGTAGATCGTACCGAGCTACAGCATCGAAGTACTTGGTCCAAAATCTCTGTGATGACCATAGTTCGTATTACGTATTTTAGGATACGTGTACGTATCTGACTCGTATTGCATGTCTTCTGGCTTGGTTCGGCTTGTTTGGGTTGGCATGGTTCGGCTTGGGTTGCTTATTGGTTCATCATGAACCAAGGAGAGAACCCTTACCTACCACCACCATCTCCATTTATTAATCTAACACTCTTTCTCTCTCCTCATTCACTCTTCTTCTTCCTCACCATTACTCTCCACCTGCACCCAAGAGCCTTAGGTAAGTGCAACTTACTTCATGATGGATCTCAAGTTTATTGTTCCATTCTCTTCTTTACATGATTATAAGTCTCTTTAGAACTTGGAGTTTTTAATTTTTATGGATAGATTCTTCTAGATCTACGTTGTAACTTAGAGTTTCATGAGTTCATAGAGTTTTTCTTAGTTTTGATCTACTAAAACTTGTTATTTTCGAAAACTAATAATTCCATGAGCAAGAGCACGAAATTTCGTATGAATTTGGCTTTTGATTCACCTCATTTTTAGTTAAAATGAAGTTTTTATGACCAAAACAAGTTTTCTGAATTTTTCATGTCGGCTGAGTAAAATTTTACGCAGGAAACCCTGAAATTGCGTATTATACGCTGGATAGCATCCAGAATGTAAGATTTTACGCAGGAAACCCTGAAATTGCGTATTTTATGCTGGATAGCATCCAGAATGTAAGATTTTATGCAGGGAATCCTGAATTTGCGTATTTTGCGCTGGATGGTACCCAGAATGTGAAATTTTACGCTGGAACCCTCCCATTTTGCGTATTTTACGCAGAATTGATTTTTTGGCATAAAAAGTGCACAAAATGACTGTTTTTTGCCTAGTTTAGCTATTTTCTAGCCAGAATTTCGAAAAACTTAAACCATGAAAGTTTTAGATCTTTGTCTTGCCTTTCCGAATATCTCTGGAGCACCTCATTTTGGGTTCGTATGTGGAAGTTATGTCCCGTCTCCCCTGAGCCGCATGATTCCTCCACAACTCTTGTACCCTGTTTATATTTAGTTATTGTATATACGCTTATACCAGGTTAAATGTTAATTTTAAATATGTTACATGACATAATGGTGACCAGTTGTGGTATACTTTTGATAAATGACATGACATGATGGCCCGTCGTGGCGCACTCTTGACAGTGAATTTGACATGATATATATCTCGAATGCTGTTGCGACGGCTAGCATGTCATGATAGAATTGAATGACCTGGACACCGTGGGTCATTGCGTTTGTACAAATAAACCAGTACTGTCTTGCATTATGTCTAGGATAGGGATCCCTGAGTACCACGGTCAGGGATACCTACAGTAATTGACTAAGGCTAATAAACTAGAATAATTCAGCAGACATGAAGAGATTTTTAGCTACAGGCAATCCCGTTATCTGGACGCATTAAGTGAACTTGTAGCCTACCGACGAGTTAGGCACATTTCCAGCACACAGTCACGTATTGCATTCTTCATAAATGGACATTCAATCTGGATAACCGGATGGTCTGCAGGGCTTGTGGCTGTTGGGATAATCTTATTGCATCTTGCTAATAACTAGGCCTGTGATAACCCTAATTAGTTAAAAGTATCAAGCCGTACTCTTAATTGGCCGTGATTGATTGGATGGAGTTTATTTCAGCTTAGTCTTATCCTGATCCTGTGCAAGATTATGACATGACATGCTTATTGATGCTTGCCTTAACAATAACGATCGGGGGTCCAGTTCTGTTCAGGCGAAGGGTTACAACCCCGGTCCTTGTTTGGTTTAAGGGTTGTAAGCTGGCTTCCGGAGCAGTTCTGTGTCCTCTCTTCATTTATTGTCTTATTGCAACCCTATGCCATGTTCGTCATGTTTTACCTTACCTTAATACCATGATTATTTATACTGGCCTTAGCGATAAAGATCGGGGGGCCAGTTTTGTTCAGGCGAAGGGTTACAACCCCGGTCCTTGTTTGATTTAAGGGTTGTAACTGGCTCCCGGAGCAGTTCTGTGTCCCCTCTTCGTTTATTGTCTTTACTGTACCAATAGTATTTGAGATGGATTTCTATTCAGGTGAAGGGCTGCAACCCCGGTCCTTGTTTGGTTTAAGGGTTGTGACCTGGCTACTTGAATAGTTTTCTCGTACTCAGTTTACTGTTGTTATCTCTATTATTATCAGTTCTTTATTTATTACCTTTAATATTCTATTATGATATGCTGGTTTTAGCTCCTAAGCGAAGCCTCCTTTGTGGCACTTGCTCTTTCTGGGGTCTGACCCAGCTGGTTTTGTGTGGCCAGATATCGGAGCAGCACCAGAGGATCCACCTGTCTTCCAGCCAGATGGTGACCACCAGGCGTAACCCTGACAACGAGTGGGTTTTTTTTGTTCTCCCACTTTATTGTAAAAATTATTCTTTTGAGGCCTTTAGCCGGCGAGCACGTGTTAGCCCGTATTGCACCTTTATTTACTGTTCGCCTACGGGCTGTATCATGATTGACAGATCCTAGGGTTGATCATGTATGACTGAACTCTTGCTAATCTTGACATTTTGTACGACTAGCTTCATGATCATCCAATATGTAATGTATGGGACGCCTTGCTATTATATATTTGGTGCTCTGACATCTTGTAACTATTATTGATTGCTTGAGATTGAGGCAATAGGCTGGTTCATGACCATAGGAGACTGTTGGCTTGTAGTTAAATCCTCATATATCTAGATAGCCGTGACCGTATAGCGAGGTGGATTGCACTTCAATATACGTAGCTGGCTATGTACGCCCTCGTTCTCCAGTATTCTGGTTCTGGGGCGTTACATGGTTTAAGTGGTGGCCCATACAGGTCTTGTAAATCAAGATATGTAAGGGTTTACCGAATAGAAGTCTCAATCAGCACTCGTCCTTGATCTCTGCTTGTATCTTCTGAATCCCTGTAATCTAGACCTGATCACATGCTTGTATCGTTGATCTGTCCTGGTCCTTCCTTATTATTTCCTATGTCGTCTTCTTCAGTGGCATTGTTCTTGGACCTGCCGATCAGCAAGGCGGAGCACCTCCCGTGGACCAGCAGCAACCCGAAGATCAAGTCCAACATTCAGGAGTAGCCTCCAGAGTTATGTCTACTGGAGGAGAGCCACCAGTTCAGCCCGTCCAGCCTGCAGAGCCTGATAATGGCACTTTGGTGGGTCTCATCAGGTCACTATTAGCCTCCCAGGATCGTCGAGGAGATGCTTTGCACCATGCGGTGGCAGACACTTTGACCAGATGAGGTCATCATGGTAATAGCACGGCCAACAGCTTCAAGCGCTTGAACCCTCCCTTCTTCGACGGCAGTGAAGATGCGATCGCTGCAGATGCATGGCTTCAGGACACAGAGGTGATTCTAGAAGCAGCCAGAACTCCAGAGAACGAGAAGGTGGCCGTGGTGCGCCTACAGCTATTAGATCTTGCCTGCAGCTGGTGGACGGCACAGGCCGTTGGATTAGTGGCCCCTATTGCCTGGGCAGTATTCATGGAGAGATTTTAGACCAAGTATTTTGATGATGTAGCTCGGCATGATCTACAGACTAGGTTCACCAATCTGAAGCAGATGGGCAGGACGGTCGATGGATATGCGGCCGAGTTCTCCAGGCTTAGTCGGTTTGCTCCCACCTTGGTGGCGATCGAGTTCGATAAAGTCCAGCGGTTCCAGCAGGGGCTCCACCTAGAGATTTTGTTGGCGGAGGAGCACTTTGAGCATCAGACCTTTGATGCAGTACTGAGGGCAGCCCGGAGGCATGAATATATCTCCCAGAGGATCGTGGATAGGATCGGAGGTCGGAAGCGATCCCATAGCCAGATGAACCAGTCGTCAGCCCCAGCCCCGGCAGCCAGGGCTTTGACCATTGGAGCTCCGAAGCGGGCGGCCTCAGTGACGTCGGTTCAGCATTCCACCCCGATGCACCCTCAGCAGCAGAAGCAAAAGCAGTCTTCCGCAGTGGGATGTTCACACTGCCTAAACAGGGGGAGTTCATCGGCCTTCTCTAGTCCTTCAGTTAGAGGACCAGCACCAGTCCAGCAGCAGCAGCTGCTGCAGTACCCGTTCCCGAGGCCATTGCCGACGCAGGCCCAGGCATTCCAGTAGCAGACACCGCAGCAGTATGTCCAAGCCCAAGCCCTGATCCAGAGCAGGCAGAGGAATTTTCAGCAGAGGGGACCCGCACCCAGAGGGCATGGTCAAGTGCTGGCCTTGACCATGGAAGAGGAAAGAATATGACCCGGTGAGGTAGTGGCAGGTACTATTCTCGTCAACACCTTTCTAGCTTCAGTATTATTTGATTCTGGTGCCTCGCATTCATTTATGTCTGCACGATTCACGACACGGATAGGACTGGAGCCCGAGTCATTATCAGTAAGGCTCAATATACTTACTGGTAACGGTCTTATGGGAGTAGATAGAGTGTTTTTCTCGTGTCGGATCGTAGTTAGCGGTAGAGAGTTTTCCGCTAGGTTGATAGAATTCCCGATGGCCGATTATGATGTGGTCTTAGGGATGGATTGGTTGAGGGACCAGTATGCCAGGATAGATTGCCATATTGGCAGGGTTGTTTTTAGCATACCAGGCGAACCGAAGTTTTTATTTTTCCGAGACGAAGTTGAACCTTCTCCTCCCGTATTGCGGATGGCAGTAGCAGCAGTGCAGTTACCCCGGATCGTCGAGGAGTTTCTAGATGTTTTCCCAGAAGAGCTTCCAGGAATGCTGCCAGAGCGAGAGATCGAGTTCACCATAGACTTGATCCCCGGGGTCGTACTTGTGTCAGAGAGAGTCTACAGGATGGTGCCGTCAGAATTGGAGATATTATACAAAATGATTGAAGAACTCCGGACCAAGGGATTCATTCGTGCTAGTGGATCGCCTTGGGGAACCCCGATGCTTTTTATGAAAAAAAAGAATGGTACGTCCAGATTATGTGTTGACTATCGTACCTTGAACTCATGACAATCAAGAACATATATCCTCTTCCAAGGATAGATGACTTGTTTGATCAACTCAGAGGAGCAGCAGTATTCTCGAAGATAGATTTGTGGTCAGGGAACCACCAGATCAGAGTCAAAGAGCAGGACATCCCGAAGACGGCATTCAGATCAAGATATGGGCATTGGGATTTTCTTGTTATACCATTTGGAGCAACCAATGCGCCGGCTGTATTAATGGACCTCATGAATCATATCTTCATGCCTTATTTGGATCAGTTCGTGATTGTGTTCCTAGATGACATCCTGATCTACAGTAAGAGTGAAGCGGAGCATGAGCAGCATCTCAGAGTTGTCCTCCAGATTCTTCGAGAGCACCAGTTGTATGCCAAGTTCAGTAAATGCGAGTTCTGGCTTGATCGCATTTCATATTTTGGTCATATCATCACCAGAGGATGAGTAGAAGTGGATCCCCAGAAGATCGTGGCTATTGAGACGTGGCCAGTGCCTAATACAGTTGCAGAAGTTCGTAGTTTTCTTGGATTGGTCGGCTACTATCGACGATTTGTTTCGAACTTTGCTCGGATTTCAGCACCATTGACGCAGTTAACCCGCAAGGATGTGCAGTTTGCTTGGACAACAGAATGTCAGGATTCTTTTGAGAAGTTGAAGCGAGGCTTGATGACTGCATCCATTCTCACACTTCCAGATGGGACCGAAGGATTTTCAGTGTACTGTGATGCTTCAGGCAGAGGTTTAGGATGTGTTTTGATGCAGCATGGGAAGGTAATAGCTTATGCGTCACGACAACTTCATGACCATTATAGGAATTACCCGACCCATGACTTGGAACTGGCAGCAATTGTGTTTGCACTCAAGCTTTGGAGACACTACTTGTTTGGAGATAGGGTGGAGATTTTCACCGACCACAAGAGCCTGAAGTATTTGTTCATTCAGAAGGATCTTAACATGCGTCAAAGAAGATGGCTAGAGCTGCTTGTGGATTATGATGTCAACCTGCAGTATCATCCTGGGAAAGCCAATGTTGTTGCAGATGCATTGAGCAGGAGAGCCAGAGTCTATTTTCTGACAGCGCAACCAGAATTGTTAGCAGATCTTCAGAAGATAGGTATAGAAGTTGTCCTTCCTACCAGTGTGGCATTGATGGCCAGCATGCAAGTTCAGTCCGGTATAGTTGAAAGAATCAAAATAGCTCAGTCATCAAATTCTAAGCTTCAGCGGCTTAGGACAGAATGTGTAGCAGGACGAAGACCAGAATTATGTATTCATGAAGACGGTACACTTCGACATGGTAAGCATCTTTGTGTACCCAGTGGAGATATCAAACAGGAAGTCATGACCGAAGCTCACAGTTCTCAGTATTCGATTCATCCCGGTGGCACGAAGATGTACGAGATATCCGTCAGCACTTTTGGTGGAATGGTATGAAAAGGGAGATAGCTCGGTTTGTCTCTCGGTGTTTGGTTTGCCAACAAGTCAAGGCTGAACATCAGAGGCCAGCTGGACTTCTTCAGCCCTTGCCAATTCCAGAATGGAAGTGGGTGTATATAACCATAGATTTCGTGACTGGATTACCTAGGTCTCCGGCCGGTAGAGATGCTATTTGGGTTAAAGTTGATCGGCTCACGAAGGTGGCTCACTTTCTCCCATTCAGAGTTGGTCAGTCGATACCTCAGCTAGCAGAGATGTACCTCAGACAGATCGTCCAACTTCACGATATACCAGTCAGTATCACCTCGGACAGAGATTCAAGATTCACGTCACACTTTTGGCGTAGTCTACAAGAGAGTTTGGGAATTCACCTCCAGTTCAGCTCAGCTTATCACCCGCAGACAGATGGTCAGTCGGAATACACGATCCAGACTCTTGAGGATATGTTGAGATCTTGTACGCTCGACTTCGACGGTTCGTGGAAAGATCACCTGCACCTGGTGGAGTTCTCGTACAACAACAGTTTCCAAGCTAGCATCCAGATGGCACCGTTCGAGGCACTGTATGGTAGGAAGTGCAGATCCCCACTAGCATGGAACGATGTTGGAGAAAGGCAGATGCTTGGTCCCGAGTTGATCACTCAGACAGTCGAGGTGGTCAGGAGAGTTAGAGATCATCTTCGCGTTGCACAAGATCGTCAACGCCATTGGGCTGATTCTCATCGACGTCCCCTTGAATTTTCTGTCGGTGACCATGTATTCCTTAGGATCTCGCCTAACCGTGGCGTCATTCGTTTCGGCGTACGGGAAAAGCTTAGTCCTAGGTATATAGGGCCGTTCGATATCCTGGAGCGAGTAGGAGATGTGTCATATCATCTCGCTCTTCCGCCGTCTCTGAGTGAGGTGCATGACGTGTTTCATGTATCCCAACTACGACGGTATATCCCGGACCCGAGCCATATCCTGGATCATTCGGAATTGGTTGTTGGTACCAACCTTTCGTACGAGAAAAGGCCCGTGTCCATATTGGACCGGAGAGAGAAGATACTCAAGAATAAGACTATCAAGTTAGTCCGAGTTGCTTATGGTCATCACTCTTTGGAAGAGTCAACATGGGAGCGTGAGGATGATATCCGATCGCAATATCCCGACCTGTTTGACTCGTGAGGTATAATATCATTCTTATGCCTCATGCCTTCGATTCCTTGCTTGCATGAATAATTGCTTGATTGCTAGACTAGTATAGCGTGTCTGTGATTAGTATAGCTTGTCCTTGCATCTCTAGCCTCTTGATTAAATTTCGAGGATAAAATTCTTTTAAGTAGGGTAGAGTTGTGATGACCATAGTTCGTATTACGTATTTGGGAATACGTGTACGTATCTGACTCGTATTGCATGTCTCCTGGCTTGGTTCGGCTTGTTTGGGTTGGCATGGTTTGGCTTGGGTTGCTTATTGGTTCATCATGAACCAAGGGGAGAACCCTTACCTACCACCACCATCCCCATTTATTAATCCAACACTCTATCTCTCTCCTCATTCACTCTTCTTCTTCCTCACCATTACTCTCCACCTACACCCAAGAGCCTTAGGCAAGTGCAACTTGCTTCATGATGGATCTTAAGTTTTATTGTTCCATTCTCTTCTTTACATGATTATAAGCCTTTTTAGAACTTGGAGTTTTTAATTTTTATGGATAGATTCTTCTAGATCTACGTTGTAACTTGGGTTTTCATTAGTTCATGGAGTTTTTCTTAGTTTTGATCTACTAAAACTAGTTATTTTCGAAAACTAATAGTTTCATGAGCAAGAGCACGAAATTTTGTATGAATTTGATTTTTGATTCACCTCATTTCGAGTTAAAATGAAGTTTTTATGGCCAAAACAATTTTTCTGAATTTTTTATGTCGGCTGAGAAAATTTTACGCAGGGAACCCTGAAATTGCGTATTTTACGCTGGATGGCATCCAGAATGTAAGATTTTACGCAGAAAATCTTGAATTTGCGTATTTTATGCTGGATGGTACCCAGAATGTGAAATTTTACACTGGAACCCTCCCCTTTTGCGTATTTTACGCAGAATTAAATTTTTGGCATAAAAAGTGCACAGAATGACTATTTTTTTGCCTAGTTTAGCTATTTTCTAGCCAGAATTTCGAAAAACTTAAAACATGAAAGTTTTAGATCTTTGTCTTGTCTTTCCGAATATCTCTGGAGCACCTCATTTTGGGTTCGTATGTGGAAGTTATGCCCCGTCTCCCTGAGCCGCATGATTCCTCCACAACTCTTGCACCCTGTTTATATTTAGTTATTGCATATACGCTTATACCAGGTTAAATGTTAATTTTAAATATGTTCTATGACATAATAGTGACTAGTTGTGGTGCACTTTTGACAAATGACATGACATAATAGTGGTCCGTCGTAGCGCACTCGTGACAGTGAATTTGACATGATATATATCTCGAATGTTGTTGGGACGACTAGCATGTCATGACAGAATTGAATGACCTGGACACCGTGGGTGATTGCGTTTGTACAAATAAACCAGTACTGTCTTGCATCATGTCTAGGATAGGGATCCCTGAGTACCACGGTCAGGGATACCTACAGTAATTGACTAAGGCTAATAAACTAGAATAATTCAGTAGACATGAAGAGATTCCCAGCTATAGGCAATCCCGTTATCTGGGCGCATTAAGTGGACTTGTAGCCTACCGACGAGTAGGGCACATTTCCAGCACACAGTCACGTGTTGCATTCTTCATAAACGGACATTCGACCTGGATAACCGGATGGTCTGCAGGGCTTGTGGCTGTTGGGATAATCTTATTGCATCTTGCTAATAACTAGGCCTGTGATAACCCTAGTTAGTTAAAAGTATCAAGCCGTACTATTGATTGGCCATGATTGATTGGATGGAGTTTATTCCAGCTTAGTCTTATCCTGATCCTGTACAAGATTGTGACATGACATGCTTATTGATGCTTGTCTTAACAATAACGATCGGGGGTCCAGTTCTGTTCAGGCGAAGGGTTACAACCCCGGTCCTTGTTTGGTTTAAGGGTTGTAACCTGGCTCCCGGAGCTGTTTTGTGTCCTCTTTTCGTTTATTGTCTTATTGTAACCCCATGCCATGTTCGTCATGTTTTACCTTACCTTAATACCATGATTATTTATACTGGCCTTAGCGATAAAGATCGGGGGTCCACTTCTGTTCAGGCGAAGGATTACAACCCCGGTCCTTATTTGGTTTAAGGGTTGTAACCTGGCTCCCGGAGCAGTTCTGTGTCCCCTTTTCGTTTATTGTCTTCACTGTACCAATAGTATTTGAGACGGATTTTTATTCAGGAGAAGGGCTGCAACCCCGGTCCTTGTTTGGTTTAAGGGTTGTGACCTGGCTACTTGAATGGTTTTCTCATACTCAGTTTACTGTTGTTATCTCTATTATTATCAGTTCTTTATTTATTACCTTTAATATTCTATTGTGATATGCTGGTTTTAGTTCCTAAGCGAAGCCTCCTTTGTGGCACTTGCTCTTTCTGGGGTCTGACCCAGCTGGTTTTGTGTGGCCAGATATCGGAGCAGCACCAGAGGATCCACCTGTCTTCCAGCCAGATGGTGACCACTAGACGTAATCCTGGCAATGATTGGGTTTCTTTTTGTCCTCCTACATTATTGTAAAAATTATTCTTTTGAGTCGTTTAGCCGGCGAGCACGTGTTAGCCCGTATTGTACCTTTATTTACTATCCGCCTACGGGCTGTATCATGATTGACAGATCCTAGGGTTGATCATGTATGACTGAACTCTTGCTAGTCTTGACATTTTGTACGACTAGCTTCATGATCATCCAATATGTAATGTATGGGACGCCTTGCTATTATATATTTGGTGCTCTGACATCTTGTAACTATTATTGATTGCTTGAGATTGAGACAATAGGCTAGTTCATGACATAGGAGACTGTTGGCTTGTAGTTAAACCCTCATGTATCTAGACATCTGTGACCGTATAGCGAGGTGGATTGCACTTCAATATGCGCAGCTGGCTATGTATGCCCCCGCTCTCTAGTATTCTGGTTCTGGGGCGTTACAATCTCTCACGGAATACTGTCCAGGCAATAGGCGCCAATAGTCCAACGGCCTGCGCCGTCCACCAGCTGCGGGCTAGATCCAATAACTTGAGGCGCACCACGGCTACCTTCTCATCTTCTGGGGTTCTCGCTGCCTCCAATATCACCTCTGTGTCCTGAAGCCACGCATCAGCAACGATATCATCTTCACTGCCATCGAAAAATTTAGGGTTCAGGCGCTTGAAGCTGTTCACTGCACTGTTTCCATGATGTGTACCTCTGTCCAGAGCATCTGCCACTGCCTGATGCAATGCATCTCCTCGACGATCCTACGATGCAAGCAACTCCCTGATAATTCCCACCAAGGCTCCATCATCCTGCCTTGCGGGCTGGGCTAGCTGTACCGTGGGTTCCGGATCTACGTGGGGCATGACCCGGGAGGTTGCTCCTGAGTGCTGGACCTGATCATCTGGTTGCTGCTGGTCCACGGGAGGTGCTCCGCCTTGCTGATCGGCAGGTTCAGGAACAATGACGCTGAAGAAGACGACATAGGGAACAATAAAGAAGGACCAAGACAGATCAAGGATACAAGCATGTGATCAGGTCAAGAATCTCATGGTTGAGAAGATACGGACAGAGATCAAGGACGAGTGCTGATTGAGACATCTATTCGGTAAACCCTCACATATCTTAATTTACAAGACCTGTATAGGCTACCACTTAAGCCATGTGACGTCCCAGAACCAGAATACTGGAAAACGGGGGCGAACATAGCCAGCTACGTATAATAAAATGGAATCCATCTCACCAAACGGTCACGGCTGTCTAGATATATGAGGGTTTAACTATAATCCATCAGTCTCTTAAGGTCATGAACAAGCCTAGTGTCTCAATCATAAGCAAGTAAGTAAATGTTACAAGATGTAAGATCACCAAATATACAATAGTAAGGCATCCCAAACATTACATATTTAGCTGATCATGAAGCTAGTCGTTACGAAATGTGAAGACTAGCAAGAGTTTAGTCATACATGATCAACCCTAGGATCTGTCAATCATGTTACAGCCCGTAGGCAGACAGTAATAAGGTATGCAATACGAGCTAACACGTGCTCGCCGGCTAAACGCCTCAAAAGCATAATTTTACAATAGAGTAGAAGAGCCAAAAATAAGCCACTCGTTGCCCTGGTTACGCCTGGTGGTCACCATCTGGATGGAAGGTCGGTAGATCCTCTGGTGCTGCTCCGATATCTGGCCATACAAAACCAGCTGGGTCAGATCCCAGAAAGAGCAAGTGCCACAAAGGAGGCTTTACTTATGAACTAAAACCAGCAATTAGCACAAGAATATAATTAAATAATAAGAACTGGAAATATGAAAAATACCAGGATGATATACGACGAGATAACCATGGAACTATTCAGATAACCAGGTTACAATTCATAAACCAAACAGGAACTTAATTTTCCACCATTTATCGGCAAGATAATATAAAAAAATTAGGACATGTAATAATCTTGTACAGGATCAAGACAAGACTAGACTGGTTATGCCTCATCCAACAATCACGGCCAAGCAATAAGTACGGCTTGATACTTTAACTAACTAGGGTTATCACAGGCCTAGTTACTAGCAAGATGCAGTGAGATGTTCCTCCAGCCACAAGCCCTGCAGCTATCCAGGTTATCCAGGCGACTTGGATTCACTAAGCAGTTATCAAGAATTGTTAGGTGGCTTGGTGTGCAACACATGACAGTGTGCATAGAACTTGTTTCATGAAGTGTCCCACAAGACAGTAGGCTGAAATTGTGCCCTACTCGACGGCAGGCTATAAGTCCAACAATGGTGGCCGGGATAACGGGATCGCCTGTAACTGGGGAAATCTCTCATGACTACTGTATTATTCTAGTTATTAGCCTTAGCCATTTTCAGTAGGTACCCCTGACCGTGGTACTCAGGGATCCCTGTCCTAAACATGATACAAAATATTACCGGTTTATTTTGTACAAACACAATCACCCACGGTATCCAGGCCATTCAATCTTGTCATGACATGCTAGCCGTCGCAACAGCATTCGAAATATATATCATGTCAAATTCACTGTCAAGAGTGCGCCACGACGGGCCACTATCATGTCATGTCATTCGTCAAAAGTACACCACAACGGGTCACCATCGTGTCATGAAACATATTTAAAATTAACATTTAACCTGGTATGAGGATATATGCAATAACTAAACATAAACAGGGTGTAAGAGCTGTAGAGGAATCATGCGGCTCAGGAGACAAGGCATAACTTCCACATATAAACTCCAAATGAGGTGCTCCAAAAATATTCGGAGAGGCAAGACAAAGATCTAAAATTTTCATGTTTTAAGTTTTTCGAAATTCTGGCTAAAAATAGCAAAAATTGGCAAAAACAGTCATTCTGTGCGCTTTTTACGCCAAAAAATCAATTCTACGTAAAATACGCAAAAGAAAAGGGTTCCAGCGTAAAAATTCACATTCTGGATACTATCCAGCGTAAAATACGCAAAATCAGGGTTCCCTGCGTAAAATTTCATATTCTGGATACTATCCAGCGTAAAATACGCAAAATCAGGATTTTCTGCGTAAAATTACACATTCTGGATACTATCCAGCGTAAAATACGCATAAACAGGGTTTCCTGCGTAAAATTTCACATTTTGGATACTAACCAGCGTAAAATACGCAAAATCAGGGTTCCCTGCGTAAAATTTCACTCAGCCGACATAAAAAAATTCAGAAAACTTGTTTTTGCCATAAAAACTTTATTTTAACTCGAAATGAGGTAAATCAAAAACCAAATTCATACGAAATTTCGTGTTCTTGCTCATGGAACTATTAGTTTTCGAAAATAATAAGTTTTAGTAGATCAAAACCAAGAAAAAATCTATGAACTTATGAAACCCCAAAGTTATAATGTACATCTATAAGAATCTATCCATAAAAATCAAAAACTCCAAGTTCTAAATAGGCTTATAATCATGTAAAGAAGAGAATGGAACAATAAAACTTGAGATCCATCATGAAGCAAGTTGCACTTGCCTAGGGCTCTTGGGTGTAGGTGGAGAGGAGTAAATGAAGAAGAAGAAGAGTTATTGAAGTGATAATGAGGAAAGAGAAGAGAGTGGGATTAATAAACGGTGAGGGTGGGGGTAGGTAAGGGTTCTCTCCTTGGTTCATGATGAACCAATAAGCAACCCAAGCCTAACCAAACCAACCCAAACAAGCCAAACCGAGCCAGGAGACATGCAATACGAGTCAAGATACGTACACGTATTCCAAAATACGTAATACGAACCATGGTCATTACAGTTGCGGTCATGTACACTCAACTTCGGTGGTTCGTGGGAAGATCACCTGTATCTCATGGATTTCTTCTATAACAACAGTTTTCAGGCCAGTATCCAGATGGCACCCTTTGAGGCCTTGTACGGCAGAAAGTGTAGATCTCCGCTAGCATGGGACGATATAGGCGAGAGGCCAATGCTTGGAGCATAGATGATCACACGGACTATTGAGGTGGTCAGGCAAGTCAGAGATCATCTTCGAGTTACGCAAGATCGCCAGCGTCATTGGGCCGATTATCATCGACGTCCCCTTAAATTTTCTGTCGGCGACTATGTATTCCTTAGGATCTCGCCTACCCGTAGCGTCATTCATTTCGGCGTACGGAAAAATCTTAGTCCTAGGTATATAGGGTCGTTCGATATTCTAAATCGAGTAGGTAATGTGTCCTATCGTCTCGCCCTTTCGTCGTTGTTACGTGAGGTGCATGATGTCTTCCATGTATCCCAATTGCGACGGTATATCCCGGATCCGAGTCATGTCCTTGATCATTCGGAATTGGTTGTTGGTATCAACCTTTCGTATGAGAAGAGACCCGTATCCATATTGGACCGAAGAGAGAAGATACTCAAAAACAAGACTATCAAGTTAGTCCGTGTTGCTTGGGGTCATCACTCCTTGGGTGAGTCAACTTGGGAGCGTAAGGATGATATCCGCTCGCGATATCCACACCTATTTGACTCATAAGGTATAATGTCTTCCTTATGCCTTATGTTTTTAATTCCTTGCTTGCATAAATGATTGCTTGGTTGACTGCTAGTCGTAGCTTGCTTATGATTAATATAGCTCGTCTCGACATCTCTAGCCTCTTGATTAAATTCCGAGGACGAAATTCTTGTAAGGTGGGTAGAGTTGTCACCTTCCTTTTCCGTTATACATATTTCCAAGTATACGTGTACGGAATCTCGACCCGTAGTTAGACTTATCTTGCTTAGCTTGATCCTGCTTTAATCTTGCCTTGGTTTATTTTAGGTTCATCCTGGTTCGGCTTGGCTTGGCTTGGTATATTTGGTTGGGCTCGGTTTGTTAGGACTTGGACCAACATGCTAACCCCCCTCTTTATAAGCCACCAACCCTTTTCTCTCTCCTCATTCACTTCTTTATTTACTTCTTCTTTCTCCATTAACTCTCTTCATCTACCAAGAGCTTAGGCAAGTACAACTTGCTTCATAGAGGAACTCAATTTTTGTTGTTCCATTGTCTTCCTCACGAGATTCTAAGACACTTTAGTACTTAACATTTTTATTTCCATGGTTCATTTTATGTAGATCTAAGTTTGTTGTATTTTCAGATTATTTGGGTTTTGATCTATCAAACCTTGTTAATTACAAGTATTGTTTGTTCCATGTTGTAGAGAATTTCGTTCTATCCCATTTTGACCTATGGACGTCCGAAATTTGACTTTAAATGAAGGATTGATGGAGCTTGAAAGCCATGGCTTCCATGGTTTTTCTTCTCGGATCTTTGGAGAAGAAGAACAGTCTTTTGCGACAACCCTCATGCGGCCAGCCTTATACGGCAACCCTATACGGCCAGCCTTATGCGGCAACCCCATGCGGCCAGCCTTATGCGGCAACCCCATGCGGCCAGTCTTTTGCGGCAACCCTCATGCGGCCAGTCTTTTGCGGCAACCCCCATGCGGCCAGTCTGTTGCGGCAACTCCATGCGGCCAGTCTCATACGGCCGGCCTTATGCGGCCAGCCTTTTGCGGCAACCCCTATGCGGCCAGTCTTTTGCGACAACCCTCATGGCAGGGTTATGTTTTGGACGTGACATAATTTCAATATTGGCATGACTTTTACATAAACACGACATGATAATGTAGGGATAGAATGTTGGGCCAGGCCGAGTCATGCCCAGCCTACGTTGAGATAAAATATAGTAAGCGGTTCTAAAGACAACAGGATAAGACTAAATGTACTAACAGTTCTATAAGCGAAGAAGAATCATAAATGCTCCAAACACAAAAGTCGTCGTATATCATAAAATGTCCAAGTACAAGTGAACTGAAATGTAAAACTGGATACATGTCCAGTTACAAAATATATAGTCTAATACATGTCTACTCTCAAAAGTCTAAGTAAACAAAAGACAACTAGGCGAGGTTCCCCGCAGGAACATCCTCGTAAAGCAGAGCCGGGTCCTCGGCAGTAACTCCATAATATGTGTCGCAGAGTAACTCCTCCTCAGTAAGGACACCTACAACGTTATCCTGTCAGGACGGGAGCAAGTACTGAATCTAGCAAACTAGCATATGAAACATGTAAATGAACATAAGAGGAAATAACTGGAAACATGGCATCACACAATCTATCATGGCAAGGATACATATGTCATAGAGACAGATGTACATGTAGTGTTTAAAACTGTAGCAAGTACGTGATCGGTCAATAGATGTACAATGTACTGTGGCACATGTAAATAAAATGTACATACGTACAAGTCAACAGGCATAGGTGTACATCCGTACAGAAATGCAGGATAATGGCCTACGGCAAGGTATACATATAAAATACGACCTCGCTCGCTACTATAGGGGGGTCATGATCACGTACTCTACCAACAGTTTCCCTATAACCCATATTCTAATCATGTGAGAGATACATCAAGACTGTTCTAAGTATGGTAGTAACTGAAAGTACAACATGTAGAGATCTAACTTGCTACCCCAAGGATCAGCATTTAACATGGTGGGTTTTGCAGTTCATTTATGTGACAATATGTAAAGTTCGTAGAAAGTACTTGCCTCTAGCAAAGCAAAACAAAACAAGCTGCGATCACAGTGCTATGGATGTCCGGTAACTCGTCACTGTAGAAATAAATACAATAACTTAGTTTTTACACTAAGCTAAAACACTAGGACACTAATTGGTGAAACACGACTTGTGACTGGACACCTAGCCAAAATGACGATTTTAGCTTAGAAGACCAATGTGGGATGACACACTACTTTAACTAACTTTCTAGGGTCTTTACACTAGTGAGGGGTGGGGTTCAATACGGCTAAAACTCAAAATAACATAAAAAGCTACAAGTCGTAATTAATCAATAAATAAATCAAAAGACCATTGTGTTCTAACAATTTTAGAGATAGACGAAAAGCCTAGTTTTTCTTAAAGTAAAGTATCAAAGTGATCCTTGTTAATCATAGAAATTTATTATAATTTTTCTGGAATTTATTAACCAGTACAAATATTTTATAAAAATCAGTTTTTCCTAAGTATACAGAAAATGAGTTTTCGTTTCATATGCCAAACTACTGGCAAAACAGTAAATTAAATATTACAAAAATTATACTAAATTAGCTAACTTAACATAGTATCTAAATACTATTTTTCCATAATTTTAACAATACTTTAAGTATTTTTAGAAAATCAAAAACAGTACTACACACAATTGAAATTAAATAATTAATTATCTGCGTATTTTGTCCATGTATATAATTTGAACTAAAGTTCAAATACAGGACCCAAGGCCATGAATCAAGTCCAATATGACTTGTACAGGTCTTGAATGTGTGAAAACACATTTGGGCCCAAAAGCCCATGCTAGGCTTGGTCACCAAATGGTTGCAGTAATTTAAATACACTAAAATGCAATTTGGTAAAAGTACAAAATAAATATTATTATTTTAATATGGTAAAATTATGCATAGTAAAAATATACATACATATGTTTTAAGAGTACATATATATATATAAGGAAAATACTTAATTTATAAAGTATATATGTATATATATACAAATATATACATATATAAGAAAACACTTAATAATAAAGTGTATATATAATAATGTATATATATACATGAGAATATATATATATATACATATACAATATATATACATATAAAAGTTTACTAAATATAAAATTATATACATATATAAAATTATAGCTAATATACAGTATATATACATATATATATATATATACTAATATATACATATATACATATATATATAAAAATATAAATAAAACAGAAAAAGAAAAGAAAAAGAAAAAGAAGAGAAAAAGAAACAGAACTAAGAAGGGGGGCTCGAACCCGAGCGCGCAGGGGGGTTTAACACTGCAGCCGCTGGCCAGTGGGCCAACTTGGCTCGACTGTTAGGATTAGAGTTAGGTTAGTTTTATTAAGGTTTGTTTAACATAAACACACAAAAAAAACGAGCCTGTGTCCGGACAGTTAGGGACACAGGTATATGCGTGTCTGGACTAGCACGATACGTACAATACGAGTTTCACGTGTCCTGGTCTACGCTCGTGTTCGCCAGGACACAGCGAACACTTCCGACCCAACACGAGACACGCACGACACAAAAGAATACTACCACTCACGTGTCCGGTCGTCGAAGGGGTTTTCGAGGGTCGTGGACGGCGGAGGGGGTGTCGGGACGGCGGTGCTCCGGTGGCGCCGGGCACGGCTCAGCGCGGCGCGTCGGATGGTGGTAGTGGACGGGGGTGACGGTCGTCGTTCGGGGCTGAACGGGGGCTCGTCGGAGTTGCGGCTAGGGTTTTGGGAAAAAGAGGAGGAAAGGTGGTCGTGGGGGGTGGCGGAGAGGATTTAGGGTTAGGGTTTTGGGCCTGGGGGGAGAGAGGGGTTTAAATAGGGGTTGTGGGCGGTGCTAAGTCGGTCGGGGCAGCCGGGAATGGCAGGGGCTGCCCGTCGGCGTGGCAGTCGTCGGTCGGGGGGGGGGAGGGGGGTCAGCGAGAGTAGGTGAGGGAAGAGAGAGAGAGAGAGAGAGTGGTCGGGGGGGTTTAGAAAGTTTGCACTTAGGTCCTCTAGATTTAGGTTATTGCACAAAGGCCCCAACAGTGAGTAAATACAAATAATCATTTGCATTCAGTAGTTTAAAACATTTAAGAAATTGCAAGACCATATTAAATCAATTCTAAAAATTACAAAATGCTATTAAAACAATCTAATTAATTACAAAAGTTAATTAAAACATTTTAGAAAATTTATAAATTAATATTTTAATATATAAAACTCATTTAAAAATTATAGAAAAATTTCTAAAAATCCTAATAATTATTTTAAGGCTAAAATTAACATTAAAAAATTAATTAGCACTAATTTAACAAAAATTTGAAAAACAGGGGCTTACAAGTCTTCCCTCTTTGAAAAATTTTGTCCTCAAAATTCACAAGGATTGAAGACCCGACAATATTCTAACATAGCAAGCAATGCAACAAAATGACTAAGGCTGCGATCGAAACTTACCTCTAAGGTATCAAGCGAGAACGGGTGGTTCCCTCGCAGCGGTTGGATCGAACAAGTAAGGGTATCTCTCCCTCATGTCCGACTCCCTCTCCCAAGTAGATTCACCTGGGGAGTGATGGCTCCAAGCTACTCGTACTAGGGGTATAACCTTGTTCCTCAGCCTCTTCTCTCTCCTGTCTAATATCTCCACTGGCTGCTCAGAAACTGTAAGGCTCGGTCCGACCTCCAACTCTGAATGATCTAGCACATGACTGGGGTCTGGAACATATCTCCTCAGCTAAGATACGTGAAAGACGTCGTGAACTCCTGCTAGGTTGGGTAGAAGTGCAACCCTGTATGCTACCTCTCCGATCCTGCCAAGTACCTTGAACGGCCCGATGTATCTGGGGCTCAGCTTCCCTTCTCGTCCGAACCGGATCGTCCCTCTAGTAGGTGATATCTTTACCAGCACCATATTACCGTCTGCGAACTCCATCGGTCTGCGACTGGCATCAGCCCAGTGTTTCTGTCTATCCTGAGCTACTCTGAGCCTGTCTCTGATCATCCCGACTTTCTCTGCTGCATCCGTGATCATCTCTGGCCCAAGCATAACTCTGTCTCCAACATCATCCCAAAAGAGCGGTGTGCGGCATCGTCGTCCATAAAGCGCCTCGAAAGGAGACATACCAATACTGGCCTGGTAGCTGTTGTTGTATGAAAACTCTACCAAGTGCAGATGGCTCTCCCAAGATCCTCCGAAGTCCAGCACGCAGGTCCTCAGCATATCCTCCAGTGTCTGTATCGTCCTCTCGAACTGCCCATCTGTCTGCGGGTGGTACGCCGTACTGAACTTGAGCCTACTGTCCAACTCCTCCTGCAAGCTCCTCCAGTAGTGGGATATGAATCTGCTATCTCTGTCTGACACGATGCTCACCGACACTCCGTGTAGGTGAACTATCTGCTGCATGTATAGCTCCGCCAACTTCTCGGTGGAAAGCCCCACCTTGAAGGGTATGAAGTGCGCACACTTCGTCAGCCTGTCTACGATGACCCAGATGGCATCCTTCCCTCCTTGGAAACGAGAAGCCCTGAAACGAAGTCCATCGTAATATGTTCCCACTTCCACTCGGAAATGGATAACGGCTGCAATAAACCAGCTGGCCTTTAGCGCTCCGCCTTGACCTGCTGGCAAACTAGGCATCTCGAGATAAAACGTGATACATCCCTCTTCATTCCGTGCTACCAAAGATGTTCCCGCAAGTCACGGTACATCTTGTTAGCACCAGGGTGAATAGAATATCTCGATCGATGCGTCTCCTGCAAGACTGCCTCTACCAGCTCTCCCTTCGGCACGCACAATCGGCTGCCATGCCTCAAGGATCCATCCTCTGCTATCGTAAAGTCATCCAGCAATCCAGCTAACGCCTGGGGTCGAAGTCTGCGAAGGCTCTCATCTGTAGACTGTGCCTCCCGGATCTGCTCCATCAAACCTGACTGAATGTCAAGCGCCATCATCTGTATCACTGATCCTGGCCGAACTAGCTCGATACCGAGCTTCTCCAGATCCTCCCGCAAATGCCGATCTATCATCAGGTACCATGCCATCGGATGCCTGCTCAGCGCATCCGCCACCACATTTGCCTTCCCGGGATGATACTGTAAATCGATGTCGAAGTCCTTCATCAACTCCAACCATCGTCTTTGCCTCATGTTCAGCTCTTTCTGCATGAACACATACTTCAAGCTTTTGTGGTCAGTAAAGATTTCCACACGCTCTCCGTATAAGTAATGTTTCCATAACTTGAGTGCAAAGATCACCGCAGCTAGCTCGAGGTCATGGGTAGGATAATTCTGCTCATGAGTCCGCAATTGCCTAGATGCATAAGCAATCACTTTCCCATGCTTCTGTAGGGCACATCCTAGCCCCTTCCCAGAAGCATCACTGTATATGGTGAAACCTCCAGAACCTGAAGGTAAAGTCAGAACTGGAGCGGTCGTCAGCCTCCTCTTCAGCTCCTCAAATGCTGTCTGACAGTCCTCTGACCAAATGTACTCTGCGTCCTTCCGCATCAGCTTCGTCATGGGTTCAGCTATCCTAGCAAAGTCCTGGACGAACTTTCTATAATAGCCTGCTAAACCCAGAAAGCTCCTGATCTCTGAAACTGACGTCGGAGCCTTCCACGTCTCAACTGCAGCAATCTTCTTGGGATCCACCGAGATTCCATCTCCAGTGACTACATGGCCGAAAAACTCCACTCGGTCTAAAAAGAACTCGTACTTCGGTAATTTGGCAAACAATCTCTCCTGCCTCAGAATCCCCAAAACTATCCGCAAGTGCTCTGCATGCTCCTCTGGCGTCTTCGAGTATATCAGGATGTCGTCGATAAACACTACGACGAACTTATCCTGATACTGGTGAAATGTCTTATTCATCAAGTTCATAAAGACAGCTGACGCATTTGTGAGACCAAATGGCATCACCAGAAACTCGTACTGCCCGTACTTCGTATTGAACGCCGTCTTCTGGATGTCTGCTGGCCTAACCTTCACCTGGTGGTACCCGGATCTCAAGTCTATCCTGGAAAACACCTTCGCCCCACTCAACTGGTCGAACAAATCATCTATCCTGGGCAGAGGATATTTGTTCTTGATGGTGATGGCATTCAAGGCCCGGTAGTCAATACACAACCGGACTGTACCATCCTTCTTAGGCACAAAGAGTACTTTTGCTCCCCATGGAGAAGCACTGGATCGAATGAAACCCTTTTTCAACAGGTCATCAATCTGCTCTTTCATCTCTATGGCCTCCTTGGGATTCACTCTATAGCAAGCCCGGGATACTGGTGAGGAACCCGGCACAATCTATAGTGAACTCCACATCTCTGTCAGGCGGAAGTCCTGGAAGATCCTCTGGGAATACATCCATAAACTCCCTAATGATAGGGTGTGGCGGTGCTGCGTCCCCGACTGTCGCACAACAGTTCGTCTCTAGGCTGATCTCCGGCCCTGTCCTCCTGATACTAAATGGTGCTGTGCCTGGGGGACTGAACAAAATACTACCCTCATGGCAATCTATAGATGCATGGGCATAGCTAAGCCAGTCCATCCCTAATATAATATCATAACCGGGGAGTGGCATCACAAAGAATCGCCCCTCGAACTCTCTCCCGGCTATCATAATAGAGCATCTATAGCTAGCTCTAATAGGCACTGGTCCTCCTCCCGTCATTACTGTACTAATCTCCACAGTAGGTGTAGATACTAAGTGATGTTCATGCATAAACTCTAATGACAGGAAGCTATGAGATGCACCAGAATCAAATAAGCATAGAGCTAGAAAAGTATGCAAATAAACATGACCTGTGATGACGCCAGCTAAGTAATCGGGCTCTGAAACCTGCTCCGGCTCCGACTCAAGGGCTAGGCTATAAACCTTCCCCTGAGGTCCCTTCTGCTACTGCAGATGCTGCCCAAACCTCTGCTGCTGAGTCGGGAGTGGTCCTCTAGGTCCCTTGGCTGCTGGACAGTTCCGTAGCTGATGGGTGGCAGACCCACAAACTAAACACTAACCCAACCTCTTCCTGCAAACGGACCTGTCGTGCCCTGGTCTTCCGCAGAAAGAACATATAGCTCCCTTCTGCTGCTGCTGCTGGTGTCCCGAGGCTCTAACTGGCGGGATCTGATGATGTGGTGTAGGGGGACGGTAAGTCTGCTGGAGCGGCGTCGGTGCTCTCTGCTGGAAAGCCTGACGCTTGGACGGTCCCTCATGGTGTACAGAAGCCGGCCTCTTGCTAGACAGAAGACGCTCCTTAATGCTCCGGGCCAACTCTAGGCTCTGGTAGTAGTCAGTCGTACCGTTTGCCACTATAAGAATGCCAATGTCTGGAACTAGACCATGGCAAAACCTACGGGTCATCTCCTCTGGATCTGCAACCAGACTAGGAGCAAAACGGCTCAGGCGACTAAACTCCGCCGCATAGTCATCAACAGAATGGTTCCCCTGCTGGATGTTCTGGAATCGTAGCCCCATGGCTACTCTAGCAGTGGTCGAGAAGAATTTCTTCTTGAACTGGGTCTTGAACTGATCCCATGTGGCTCTCCCTCTCGCAAACAACGGCTCATTCCGGAACCAGACTCCTGCTAAGTCTATCAGCAGAAATCCTGCTGCCTCGACCTGGAGGTCATCCGACATCCTAACTCCCAGAAGCTTCCTCTCTACCGAATCTAGCCAGTCATTAGCTACTACTATGCCCTCAGTCCCTGAGAACTCCTTGGGATTCAGACCCATGAAGTCCATGATCGTCCCCGCTCTCTGCCGTGGCTCTACATGTGGTAGGACCACGAGACGTCCCTCAGAACGCTCCATGCTCTGGCGGAGTAGGGTAGTCTGCTCCTGATGGGTTGTTAGGAACCCCTGAATCAGTATGAGCAGCTGGTTCCCGTCGAGGGTGACGGAAGCCTGGGTGGGTATAGTGATAGGGGGTGGTGGAAGTATCGGGTCCTGCTGGGCCTGTGATGTGGAAGGTGGTTGTGGTATCTGGGTTTGTGGATTTGTGGAGTGGGGGAATGTGGTAGGTGAAGGTGCATCAGTCAACTGGTCAGCTGACTGAATAAGGAGGGCCCCATTCTCGGGCGTAATATGCTGGGATGAACGAGTAAGCACCATCTAAATTATAAATAAAAAGTACTAATAAGGATTTATTTTAAAGTAAGCAATCACATGCAAGGAAATCTAATTATAATAGCAAACATGCGTTATATTTCCTATGTTGCAATCCTAGCATTCCTCTAGGTGTTCGAAGCGTCTTTCCTAATGTTGTCTAATTACCTTAAGTTCCTAATTGCAGGCATGCTTGGTACAATAACGTAACCAAACAGTTTAGTCAGGACCTGCATGGGCCACCACTAAAAACATGTCACGACCCGCTACCCAAATTGTTGGGCCAGGCCGAGTCATGCCCAGCCTACGTTGAGATAAAACGTAGTAAGCTGTTCTAAAGACAACAGGATAAGACTAAATGTGCTAACAGTTCTATAAGCAAAGAAGAATCATAAATGCTCCAAACACAAAAGTCGTCGTATATAGTAAAATATCCAAGTACAAGTGAACTGAAATATAAAACTGGATACATGTCCAGTTACAAAATATATAGTCTAATACATGTCTACTCTCAAAAGTCTAAGTAAACAAAAGACAACTAGGCGAGGTTCCCCGCAGGAACATCCTCGTAAAGCAGAGCCGGGTCCTCGGCAGTAACTCCATAATATGTGTCGCAGAGTAACTCCTCCTCAGTAAGGACACCTACAACGTTATCCTGTCAGGACGGAAGCAAGTACTGAATCTAGCAAACTAGCATATGAAACATGTAAATGAACATAAGAGGAAATAACTGGAAACATGGCATCACACAATCTATCATGGCAAGGATACATATGTCATAGAGACAGATGTATATGTAGTGTTTAAAACTGTAGCAAGTACGTGATCGGTTAATAGATATACAATGTACTGTGGCACATGTAAATAAAATATACATACGTACAAGTCAACAGGCATAGGTGTACATCCGTACAGAAATGCAGAATAATGGCCTACGGCAAGGTATACATATAAAATGCGACCTCGCTCGCTACTATAGGGGGGTCATGATCACGTACTCTACCAACAGTTTCCCCATAACCCATATTCTAATCATGTGAGAGATACATCAAGACTGTTCTAAGCATGGTAGTAACTGAAAGTACAATATGTAGAGATCTAACTTGCTACCCTAAGGATCAGCATTTAACATGGTGGGTTTTGTAGTTCATTTATGTGACAATATGTAAAGTTCATAGAAAGTACTTGCCTCTAGCAAAGCAAAACAAAACAAGCTGCGATCACAGTGCTATGGATGTCCGATAACTCGTCACTGTAGAAATAAATACAATAACTTAGTTTTTACACTAAGCTAAAACACTAGGACACTAATTGGTGAAACACGACTTGTGACTGGGCACCTAGCCAAAATGATAATTTTAGCTTAGGAGACCAATGTGGGGTGACACACTACTTTAACTAACTTTCTAGGGTCTTTACACTAGTGATGGGTGGGGTTCAATACGGCTAAAACTCAAAATAATATAAAAAGCTACAAGTCGTAATTAATCAATAAATAAATTAAAAGACCATTGTGTTCTAACAATTTTAGAGATAGACAAAAAGCCTAGTTTTTCTTAAAGTAAAGTATCAAAGTGATCCTTGTTAATCATAGAAATTTATTATAATTTTTTGGAATTTATTAACCAGTACAAATATTTTATAAAAATCAATTTTTCCTAAGTATACAGAAAATAAGTTTTGGTTTCATATGCCAAACTAGTGGCAAAACAGTAAATTAAATACTACAAAAATTATACTAAATTATCTAACTTAACATAGTATCTAAATACTATTTTTCCATAATTTTAACAATATTTTAAGTATTTTTAGAAAATCAAAAACAGTACTACACATAATTAAAATTAAATAATTAATTATCTGCGTATTTTGTCCATGTATATAATTTGAACTAAAGTTCAAATACAGGACCCAAGGCCATGAATCAAGTCCAATATGACTTGTACAGGTCTTGAATGTGTGAAAATACATTTGGGCCCAAAAACCCATGCTAGGCTTGGTCACCAAATGGTTGCAGTAATTTAAATACACTAAAATATAATTTGGTAAAAGTGCAAAATAAATATTATTATTTTAATATGGTAAAATTATGCATAGTAAAAATATACATACATATCTTTTAAGAGTACATATATATATAAGGAAAATACTTAATTTATAAAGAGTATATATATATATATATATATATATATATATATATATATATATATATATATATATATATATATTTTTTTTTTTCATGCCTCCAAGCACCATTAAAAAGTGGACACCCTCAAAAAAAAAAAAATATATATATATATATATATATATATATATATATATATATATATATATATATATATATATATATATACAAATATATACATATATAAGAAAACACTTAATAATAAAGTGTATATATAATAATGTATATATATACATGAGAATATATATATATATACATATACAATATATATACATATAAAAGTTTACTAAATATAAAATTATATACATATATAAAATTATAGCTAATATACAGTATATATACATATATATATATATATATATATATATATATATATATATATATATATATATATATATATATATATATATATATATATATATATACTAATATATACATATATACATATATATATAAATAAAACAGAAAAAGAAAAGAAAAAGAAAAAGAAGAGAAAAAGAAACAGAACTAAGAAGGGGGGCTCGAACCCGAGCGCGCAGGGGGGGTTTTACACTGCAGTCGCTGGCCAGTGGGCCAACTTGGCTCGACCGTTAGGATTAGAGTTAGGTTAGTTTTATTTAGGTTTGTTTAACATAAACACAAAAAAAAAATACGAGCCTGTGTCCGGACAGTTAGGGACACAGGTATATGCGTGTCTGGACTAGCACGATACGTACGACACGAGTTTCACGTGTCCTGGTCTACGCTCGTGTTCGCCAGGACACGGCGAACACTTCCGACCCAACATGAGACACGCACGACACAAAGGAATACTGCCACTCACGTGTCCGGTCGTCGAAGGGGTTTTCGAGGGTCGTGGACGGCGGAGGGGTGTCGGGACGACGGCGCTCCGGTGGCGCCGGGCGCGGCTCAGCGTGGCGCGTCGGGTGGTGGTAGTGGACGGCGGTGACGGTCGTCGTTCGGGGCTGAACGGGGGCTCGCCGGAGTTGCGGCTAGGGTTTTAGGAAAAAGGGGAGGAAAGGTGGTCGTGGGGGGGTGGCGGAGAGCATTTAGGGTTAGGGTTTTGGGCCTGGGGGGAGAGAGGGGTTTAAATAGGGGTTGTGGGCGGTGCTAGGTCGGTCGGGACAGCCGGGAATGGCGGGGGCTGCCCGTCGGCGTGGCAGTCGTCGGTCGGGGGGGGGTCAGCGAGAGTAGGTGATGGAAGAGAGAGAGAGAGAGAGTGGTCAGGGGGGTTTAGGAAGTTTGCACTTAGGTCCTCTAGATTTAGGTTATTGCACAAAGTCCCCAACAGTGAGTAAATGCAAATAATCATTTGCATTCAGTAGTTTAAAACATTTAAGAAATTGTAAGACCATATTAAATCAATTCTAAAAATTACAAAATGATATTAGAACAATCTAATTAATTACAAAAGTTAATTAAAACATTTTAGAAAATTTATAAATTAATATTTTAATATATAAAACTTATTTAAAAATTATAGAAAAATTCCTAAAAATCCTAATAATTATTTTAAGGCTAAAATTAACATTAAAAAATTAATTAGCACTAATTTAACTAAAATTTGAAAAACAGGGGCTTACACAAGTAGTCATGAAGAGATTTTCCAGCTACAAGCAATCCCGTTATCTGGGTGCTCCATAATGGGATTTGTAGCCTGTCGTCGAGTAGGGCACATTTCTAGCACACTGTCATGTGTTGCACCCTTCAAGCTACTTAAGGGTATGTGCATTTTTTGGACGATGTACCCACATGAACTCGACCTCTAATTGCATCTGGATAACCTGGATGGTCTGCAGGACTTGTGGCTATTCGAACATCTCATTACATCTTGCTAGTAACTAGGCATGTGATAATCCTAGTTAGTTAAAGTATCAAGCCGTACTTATTGCTTGGCCGTGAATGTTGGATGGAGTCTAACTAGTCTAAGTCTTGTCTCGTTTCTGTACCTGGCTACTTCGGAACATGATTGCTTATGCTTACTTTATCAATAACTGATCGGAATAATTTCTCATCCTCTTGATATTTATTGCCCTATTTAGATTTCATGCCTTATTTATCTTCTCATTTTATGTTCTAATATGCTGGTTTTAGTTCTTAAGTAAAGCCTCCTTTGTGGCACTTGCTCTTTCTGGGATCTGACCCAGCTGGTTTTGCATGACCAGATACCAGAGCGGCTTCAGAGGATCTTTCTACCTTCCAGCCAGATGGTGACCACCAGGCGTAACTCTGGCAACGAGTGGGTTTTATTTTTGGCTCTCCCATTCTATTGTAAAAGTATTCTTTTGAGGCGTTTAGCCGACGAGCATGTATTAGCTCGATTGCACTTTACTTACTGTCTGCCTAAAGGCTGTAGCATGATTAACAAATCCTAGGGTTGATCATGTATGACTGAAATTCTTGCTAGTCTTCATATTTTGTATGACTAGCCTCATGATCATCCAAATATGTAATGTATGGGACGCCTTACTATTGTATAATTGGTGCTCAGACATCTTGTAACTGCTATTACTTGCTTAAGATTGAGACAATAGGCTTGTTCATGACCATAAGGGACTGATGGCTTGTAGTTAAACCCTTATGTATTTAGACAGCCGTGACCGTATAGCGAGGTGGATTGTACTTCAATATACGTAGCTAGCTGTGTCCGCCCCCGCTCTCTAGTATTCTAGTTCTTGGGCATGACAATAATCCACGCCTTTTCGCTGACCGTAGCCTTTAACTACCAGCCTCGCTTTGTATCGAGGGAGAGTAGCATCATCCGTCTGCTTCACTCTAAACACCCATCGATTATTCAAAGCCTTCTTGTCCTTTAGCAACCGCACCAGCTCATAAGTGGAATTAGCGTATAAGAAACTCATCTTCTCCTGCATAGCCTGCATCCACTCCTAGTTGAGTTCGTCTTCCATAGCCTCTGCAAAGCTTTCGGGCTCTCCCCGTCAGTCAGTAGCACATACTCATCGGATAAGTATCTCGTAGATGGTCTACGATCTCTGTCGCTCCTTCTCAGTAGAGCCACTGGTGCTGGCTGTATACCAACAGTTTTCTCCCCTTCAGGAACTGCCTCTCCGACATGCTCATCCTTCTGAGGGACACCCTGACCACCATCAGCAAGCTGATGATCAAGATTGGGAGCAACTCCATGCACTGGCTCCCCCATAACTGGATCCTCTGCGATGTCCTCTGGAAACTGCTCAAGTGAAATGACTCTAACTCAGGTAATTTTTCAGCCTCAGAAGGCGTCTCGAAATCCTGAGTGTTGGTCATGGTCTGATCCTCGACGAATACCACGTCCCTACTTTTGTAGAGCTTTCTTCCCACTGGCTCGTAGAGTCTATAGTCATACTCATCCCGACCGTAGCCGACAAAGACGCATTGCCTCGTCTTCGGCTCAAGTTTGGACCTCTCGTCCTTCGGTACATGCACGAAGGACTTACAACCAAACACTCATAGTTGATTGTATGCCGGCTCTTTGTCGTACCATACTTTGTCAGGCATATAACCCTGTAAAGGAGCACTAGGAGATAAATTAATAACATAAGCAGCTATGAGAAGAGCCTCACCCCAATAACTGCCTAACAAATTTGCTTCTGACAGCAAACACCGCTCCATCTCGATCAGTGTCCTGTTCATGTACTCCGCTACACCATTGAGCTGAGGTGTCTTGGGCGGAGTCTTCTGGTGTCGTATCCCTTGCTCTCTGCAATACGCATCAAAGGGACCAATATATTCGTTGTCGTTGTCAGACCAAACACACAATAACTTCTTGCCCGTCTCTCTTTCAACAAAGGCCTGAAATTCTTTGAAAGTGGATAGCACCTGATCCTTGGTCTTTAAGGCATAGACCCAAACCTTCCTGGAACAGTCATCAATAAAAGTTAGAAAGTAAGAAGCACCCCCAATAGATTTTACCTTTATAGGATCGCAGACATCCGAGTAAATCAACTCGAGCAACGCCGGCTTCCTTGAACTTTAGTGACTTTAGAAAGACACCATATTTTGCTTCCCAGCTAAGCAGTGAGTGTATTTCTCCAACTTTGTAGACTTGAGCCCTGGAATCACATTCCTGTTCACCAAGTAGCTCATCCCCTTATCGCTGATATGGCCGAGCTGCCTGTGCCACAACTCGGTAGACGCATCACTGACTGCGTTCACCTCCTGTGCCCCTGTGCGCTCTCCTTCATATAGTAGAGATCGGACTTCTTGCTTCCTCTAGCAATCACCATCGAACCTCTGAAAAGCTTCTACTGACTATTTCCGAAGAGACTGAAGAATCCCTCGTTATATATATCCAACCTTTCAACCAACACCAGGTTAAAACGGATATCAGGGACATAACGAACATCTTTGAGAACAAGAACTGCACCGGTCTTCATCCTCAAATGCACATCTTCAATGGCAACCGTCTTCGACATATCTCCATTGCCCATCTTCAACACTCCACAGTCGTCTGTCGTATAAGTAGCAAATAGTGCCCTGTTATGAGATGCGTGCGCTGAAGCCCCTGAGTCCACCAGCCAAGAATTGTTATCGCAGGCGAGGTTTGTGATAACCTCATCACCTACGACGATCACATCGCCTCCATGTATCGAGGCCGCCGCTGTAGTATTCTTATCTTACTTTCCCTTGTCGTCCTTTTTCTCTCTCTTCCAAGCGAAATAGTTCCGCTTGATGTGGCCCTTTTTGCCACAATGGTAACACTCTGAGTCCTCGTACCGACCTTTGGACTTCTCTCTGCTCTTGTCTCTGCCACCACCTGGACCCCTGCTTTTGTCCCTTCCGTGGCTCTCTGAAACTAGTGCTTCTGAGTGATGGAATGTGGACGAAGTGCCCTGAGAATGTCTCCGCATCTCTTCATTCAGTACCCTGCTCTTGGCAAACTCCAGACTGACCACGTCTTCCAGAGCAGAAGCGATCATAGATACTCGTACGGTCTTCCACGAGTCTGACAATGTACATAGCAACCAAAGTCCTTGAACCTCGTCGTCGGACTTGACTCCTATCGAGGATAGCTGGTCCACCACGCCCTGGAACTCACTCAAGTGATCCATAATGGATGCACCATATTTGTACCGCAGACCCATCATCATCCGGATCAGGAACAGTTTGTTTACCCCGGTCTTTTTTGCGTACAAAGATTCTAGCTTCTCCCACAACGTCTTCGCATGCTCAATATTGGCAACGTGGTTGTACACGTTCTCGTCAACGAACTGCCGCATGTACCCATACACCTGTATATGCTCAAAGTTTCAGTCCTCATCGAATTTGTCACTGGGCTTCTCGGATGCAAATACTGGAAGATGCAGCTTCTTGACGAACAACAGATCATTCATCTTGCTCCGCCAATAATGGTAGTTGGTACCGTTCAGGTTCACCATGCGCACCGACTTCGCGTCCATCTCTGCTTCCTGGTTTGACTGTCAACTCGTGACACTTCTTTGAACCCAAAGCTCTGATACCACTCTGTTAGGAACGAAGCACGAAAACCGTTTTCCCAAACCAGAAAGTCCTGCGAGAGAACCGAGCAAAAGCACACAAACCAAAAACGTCAAACACAATCGCAGACAAAAAAAAATTTGACGTGGAAAACCCTTGCAGGAAAAACCACGGAACGATCAGAGTCCAACCCTGAAGAACCTCCACTAATGGAATAAAGAGAATACACCCTCTACAAGCTCCTCCCGATCCAACACGGATCACCACAACTCACTTGAAAGAAAAAAAATTTTGATTGCGGACTCCGAAGAATAAGAGATGCCGAAAAATTATTCGAAGTAATCTCTCCTTCACAATAGTCCTTAATCCTCTCTCTCTCTCTCAAAGATTGTAAAGCACTCTTATTTTTAGATGAGTTTTCAACTAGCATGCATCACTCTTTTATAAGCCCTTAGTAATCTATACATGGAAGGCCAATATATATGAAAACTTCCAATATGCATCAATCATATATTTTGTCACTCTCCGTTCCCAGAATAAGTATTTTATACGTGTACTTCTTGAATGTATTTATTCAATATTTATCATACATTTGTTCTGTATTTAAATTCTTCAATTTCGTACTTATTAATTTTCCTGTATTTTATTTTTCTGCTTTATTTTGGCTCTTGGTTCATTTCGGTTCATGGTAAACCAACTTGGTGTGGTTTGGTTCAACATGGAAAGGAATGGATGGCTTGGATTTGGTGGAGAGAATGAATGGTGGAGATCCACTTGACCTTGATATAAAACTTCTTCTTTCAATCTCTCTCTTCAATCATTCACATTTACTCCTCCACCAAACCCTAACCCACTTTTGAGAGGCAAGTACATCTTGCACACCATGAGGGATTTCATGTATCCCCATTTATTTTTAGTTCATGTTGTTCATCTTCTCTTCCTCTACAAGTTTAGGTCTTGAAGTTCTTGATTTTCATGGATGGTTGGGTGTAGATCTAAGTTTTAAGTTTTGGGTTTTCATATGAATTTTAGGGTTTTGATCTATCAAACATTGTTGTTTTAGAAAATAAGTGGTTCCATGTTGTAGAGAATTTAATTCTACTAAAGTTTGGCTTTTGAAAAGTTAGATTTCGATTTATTTTGTGGAAGTTATGGCCAAAAGTATTTTGTTCATTTCTATGTTCATCTGCAGCACGAGCATATGGTGTCGCGAATGAGCCGCATGAGGCGCATGTCGCAGTAGGCGCATATGATGTCGCGAATGAGCCGCGTGAGGTGCATGTTGCATGAGGTGCATATCACAGTAGGCGCATATGGTGTCGCGAATGAGGCGCATGTCGCAGTAGGCGCATATGATGTCGCGAATGCGCCGCATGAGGTGCATGTTGCATGAGGCGCATGTCGCAGTAGGCGCATATGGTGTCGAGAATGAGCTGCATGAGGCGCATGTCGCAGTAGCCGCATATGGTGTCACGAATGAGCCGCATGACGCGCATGTCGCAGTAGCCGCATATGGTATCACGAATGAGCCGCATGAGGCGCATGTTGCATGAGGCGCATGTCGCAGTAGCCGCATATGGTATCGCAAATGAGCCGTATGAGGCACATGTTGCATGAGGCGCATGTCGCAGTAGCCGCATATGGTGTCGCAGTTGGGCCGCATGAGCTGCATGTTGTAGTAGGCCGTATATGGTGTCGCAGTAGGGCCGCATGTCACAGTTGGTCCGCATGCATATCGCAGAATAGGCCGCATAATGCCTATTTTGGTTGTTTCTAACTGTTATATGTCCTAATTGACGAAATTGTGGCTAGAATTTCTTCCAACTCCCAACATGAAATTTGTAGATCTTTTCCTTGGCTTCAAGAATATGTTACCAACTATTTTATACTAGTTATGGACTCGACCATGCTTAATACTAATTTAACTTTTATGCCTTGTCACGAATTGACCCCGACTGTTACTTGACTAATAATTGATCATGCGTTCCTAGTTGGAACTAAGAGACTGGCTAGTCGTCTTATTAAATTGAATGAATGAGACACGTTCATATTAACTATGAACTATTATAATCGATTGGCCGATCCCGAATATTGACATACAGGCACACATGCAGGCTTCAATTTATTTATTTATTTTTCTACAAAAACAGCATGTGTACTTGATGGTCAAGGTATGATTATTTCGTGGTTAGTTTTGATTGTTGCATTACGCTATGTAAGACCTACAACCTAACCGTATGGGTATCATTGTAGAGTTGGGCATATCGTACTTGTACGGAAGTACTCATTTGAATGACCATGACCCACGGCATGGGATTTTGCTTAACATAGAGGCTATTAAGATAAATAAAATAATGATCGCATGGAGAGAATGGATTCCCGAGTTCTTACATGGCAGCCCTCTTGGGACTATTAAGTGCCCGACAGGCCGGCTGGTTCCCACAGGTACTGTAATTCTGCCACACGGGCAGGAAGCGGTATCTGCTTATACTATTTAATTGTACATGGAATACTAACGACGAGCGTCCCGCTGGGACTCGTCTAAATACATGATTGGTGCAATTGATTGATTGGATAGACTAGCCTTGCTTGCACATAGTAAGAACTGAGGAATCCTTTATTGCATAATCCCAGGATAACTTGGAACTCACAGTAGCAAGCTGTAGTTGTTGCATGGCCGTTTAAATTGATTTGTTTGTGTACTGTACCTACTCTGTTACCTAACTGAGATGATCAGAATGTCAGGACATGACGTGCCAACTTCTGTCCTTGTTTGATTGGAAGGTTGGTTCGAAGTGTCGTGATACACCCAGTAGAAAGCAGAGATCTATCTATCATATTTTCTCATTACTGGCTTTAATCCCTCATATCGTGCTTTCTTGCGGTACTTGCTATTAGAGGTCTAACCTCTCTGGTTTTGCATGGCCAGATTTAGAGCCGGTTCCTGAGGACTCCGCTTACTTCCACCTCCAAGATGGTCAATACTAGAGGAATGATCGCAGGAGGACTCGAGTGGGTTCCTTACTTCTCCGTTCGTTTTGTTATTTACTTTATACTTTGCCGTTTGGCACCGACATGTTAGTCGGATTGTCTTGCACTTACTTTTGCATAATTGTAATTAAGTCAGACTGCAGCTGATAAAAATTGTGTATACTTTACTATATTATCTGGCTATATTTTGTAAAGCCAGATATTAAGAACATTTTGACTGAGCGTTTGGGACGTCTTACTGCTTTATCTTACATGTTCTCTATTTCTGTTTCTTATTTGAATGATTGAGATAATAGATGTGAAATGACCATAGTAAGACTTTCATGTAGTATGCACCCCCTCATCTTTTAGACAGCATTGATCGTATTATACGGTATTCATCTACCCGTAATACGTAGCTGGCTGAGTCATTTTCCCGCTCTTCAGTATTCTGGTTCTGGGGCGTGACAAGGTTTTAGTGGTGGCCCATGCAGGTCTGATTTCAGACTTGTGGGGTGTTTTGATTTATAGGATGTCTCAATCACACATATTCTCCCTTGATCTCATTATTCGTTGTTCTCAACTCTAGCTTGACGTTCCAGTATCCTTTGACTTTATTGATCTTTCCTGTCCGATCGTTTGAATTGTTCTCTTGTCCCTTTTTAGGGGCACTTCGTCCGCATCTGTCAGAGCTGAACAACAACAACACGGACAGCATGGACAACCTGACCAGGTCGATCAGCAACAAGGGCCAGTACTACCCCAAGAGGCTATTCAAGAAGAAGTGATAGTGGAGGCAGCAGCTGGATCGCGGTATTCGGAGGTTCCACCACCACCAACAGTTCCACCTACCCCCGTAGAAGTGGACACACCGGCCCTTCTGGAGATCATGAGAGGGGTGATGGCTACTCAGCAACATCAGATGTTAGCCCAGCAGTACATGCACGCTCAGTTGCAAGAGCAGAACGTACTACTCAACCAAGGATTACAGACGGCTTTGGAAAGAGGGGCGAGGACAGATTCAGGAGCATCAGCCAGGTTTTGCAAGTTCAACCCCCGCCGTTTCAAAGGAACGGAGGATGCCATCTCAGCAGATGCATGGCTTAAGGATATTGAGGCTATTCTGATAGCAGCTAAGGTGTCGACAGAAGAACGTGTGGATTAAGTGAAGTTGTTACTTCAGGATCTCGCACGTGATTGGTGGGAATCAGAGGAAGTGGGCATCAGACGTCCTGTTGCTTGGGACGATTTTACCGTAAGATTCAAGACGAAGTACTATAGAGTTGTGGCACAGTTTGAGCTACAACAGAAGTTCATCAACCTCAAGCAGGCCGGCAAGACGGTAGATGCTTATGTAGCGGAGTTCTGCAGATTGAGTAGGTTCGCCCCGGAGATGGTAGCAACGGAGCGCCAGAGGGCTATGAGGTTCCAGCAAGGATTTCATCTCGAGCTCTTGCAATTGATAGAGGGGCACAATTACCAGACTTTTGACGAAGTATTGACGGCAACCCGAAGGCATGAGATCACCATTCAGAGGATCACGGCAAGGACTGGAGGTCAGAAGAGATCCCACAGTCAGATTGAAGGAGGAGGGGGAGCAGCGCCCCGAACAACAGCACTATCCCTTGGCATTCGCATTCACGATGTGGCAATGCGAGGGCCAGCACCACTACCCAGGCAGCAACAGCAGCAACAGAGGAAGAATCAGCAACCCCCAGCGGGCTGCACTTATTGTAGGAAGATGGAGCACACTAGAGATGTGTGTCAGGCATTGAACGAACTGTGTTTGATATATGGAAATCCAGACCATCGGGTTACCACCTGTCCCATGAATTCGAGGTCAGGAGGACCAGTGCAACAATTTCCTGCTCTGCCAGCAGCAGGGGCAGGCCAGTATCGAGGACCAGCGGTGACAGTGAGACCATTGGCCCAGCGTCCGTTGATGCCACAAGCTCAGATGTTTCGGCAGCAGGGACCGCCGATGCAGCAACACCAGCATAGACTAACCCAGCATCATCAAGGCAGGGGCCAGCAGCACCACCAGGCTAGGCCGCAACATGGGAACCAACAAGAAGGTCGAGGGCAGGCATTCACTCTGTCCTTGGAGGAGGCATTAATATCGGGAGATGTTGTGGCAGGTAACATTCTCGTCGCCTCATATCCCGCAGTAGCATTGTTTGATTCAGGAGCATCACATTCATTTATATCTGTAAAATTTGCGACACGGCTAGGAATAGAGTTCGAGGCATTGCCAGGGAGGTTGAATATACTCACTGGTAATGGGCTCGTAGGAGTTAGTAGAGTTATTCTAGCGTATAGCGTTGTAGTTTGCGGACATTCCTTACCCGCCCGGTTGATAGAATTTCCTGTTGGAAATTTCGACGTTATCTTAGGCATGGACTGGCTGAAAGACAGTCATGCGACAATAGATTATCGTAGTGGGAGTGTATCTTTTGATATTACAGGCATGAAGAGATTCACCTTAGTTAGATCACGGGCAACTCAACAAGAGCAGGGAGTAATAACGGCAATGGAAGAAGTTCAGGTTCCGAAGGTAGTTGAAGAATTTCTAGACGTATTTCTCGAAGAACTTCCAGGGCTACCACCGATTAGAGATATTGAGTTCAGCATAGAATTGGTACCTGGAACTAAACCGATATCAGATCGAGTTTACAGAATGGCGGATTCAGAACAGACTAAGGTATATCAGCACATAGAGGAACTGAAGGAGAAGAAGTTCATCCAAGCTAGCATATCACCATAGACAGCACCAGTGGTACTTGTGGAGAAGAAGGATGGGTCATCCAGATTGTGCATTGATTACAGGAAGCTTAACGCGACGACAGTAAAGAACAAGTATCCACTACCCAGGATCGACGACTTGTTTGATCAGTTGAGCAAAGCTAGAGTTTTCTCCAAGATAGATCTTCGTTCAGGTATCATCAAGTGAGGGTTCGGAAGGAGGATATTCCTAAGACAGTATTCAGGTCGAAGTATGGGCATTATGAATTCTTAGTATTGTCGTTTGGTTTAACCAATGCTCCAGCAATATTTATGGATTTGATGAACCGCATCTTTATGCCATACTTAGATCAGTTTGTCGTTGTGTTTCTTGACGACATTCTCGTATATTCTGCCAGTGAAGAGGAGCATGAAGACCACCTCAGGAAAGTGTTACAGGTTCTGAGAGAGAACCAGTTGTATGTCAAGCTCAGCAAATGCGAGTTTTGGACAGATCGAATTTCATTTTTGGGTCATATCATATCAGGAGCTGGAGTAGCAGTGGATCCCAAGAAGGTAGAAGCAGTAGAGAGTTGGCCAGTACCCAAGACCGTAGCTGATGTGCGGAGTTTCCTGAGATTTGCAGGATATTACAGAAGGTTCGTATCAGACTTTACAAGGCTTTCAGCACCCATGACCCGCTTGACACGGAAGGATATACCATTCGTCTGGTCGGCAGAATGCCAGGCATCATTTGAGAATCTAAAGCAGAAGTTGATATCAGCGCCTATTCTTACATTGCAAGTTGGACCCGGAGGTTTTACAGTATATTGTGATGCGTCAGGAAAAGGACTTGGGTGCGTCCTAATGCAACATGGGAATGTGATAGCATACGCATCTAGGCAACTTCGAGACCACGAAAAGAATTATCCAACTCATGACTTGGAGTTGGCAGCAGTAGTATTTGCTTTGAAGCTATGGAGGCATTACTTATATGGTGACCGAGTGGACATGTACACAGACCATAAAAGTCTGAAGTACATCTTTACTTAGAAGAAGCTGAACATGAGACAGAGAAGATGGTTGGAGTTGATCAAGGATTACGACGTGGAGCTTCAGTATCATCCAGGCAAGGCTAATGTGGTAGCTGACGCTCTTAGCAGGAGAGACGGCACATTTATGTTGATAACCCAAAAGCATATTTTAGAAGACCTTCAGGAGATGGGCATCGAAGTTATACTTCCTAGCGATGTAGAAGTTCTAATAAGTCTACAAGTTCAATCTGACTTGGTAGACAGGATCAAGGCAGCTCAGGCACAGGACCCAAGGATTCAGAAGCTTAGGGCAGAATGTGAGTCAGGACTCAGAAAGGAGATGAGAATTCATGAAGATGGTACACTTAGGTTCGGGTCACGCCTATGTATGCCTAGTAGAGATATCAGACAGGAGGTTATGACAGAAGCTCACAGTTCTCAGTATTCTATACACCCTGGAGGAACCAAGATGTACCAAGATATCAAGCAGCACTTCTGGTGGAACGGGATGAAGAGGGAGATAGCTAGATTTGTTTTCCATTGCTTGGTATGTCAGCAAGTGAAGGCAGAACAGCAGAGGCCAGCTGGGTTATTGCAACCGCTTCCTATTCCGAAATGGAAGTGGAAACACATCACAATAGACTTTGTGACCGGTTTACCGAGATCACCAAGTGGTAATGATGCTATTTGGGTGATAGTAGATCGGCTTACAAAGGTGGCACACTTTCTTCCTTTCAGAGTAGGACAATCTACAGAAAAGTTGGCAGAGTTGTATATGCAGCAGATAGTCAGGCAGCATGGAGTCCCTGTCAGTATTGTGTCAGACAGAGATATCCGTTTCACATCATATTTCTGGAAGAGCTTACATCATAGTCTTGACACCAAGTTAAGATTTAGCACTGCATACCATCCACAGACGGAGGGACAATCAGAAAGGACAATTCAGACTTTGGAAGATATGTTGCGAGCTTGCACCCTAGATTTTGGAGGACCTTGGGAGAGCCACCTGCACTTAGTTGAGTTTTCTTATAACAACAATTATCAAGCCAGTACCCAGATGGCGCCATTTGAAGCACTATATGGTAAGAAGTGTAGGTCGCCACTAGCATGGGATGATATCGGGGAGAGGAAGATGCTAGGCCCAGAAATGATTTTCCAGACCATTGAAGTGATTAAGGGAATTAGGGAGCGACTTCGAGTTGCGCAGGATCGGCATCGTCATTGGGCGGACCAGCATCGTAGGCCGCTAGATTTTCTGTTGGGGACCACGTGTTCTTGCGGATCTCACCTACCCGTGGGGTCATTAGATTTGGCGTTCGCGGGAAGTTGAGTCCGCGATACGTAGGACCATTTGTTATTCTTGATAGGATAGGCGATGTTGCTTATCGTTTATCCCTTCCACCTTCGTTACGAGAGATGCATGACGTATTTCATGTATCTCAGTTGTGAAGGTATGTATCGGACCCAAGCCATATCCTTGATCATTCGGAGCTGGTTGTTGGTACCAACCTGTCTTACGAGGAACAGCCTGTGTCCATTTTGGACCGAAGAGAGAAGATACTCAAGAACCGAACAATTAGCCTTGTCCGGGTTGCTTGGGGTCATCACTCTTTAGGGGAGTCAACGTGGGAACGTGAGGATAATATCCGATCACGGTATCCGCACCTGTTTGACTCACAAGGTATATCTCTCTCTATATACCTTGATTGTCTTAACTCCTCATGCTTGTCACCTTATGAGTAGAATTGCTTGATGTCGTAGATTGTTAAACATAGATATGTTACTTGTTGTTGACATCGTAAAATAATTTCTTGCTCCAATTGCTTGTACTTAGATTAATCTAGCTCTGACATTTCTGTCCTGCTTGGATCTGAAATTTCGATGACGGAATTTTTCTAAGGAGGGAAGAGATGTCACTCTCCGTTCCCAGAATAAGTATTTTATACATGTACTTCTTGAATGTATTTATTCAATATTTATCATGTATTTGTTCTGTATTTAAGTTCTTCAATTTTGCGGTTATTAATTTTCCTGTATTTTATTTTTCTACTTTATTTTGGCTCTTGGTTCATTTCGGTTCATGGTAAACCAACTTGGTGCGGTTTGGTTCAACATGGAAAGGAATGGATGGCTTGAATTTGGTGGAGAGAATGAATGGTGGAGATCCACTTGACCTTGATACAAAACTTCTTTTTTTTACTCTCTCTCTTCATTCATTCACATTTACTCCTCCACCAAACCCTAACCCACTTGTGAGAGGCAAGTACATCTTGCACACCATGAGGGATTTCATGCATCCCCATTTATTTTTAGTTCATGTTGTTCATCTTCTCTTCCTCTACAAGTTTAGGTCTTGAAGTTCTTGATTTCCATGGATGGTTGGGTGCAGATCTAAGTTTTAAGTTTTGGGTTTTTATATGAATTTTAGGGTTTTGATCTATCAAATATTGTTGTTTTCGAAAATAAGTGGTTCCATGTTGTAGAGAATTTAATTTTACTAAAGTTTGGCTTTTGAAAAGTTAGATTTCGATTAATTTTGTGGAAGTTATGGCCAAAAGTATTTTGTTCATTTCTATGTTCATCTGCAGCACGAGCATATGGTGTCGCGAATGAGCCACATGAGGTGCATGTCGCAGTAGGCGCATATGATATCGCGAATGAGCCGTATGAGGCACATGTTGCATGAGGCGCATGTCGTAGTAGGCGCATATGGTGTCGCGAATGAGCCGCATGAGGCACATGTCGCAGTAGGCACATATGATGTCGTGAATGAGCCGCATGAGGCGTATGTTGCATGAGGCGCATGTCGCAGTAGGCGCATATGGTGTCGCGAATGAGCCGTATGAGGCGCATGTCGCAGTAGCCGCATATGGTATCACGAATGAGCCGCATGAGGCGTATGTCGCAGTAGCCGCATATGGTATCGCGAATGAGCCGCATGAGGCGCATGTTGCATGAGGCGCATGTCGCAGTAGCCGCATATGGTGTCGCGAATGAGCCGCATGAGGCGCATGTTGCATGAGGCGCATGTCGCAGTAGCCGCATATGGTGTCGCAGTTGGACCGTATGAGCTGCATGTCGCAGTAGGCCGCATATGGTGTCGTAGTAGGGCCGCATGAGCCGCATGTCGCAGTTGGTCCGCATGCATGTAGCAGAATAGGCCGCATAATGCCTATTTTGGTTGTTTCTGACTGTTATATGTCCTAATTGACGAAATTGTGGTTAGAATTTCTTCCAACTCCCAACATGAAATTTGTAGATCTTTTCTTTGGCTTCAAGAATATGTTACCAACTATTTTATACTAGTTATGGACTCGACCATGCTTAATACTAATTTGACTTATGCCTTGTCACGAATTGACCCCGACTGTTACTTGACTAATAATTGATCATGCGTTCCTAGTTGGAACTAAGAGACTGGCTAGTCGTCTTATTAAATTGAATGAATGAGACACGTTCATATTAACTATGAACTATTATAATCGATTGGCCGATCCCGAATATTGACATACAGGCACACATGCAGGCTTCAATTTATTTATTTATTTTTCTACAAAAGCAGCATGTGTACTTGATGGTCAAGGCATGATTATTCCGTGGTTAGTTTTGACTGTTGCATTACGCTATGTAAGACCTACAACCTAACCGCACGGATATCGTTGTAGAGTTGGGCATATCGTACTTGTACGGAAGTACTCATTTGAATGACCATGACCCACGGCATGGGATTTCACTTAACATAGAGGCTATTAAGATAAATAAAATAATGATCGCATGGAGAGAGTGGATTTCCGAGTTCTTACATGGCAGCCCTCTTGGGACTATTAAGTGCCCGACAGGCCGGCTGGTTCCCACAGGTACTATAATTCTGCTATACGGGCAGGGAGCGGTATCTGCTTATACTATTTAATTGTACATGGAATACTAACGACGAGCGTCCCGCTGGGACTCGTCTAAATACATGATTGGCGCAATTGATTGATTGGATAGACTAGCCTTGCTTGCACATAGTAAGAACTGAGGAATCCTTTATTGCATAATCCCAGGATAACTTGGAACTCACAGTAGCAAGCCATAGTAGTTGCATGGCCGTTTAAATTGATTTGTTTGTGTACTGTACCTACTCTGTTACCTAACTGAGATGATCAGAATGTCAGGACATGACGTGCCAACTTCTGTCCTTGTTTGGTTGGGAGGTTGGTTCGAAGTGTCGTGATACTATGTGAATCCCAGTAGAAAGCAGAGATCTATCTATCATATTTTCTCATTACTGGCTTTAATCCCTCATATCGTGCTTCCTTGCGGTACTTGCTATTAGAGGTCTAACCTCTCTGGTTTTGCATGGCCAGATTTAGAGTCGGTTCCCGAGGACTCCGCTTACTTCCACCTCCAAGATGGTCAATACTAGAGGAATGATCGCAGGAGGACTCGAGTGGGTTCCTTACTTCCCCGCTCGTTTTGTTATTTATTTTATACTTTGCCGCTTGGCACCGACATGTTAGTCGGATTGTCTTGCACTTAATTTTGCATAATTATAATTAAGTCAGACTGCAGCTGATAATAATTGTGTACTTTGCTACATCATCTGGCTATGTTTTGTAAAGCCAGATATCAAGAATATTTTGACTGAGCGTTTGGGACGCCTTACTGCTTTATCTTACATGTTCTCTATTTCTGTTTTTTATTTGAATGATTGAGACAATAGATGTGAAATGACCATAGTAGGACTTTCATGCATGTAGTATGCACCCCCTCGTCTTTTAGACAGCATTGATCGTATTATACGGTATTCATCTACCCGTAATACGTAGCTGGCTGAGTCATTCCCCCGCTCTCCAGTATTCTGGTTCTGGGACATGACATATTTAATGGAAATTCAATCATAATTGGCTTGCCATAATTGGAAGCCCAATTATATGGAAAGCTACTATATGAAGGGTCCAATCATAAATATATGATCAAAGTAAGTATGGAAATCCAATCATATATTTTCTTACCATATATGTTCCAAAACATGATCAATGCACCCCCCCCCCCCCCCCCCCCCCCCGAGCTTCTCCGACACACGGATGGCGCTCGTCGCACTCCGGGATATTCTCCACATAGGTTGGGAACCCCACCCACTCCAACAACAAAAAAGTTGGAATTGAAACCACATGGAAGAACAAAATTGTTGAACTTCTTAATTTCTAAATATTATGTCCTGGTGTCCTTAGTGGTAAAATTGATAGGCTAAATTATAACTTAACATCCTCAACTATTCGAATTTTTAAAGTTGATACCCTCGACTTTGATAGGTATCAACTTGATGTTCTAAATTTCAAAAATGACTAAATTATCTCTCCACTCACCAACCCACCAACTGTCACCACCCCCGTCGTTTCCACCCAGTGGCTGCACCGCCCTCGTACCTCCGGACCACCTCTCCGCGTCGTGGCTGCACCAATCCGCGCCCCCGCCCCCCTCCTCGCGTCGCGCCCCTAACCCCCGCGGAGGGGTAGAGGCGGGTTTGGGGTGTGGCGTGGTCGGGGGGCGGAGATGGTGCAATCGTGGCGCTAGGAGGGGGACAGGGGCACGAAGTTGGTCCAGCCGTGGGGAGAGGAGGGGAGAGTGCGGCGGGGGAGGTGACAGCCGGTTGGGAGGAGAGATGAAGAATAATTTTGTCATTTTTAAAAATTAGGATATCAAATTGATGCATATCAAATTTGAGGGTATTAAATTGAAAAATTCGGATAGTCGAGGATATTAAATTATAATTTAGCCGAATTGAAAATACGACATCTTCTATCATGCAATAAATGAATAACTTGGTTATTATAAAATTTGTTGAGGATGATGTAGTTGTTTGACTTATTTATTTATGTTCTTATATTTTATAAACATAGGAAACTAGTGGATGGCATGATTGTTTGCACTTTGTTATTATATTCTTATATTTCATGGAACCAAAAAGTTAATAGAATGGCAATGGCACGGTGGTGGTATTTTATTAATCTAGAAATCAGAATTTGGGAAGTCAAACATAGATCCAAATTTAGGTTTAAAAAGCATGATGAAATCAGGAGAAAAAAAAATCAGAGTCATATAATAAATTTATATATTTTTTAAAAATAATTACGCAAATCAGTCTCAACTCATCACATTCCTGTAAAATCTTCAAGTTCACCACGTCTGGGTTGCGCGTGGAGTGAAATATAGGTCTAAGCCTATGACAAATCATTTACTAATAATTAAGATTGCGAGAGTCTGAGTCCACGGATCACGCGGTAGATGACAACCTTAGAGAGATGGATCAATAATGAAATTATTTGTAAACCAGAATAATTTATCCCCGTCCCAACCGGCTGCCATGACCCAGAGCCGGTCCGAAGGTTTCGAACTTTCGAATTGTCTTAGTCGAAACTAATTTTGGTTATCCCTATCTTGACTGTGGATTGTTTGTTCTTGGAGGGTCTGCTTGGATTGAGGTAGAAAATAAAAATAAAAAATAAAGTGAAATTAAGTGAGGGGGAGTAGAGTAAATACATGTAATCTTGTTTGGATTGAAGGAAGAGTTAAGTGGGGTGTGTTTAATAACTTTTGTTGGATTAGAGGTTTTAAGTGGAAGTAGGATTAATAAAAATATAATAGTTACCTAAATATCTGTTGGGTTTTTGGCCTTTGTATTAGAAACTTTAGTCCCACATCGGCTAGGCCAAAGGAGTTGTATCTCTATATATTAGCTATGCTAGGTGAGAGATGCGCATGTGGTGTGGAGGTGCACATGAGTGTGCCATGTGGGATTATTTTTCTAATGGAAATAAGGCTAAATAAGCAATTGAAAGCATTCATGTTTTTTGCTCTTGGAAAATCTATTTCTATGGGAGCTAAGCCCCGTAGGAGCTTAGCAACTCGGACTCGGACCGGACTCATGGGCTCATGAGGCGTAATGTGGCGTTTTGTTGGCGCACTTTGCACTTAGCATGTTGCGCGGCCAGGTGGCTCAAGTGGCTCAGTGCGCGTACTGCGCGCAGTGTGTAAGGCGCGCGGGGTGCGCGAGTGGCGCAACTAACTTCAGATCGTGCATGTGCATGATCTGAACGGTTACTGCACGTTCGGAGTGGTTATTACCACGTCCCGAATGTTGTGCTAACCGGACAGTTGCTACTCGGGCCTATAAAAAGTCTCCTCTCTCTCACAGACAAATATACACAAGACAGAACATATTCAGAGAGTTACAAAAGTTTACAAGTGTTTCTTAACACAAGAAAACAGAGGTTATGAGAGGGAAGAGAAGCTTTGTACCAGCGTTGCTTTTGTACGGGAGTTCGTGTACGTTCCGAGGAGTCAGAAGAGCAGAAGTGTTCCAAAGTTCTCCGACGAACTTGCTGGTTCCTGGAAGCTATTCGTGTGGGACGAATATAGCTTTGAGCAACGGTCATCATTCACCCCAGCATGCTATCTTCCATCTTTCGCCTGTCATGTTCTTCGCTGCTGTGGATTACGAAATCTTCTTAGATTCTCGTAATATCATAACAAGATCTTCTTAGATTTTCGTTATACTTGCGCAACCTTCCTAGAAGTGTTGCGTTGGAACATTGTTCTTACAATTGTTTCATATTCTCAGTTTTATATCGAAAAATTGTGCCCCGGCAATAACAATACCTTTATTACATATGTCATAAACTTAAATATGATTGAAATTTTAATTAGAACGCGTCAAGATACCTCCATAATGAGTAAGTTACGGACCAGTTGAAAAAAAAAAAGAAAAAAAAAAGAAAAAAATATAATATTTTCTAGGATAAGTAAGGATTATGTATGACTTTTTAAACAAAACACCTTAATCTTCCGCTTTAATATTACGATTTGGATGTTAAAAAAATAGACAAAAAATGGTTAAATAAATTCTCACTTATCCCTCTATGATCCTCTTCTAAGCATCCACCCACAAACCAAACTAGTCACGTTAGGTTTGGGCAGGCCCGGCTCCAGGGGGAGGCGGGCTAGGCCTGCGCTTAGGGCCTCCTCCCCCAAGGGGGCTCAAATTTTTTTTTTTTTTTGTAAACTACAGTTTTTTTTTTGGCCTTTACAGGAAAAAAAACCAGCAGCCTTGTCTGGCCCACCGCCTATGGGCAAAAAAAAAAAACAGCTAAAGCCTACGGCCTCCCTATTAAGTCCATGCAAAAAAAAAAAAAAATCTAGCTAAGGCCTGTGGCTTCCTATGAAGTCCATGTTGCTTCCTTAAAGGCTAGGTTTTAAAGAAACATTAGTCATTATGCCTCTATCTCCTCCCTCTCCCTTCCGAAAATTGCTCTCAGGAATAAAACTGGAAATGTCCTCTCCCTCCTGCATGTATTTCTCTAATTCTCTTCTTTAATTGTAAAATCTTTTTTCTTTTCTTTTTTCTTGTAAATTTAATATAAATTTGGACATTTGTTTGGCTATTTGATAGCTAATATCATCTCACAGTATCTATGAATAGGTATGTAAAATTTACAAATATATTGTTGAATTTAACTGAGAATATGATTGTTGAATTTATAAGAAAAATTATATAGAGGAATGAGGGCCTCATTTATGGAACTTGTCTAGGGCCTCCAAACTACTGGAGTCGGTCCTGGATTTGGGAATTGCTCTTAGGACATGTTTCGTTGGAAGTAAGTGAGCTGCAAGTGGACTGTTTTGATTCCGAAAATGAGCTAAAAGTGGAAGTAACTCAACATTTTTCTCTCAACAAACGTTCGCGGTGAAAAAAAATAGACTGCACCTATATCAAAACAGTTTACTTATAGCTCACTTACTTCCAACCAAACAGGTCTTAAGCAGCGAAAGTGGGAGAGTTTTTTCAAATCCGAAAGTCTTGTTGGTGTTATCCTGAGCCAGCTCTGCCTGGACCCCCATTGCTTCCCTTCCTCGCAGCTACACCCTACGAGGCTTTGGACGGTCGCAATCGCATTTTCTAATTTGTCCATTCCATCCACTATGAATTAATGGAACACGTACAACCCACGACGTGACCGTCCACATAGAAGCATGGTACCATTCACTCATAATAGTAGCCTCTGCAACTTCTAACACGTCCACATGCACCTCCAACTATAATATGTACCAGCCTCAATCATCCTAATTCTACAACTAAATTTTTATAACCATCTTACAATTTCTCTCTCCCATCTCTTATATATGGGTCCCACCGAATTCCACCTTCTCTCTCAATTTTAAGTTTCATTCGATTCTACCACTTTCCTCCTCCAATCGAAGTCCGACACGTGACGGTTGTAAGAAGATTATAAACACTTAGTTGTAGGCATAGTAAAGCCCGTATACAATAATGCTAAGTTTACTATCAAATTTTTACAACTCTTTAACAACTCACTCTTCCTCTTGCTAACATGGTCTCACCAGATCCCACCTATGGTCTCACTCGGCCCTACTCTTTTTTTCCAATTGAGACCGGTCACAGTTGTAAGCATAGCGCCACCCAATGTGTATATGTACATTTGAGACAATAAAACTATAATATATATATATATATATATATATATATATATATATATATATATATATATATATATGTGAGACCTCCTTCATGTCTCTTCTAAATAAAAACTCCTTTGTTTTCCAAAATAATTTGTTTCCAAAATATTTTTTTACCTCCGCGTACGTAGCATGTCAACTCTCGACCTAGCACATCAATCTCCTACATGCATCGTCCGCTCGCACAACCGGAAAAACTCCACCGTGTGAGCAACACAACGTCTATCGGCCACCTTGCCATCGACAACAGAGGTATCAATTTTGGCTTTTTTATGTCCGAGTCCATTAATAATATATTACATAACACACAAGTACATGTGTATACTTAGAAGTCATGCATGTTTATCGTACTAGAATTATTCATCAAGAAACAAACATATTAACTTTGGTTGAACGTAAAGTCCAAAACAAAAGTCAAAAGTCAAAAATAAATCGGTTCAAAATTCAATTAGATCAGACGGTTCGGTAGTCTGATCGGCTGGATCGACCGGGTTGATCGTGTTTCCGGAAAAAAAAAACAGTAAGTTAGTATAAAACAAATTTGAAAACCCGGCTCAAAATTCAATTGGATCAGGCGGTTCGGTAGTCTGATCGTCTAGATCGACCGAGTTTCCAAAAAAATCAATAAGTTAGTATAAAACAAATTTGAAAAAACTACTGGCTTACATATGTTCAACCGGTACGCACAAATTATGACTTTCCAAAAGTTGTTCGATTGGTGAAATTGAAAAATATAGAAGTAAAAAAAATGACTTCGATTGTTGGATAATTATTGAAAGTAAAGAAAAATAAGTTTAATTGTTTGGATAGTTTTTGAAAGTGAATGTAAATTGGCGATGTGAAAGTGGAGAGCAGTTTCATACAGTCCCACAGAGGAAGTTTCAACGAGTTTCAAAAAAAAAAAAAGTGAAAAGTGAAATGTTTGTAGTAGAAAAGAACTGGAAAGGAGTCACGACTCTAATTTCTAAATTTTTTTGTTTATAGCAAAATAACCAAACAGTGAAAGTCTTTCTAGTTCAGCCAAGAGGTGGAGAAATTATTGTATGGTCTTGGATCACCACGTGGAGATAGTGAATGGTAAGTCCGACCACTAATTTATTGACACTTGACTTAATATTTGGCTTAAAAAAAATTCAAACATTATATATATATATATATATATATATATATATATATATATTCACTTGGCATATAATTAGAAAAAAAATAATTTTTTTCTAAAAAAATTAAAAAATAGTGACTTAAAAAATAAAAAATATATAATAATATAACAGATTATGTTGAGTGTCAAAAAAAATTAATGACCGAACTCACTATTTACCATTATTACATGGTGAATTCGTACCATCCAATCATTTCTTCAAGAGGTGGCAATTCTCCGTGCATGTCGGCAAGACATATTGATATGGACGGAGTTGTTTGTTGTGTGAGCTGCTAAATCTTATCAACACAATCATCAACTGTGCTTTGCACCCATTGGATGGGATAACAAACGTGTAAAGATTATGTACAAACACGTTTGTCTACGTGCCAGGAGAGGAGGGAGCGAGTCTATAGATACTACCAAAAAAAATGTTAAGACACCTTTTTATTTTTTTGAGAACTAATAAAAAAAAATGTTGACACTCAAATTTGATATAAAGACAGTGTATGATAACATAGACCGGTCTAGAGATAAGTCAGATAAAATTTCGGATTTGGATAACTTTTTTTATTTATGACAACATTTAAGCTTAACATGACCTAACAAGATGTCGGGATCACTGATGATCCTCCATTATCGACCCATAATAAAGTTCAAAGAGCAATCAAAATTTGCTCTGGATAGGACCATCAAATCCCGTGGGCCGGCCCCTGCGTGATAATCACTTCAACCTAACTCTTTTAGTTTAGAGTTATCTGTATTTACCCCCCCCCCCCCCCCCCCCCCCCCCCCCAATTGCTAATCATATTTCTAATTCCCCCCCAATTTTATTTTAATTAGTGTACCCCCCCCAATCCTATGGTAAAGTGCAAACAAACCCTCTTTAGATTTTTGTTTTTGCATTTGAAGACCTTTTGTTTAAAAAAAAAAATCCACGTTTTAATTTTTGTTCAGTTTGCACCCCTGCCGTTAAAAGTCGTTAAAATACGTCTAAAAATAAGATTTTACCCCTCCTCCCTCTCTCTCCGGTGGTGGGGGCTTGTCAAGCGGGGCCGACCAGAGGAGAGGGGAGGGTGGCCGGCCAGCAGAGGAAGGAGGGGGCGGGTCGAGCTAAGGGTGAGCATTCGGTTAATTCGGTTCAAACCGAACCGAAAACCTAATTGAACCGAAAATCGAATAAGCAAAACTGAAACCGAACAGAATTGGCCCATAACCGAATCAAACCGAACCGAATTAAATCGGTTCGATTTTCGATTTATTCGGTTTATTCATTTTTGGTTTATTTGCACATTTTTGTTAATATATATAGTACTTAAATATACCTAAATTTATTTAATATATATCTGTAGTACATATATATATTTATTTAGTGTGTATATATATATATATATATATATATATATATATATATATATATATATATATATATATATATATATATATATATATATATATATAACACTAAGAAGACACTTTATTGAAATAGAAGAGGGAGCTCAAAAAGAGCATTACAGACAGTTGCAGAGCCGAAAAGCACAAAAGGGCACTGAAAAGCTAAGTAGAAAATTCAAAAGTTCGATATTTAAAATTTCGACATTACCCAAATTTTGAAATTTTTTAAAAAAAGCTAGGGCTCTCGGCCCGAAGAGGGTGTGGGCTCACTGCCCGAATTAGCGGGAGCAGTGCCCGAGGGCACGCGTCCCGATGGGGGAGGGGTTGTGGGCACTCATCCCAAAGGGAGTGCTCTGTCCGATGAGGTGGGGGTGGGCGCTCGGCTCGAAGGAGCCTCGGGCCCCCCTTGGTGCGATGCCCGGAGCCAGGGGCTCCGGCGGGAGAGACGTCCCGGACTGGCGCGGAGACGGTAGCCCGGACCCTGGTGGGCTCCGGCGGTGAAGGTCGGCCCGGAGTGGCTTAGACGGAAGGGAGGCGGAGGGGGGCTACGAAGGGGGGGAGGGTGACGGGAGGGAGGACGGGGAAGGAAGAGTTCCGGCGGAGGAGAACTGTCCGGAGGAGACGCATCCGACGGCCAAGAGTGGGGCGGGGAAGACGGAGGGGGACGGGAGAGGGGGAGGGGGAGGCGAAGGGACACTGAGGGGGGAGACGAAACGCCGGCGGCTGCGGCCAATCCCTGCGGAGAGCGGATGGAGGAGGGAGCGAGGGCCTCGGCCTCGACGAAGGGGGAGGCCTACCACCGGCGGTGGGGGTAAGCCTGCAGCATGCGGCGAAGGGAGCTTTGGAGGGCGAAGCTGGAGAGGGGGGCGGCGACGCGGGGGCATCGACGAACGACCGTCGGAGGGCGTGGTTGCGACGGAGACGGCGACGATCGACCGTCCGACGCCGGGACGGGGGAGGCCGGGTACGTCGAGGGCTACTGCGCGGAAAGAGGTGCCCCCGGGTGCGTCTCACCACTCACGTGGGGGGGGGGGGGGGGAAGGAGGCCACCGGCGATGAGAACGCCGGAGGAGGCACCGGGGCGTGAGGGTGTGCTACTAGCGGAGCTGCAGCTGGCGGCGGGAGCTCATATTTAACCCGGTGGCGCCGACGCCTCCGGGGACGACGACGTCTAGGCGGAAGGAAGCCGACGGTGGGGGGGTGGAAGACCCCAAAGATGGGAGGTCCAGGCGGCGGAAACCCCCACTGAGGGGGGGGGGGGGGGGGCAGGCGGAGTCCTGCCGTCCTAGGGGATAGGGGGGAAAGAGGGGGGGGCGAGGGGAAAAATAAAGCAGAGGGGGCGGTCGGGCCGAGGAGGCCGACCGGCCACCCCACCTATCCGGCTGCTAAAGGCGAAGAGGGGAGCAGAGGAGCTCCCACCGAGGGGAGCGGAGGGGCTCTCATGCTCTTCTTCTGTTTACGTCTATATATATATATATATATATATATATATATATATATTTGGTTTTCGATTTTGGACCGAAATCGAATAAAAAAAATTAGTATTTTCAAAACCAAAACCGAACCGATTTTTTTTATATCAAACCGATTCTCTTATTCGATTCGGTTCGATTTTCGGTCAAAAACCGAATAATGCTCACTCCTAGGTCGAGCATGGCCGGCCAGCGGAGGGAGGAGGGGGATTGGGGGGGCTGGCCAGCGGAGGGAGGAGGGGGCGGGTCGAGGGGGCCGGATGCTCACACCTAGCTCGACCTGCCCCCTCCTCCCTCACTGGCCGGCTACCCTCCCCTCTCCTCTGGTCGGCCCCGCTTGACAAGCCCCCACCACCGGAGAGAGAGGGAGGAGGGGTAAAATCTTATTTTTAGACGTATTTTAACGACTTTTAACGGCAGGGGTGCAAACTGAACAAAAATTAAAATGTGGATTTTTTTTAAACAAAAGGTTTTCAAATGCAAAAACAAAAATTTAAAGAGGATTTGTTTGTACTTTACCATAGGATTGGGGGGGTTACACTAATTAAAATAAAATTGGGGGGAAATTAGAAATATGATTAGCAATTGGGGGGGTAAATACAAATGACTCTTTAGTTTAAGAGTGACTCATAATAGTGCATTCTTACTCTATATCATAACTCTTTTCTATTTGTCCAATATTTAATATTCATGTTATCTGCCGCTGCAAAAGACGGAAGACGGAGACCCAGGGGTGAGCTTTCATTATTTGATTTTAGATCGAAAATCGAACCGAATAAGAAATTCGGTTCGGTTTAAAAAAAAAGGTTCAATGTCCGTTTTGAAAATACTAAAAAAATTATTCGGTTGGGTTTTGGATTTTGATTACAGTGTAAAATCAAAAATCGAATAAGATTATGCAATTATGTAAATATTCCAAATTTTATGGATATGTTGTAATTAAAAAGTGTATATTTTGAAAAACAACAATTCTATTTATGTGGTTTGAAATCAAACTTTGGTATAACAATTAGTCTAACTTTGAACATAAATATAATAAATGTGTGTATAAAAATTATAGCTTTTAATATTTTAACCATGATTTCAATTTTGATAGAAATAGTCCAACCAAATAAACCAAATTATTATTCGGTTCGATTCGGTTCGATTTTGATAATTTTGATACGGTTTTGATTTTAAATTTTTAAATTTTTAATTTATTCGATTTTAGCTTTGGATGTTTGTGGTGTTAGCCTTAAATATCAAGTTTAACGGCAGGACAGTGGTGAACCTGAGCATGAGCATAAAGGGCATGGCAGACACCTAGCCTGAGGACTAGGCAGAGAGTGGGCGTGTGGACTGGGTACTTGACAATCTAAGGACAAATAAAAAATACTAAAAAGGTCTATTTTTAACCACTCTAAAGACACGGACATTTTTGGCACAATCTAAGAGTTTTAAAAAAATTATAAATTGTTATAATTGTTGTTTCAGTTTGAGAGAGAGAAACTAAATATATACAATTTCATAAGTATACTTAATTGAAAGGTGCACGTATTACAGATTCAGTATTTTTTTCTACATCTCGATCCATGTAGTGCACGAACTTCTTTCTCGAATTCAGTCCGCAACTCATGAAGCTGCTCTCGGAATAGCGCCATGTCATTGTCAACGTCACTTTCCAATCCGTAAAAGAACTCCTCGTATGACGCCTGATTTTTCTCCACCATGTATCTCCACGTCTGTCACGTCCTTTTCCAAGAGCTTCATGCGTAACAGCAACTCATCAATGGCACGTCCAACGTCGGTTCCTTGCTCTTGTCCCTTGTGGCATTCTTGTCTTTTTTTTTTGTTTGGACGATACGGGACGTTCATCGTGGACGATTTCGGATATGTGACGATCAACCTGGCCCTGATGTCCTTAGTTGAATTGAAAGGTAAAGTGGATAAAGGGAGTGATATAAAGATAATCACTTGTCAACATGAAAGTCTACGGGGTTCCCCTTAAAGAAATTTGAGTCGATATTAATAACCAAAGCACATGGTTATGGCATGTTTCCTCGCATCCTCGTGCTGGCCATTGCATCCCATTGACATCAATATTCTTGGCATCTTCAGGAGAAGGGAGACCTGTTCTATATCGCATGAGTAGCCTTTAGAAAAGATGTAACTATCCCACGCATGATTTGGTTGTCTCTTACCCTTGACTTTAGAAAACGATATCAAAAAAATTATAACAAGCTGAAAGCTGTAAATGCTAAACTGATATCAACTCCAGAAAAAGATATCTCCGGTTCTGACGGCAGCATGGAGCTCGGATTCCGAGTTCCACTTCCGACTCATGAGCTACTCAGGTCTTCCCAGTAGGAACTCGCAATATGGATATGGAGAATTGCTAGTTCAACTAAGGGTAAACCATGGAGGCTCTATTGGCGGAGAAGTGGGAACTTCGGAGCCTGGAGGGTTGCCCTAACCGGAGGGTTGTTCAAGTCCGATAGCTTGTCAGGCTTACCCCAGGGCCGGCCCTGTATACTTGATAGTAAGCCAAAAAGTACAAAGTGCATGTTAGTATAGTTAATTGGGAAGTTTAATAGTGTGCTGCAGAGACAGAACAATCTTTCTTTAGTTTAACTTCTGTTTCACAATGAAACATAGTTTTTTTTAAGCTACCTGCTCTTGGAAACCCTGACAATCTACTTCTTTTAAGTCTAGAAGTAAGTTATGTTTCAGGTGGCATCTTGAAATTCTATTGGGCTAATTAGGGTTTAGGCCATAAATTTTAAACCAGCTTAGAGTTTTATAAGTCCTGACAAGCCTAATTAAAAAATTTAGACCCTGATTTTTTTTTTCCATTATACCCTCCAAGTTCTATGAAGATTTCATTGTCAAAATATGGAAGAGAGGGTATAATGGAAAAAATAGTATTTAAGGTTTAAACTTTCTAATTTGACAAGTTAGAATTAAACTCTAAACTGGTATAAAAATTAGGGTCTAAACTCCAATTAGTCCAATTTTATTTTGTGTCCGTACTGTATCTGTGTCGGGTACGAATAGAAGTATATGTAGTGTGTTAGTAATATTCACAATTGGGAGTTTCATGTGGGTGCTGCAGAAGTGTTATATGTACAGACACAGAACACCCTCTCTTTTTTTTCTCACTTTTGTTTCCTAATGGAAGCAATGAAACATGTAGTGTGAAGCTACTCTTGGGACCCCTGACAATCTACTTCTTTTAATTCTGAACAAGTTACGTTTCTCTTCCGCTCTGCGGATGGCATCTTGATTTATATACGTAGTGTAGTTATATAGGAAAATCCTATTTTGCCCACCGGGGGGTGATCGGACGTCATCTCCCATTGGTCTTTCCTGCACTCATCGGACCCACTTCTGTGAATTCTGTGCCCGCTCCCCTCAATGGACAGACGACACATGGCCCGCAGGCTACGACTGTGGTCCAAATCCGCGGACAACGTAGCACTGTTGAGTTATATACGTAGTGTGGTGGTTGTCCAGAAAATGTGTACTCTTGTATGCTTTCAAACCCAATGTTGAACCATTGGTTCTACACAACATTTTCATCTCAGAATTGTCCTCCTCTATCAATTGTATGAACCTAATTTGACAACGACTACGAAAAGGAGGGCACGTATAATTAGAGTCGAGTAAACTTGCTTGAGAAATGCATTCACATCTAATTGAGTTCAGCAATTCGTAACCTGTCGAAATCAGCCTCTCACCAGAAGACACGTCCTCTAGTTAATTAACAAGTCAATTAAGGAGACAAGGATGTACTTATATAAAGTACATATTGAATTTAGAAGACAAATTTGTACGTCTTCTCATCTTGAATGAGAAAAACCAAAAGAATATTCTCGTATTTATGCCGAATGCAAACTTAAGCGACACATCTGTTCGTAGTTTTCTACATGCTCTACACCAGTTTACCAGTTATAGATTGGGTATAAATAGAACTTTTATAATGTTTTGCTGTGGTGTAGATTTTGATTTCACATGGTACACAAGTATATTGATAGATAAGCCAAAAAGTACAAAGTGTCGATGTACAAAAAAATTGCGGTTATTTTGTATAAGGGTACCAGATTTATAATCTAATTAGACTTTGGATACTGGGTTTGTCCATTTTAGACTTTGGGTACTCAAAATTTTTTAGTGACACATTTTGTTGACAAAACTGGACTTTTAGTGACAAAATGAGACTTTTAATGACGAAAATTTGTCACTAAAATGTGTCACTAATAATTTCGAGTACTCAAACTTTAAAACGGACAAATCCAGTACCCAAAAGTTAATTACGTTCTAAACCTGGTGTCCTTATACAAAATAATCCTTAAAAATAGAAAAGTTTAATATGTGTGATGGTGAAGTACATACAGACAAAGTAACCTTTATTTTAAGTTTTGTTTCACAATGAAACATATGTGTGAAGCCACTCCTGGAAACCCTGAAAATCTACTTTTATATATCAGTTTGCAAATGACATGAACTCGATCAATAATTGTTTCCGACTTTGTCTTGTGTACAAAATTTCAAGACAGAGAAAGATGTCCAGATCAAATTTTATGTGCAGTTATTGTTCGTAATTGTTGGATATTCAGCCTCAATTCAAGTACGATGGAAAGTCTGGAGCATCGTGGAACTGTGACGAGCACCGAATGTTACGAGTTCGGGACTCAATTAGAGCAAAGACAACATCATTGGTATATTGTCGGTATATTGGATATCGACATAATTTTGTCGGTATATTGGATACTGACATAATTTTTCAGTAATTTTTGCAGCGCATTAAGCATAGTGGTGGTGTACCGGCGATATACCGAATGTAATGTTAGTTCTGGATGTTTGAATTTTTCAGCATGTTTTGGACCGTTGGATCTGTGTTGAACGGTCAGAATACGTATTGGCTAGCTTAGGGGCTAAGCTAGACTTTATTGGATTTATTAAAAGAAGGCAAGGGGATTCTTCTTTGGTCCCGTTTTGTTTGCAAAATCATGACCTTGGAAAAGTAAAGTCATTCATTTTCTGTGTTTAGATGTCAAAGGAAAGGAACAGAAAAGAAAAAATGAATCATAAGGTAAAAAAAAAATATTAGGGGAAAACGTATTCCCCTACTCATCCTTTGATTTACTTTTCCATTTCCAATTATTCACTTTCCCTCTCAAATGTATGGGAATTTAAATGCTGAAAAGAAAAAATTAAAGATAATTGTTATTTTTCAAAAAAAAAGAAAAAAACAAAGAGTTAGAATTAATTTTCTTTTCTTTCCTTTTCCCGAACCAAAAGAGGCCTTTGTATGTGCTCGTAAAAAAATTCAAAGAAGAAGTCACGACTACTTTTACGAGAACCCACTTATACTTCTTATTCTTCAAGATAGAAAGAGTCTCTCATATGAGTTTGAAGGAAAGTGTCCAAAAATAAGTTCATAATCTTTTTTGACCATATATATAGTAATCCTATATAAGATTGGATTTGACCATATATATGGTAATCCTACAAGGATTGGATTTCTAATATATGTAAATGTACATAGGATTGGATTTTCAATATATAATCCTACATAAGATTGAATTTTAAGCCTACATAGGATAAAATTTCTATGGTATATAAAGGGGTCTAAAGGTTCTCCACAATAGACAACCTCCAAGAGTACTCAATGTAAGTTGTTGAATAAGTTCAACAAACATCTCATTGTGCTCAAGTTGTTGAATAAGTTCAACACAAGAGAACTAAAGTTTTGAATAAGTTCAACACAAAAATTTGAGAGATTTTTTTTTCTATCTTTGTGATAGAGAGTTCTTGAGTGCAAGGAGAGAAGTGTCTATTGCAATTTCTTTTCTTCTTCATAGTGGAATTAAATCACCCTCGTTTGTGGAAGTAGGCATCATGGCCGAACCACATAAATCATTGTCTTTGTTGTTGTGAATTTTCTCTGAATTTTTTGGATTTATTCCTGATGTGCCACAACAGAGTTAAGTCGACTTCGTCAGGGAGATAATCATCCGAGTCGATTCGGTGGATAATCACCAGTAATAATTAAGTAATAATTAATTAGGTTAAAATTTTGTTTTTGTGATCTCGTTTTATTTGTTCTACAATCTAAAAAAAAATTATAAATGGCCGTCTTTTTGGCCAAAGGAGACTACATATACAATTATACATTATAACAATCATAACAATCTTGTTGTTACTATTATTATTATTGTTGTTGTTGTTGTTGCCGATGATGCTTTTAAGTATCAAAATTTACATACACATTTGATTGATTTAAGAAGATTTCTAATCAATTCTTGACCTCGGTAGCTATGCTAATTAAAAAAGCTAAAGGACAGAAGGTACGTGATCGCCAGCCCCACTCTCTCCTTCTACCCTCAAACTTAGGCGACGCATCAGTGCACGCCACGTGCAGTGTATTATTTTAAGTGCCCATAAATTATTCTTTACTAAGAAAGAAATGTTTGGTTAATTAATTACTAATCTAGTTAAGTATGAGATCATCAGATGATTAACTCAGTAAATGTTTGGAATTGTATGATATCTAGTAAACTTTTGTCGTCATTTCACAAAAATATTTTTTTTATGTTTAAAATTAAAAATAAATTTTTAATATTTATTATTAAGGAAATGTAAGGTTGCATAAACATAGGATTATAATAGTTTTTGTCTTTCTAGTAATATTTTTTTAAATTTAGAAGAAGTGCTCTCTAAATTACTTGTGAATTACAGTCTTGTTAATTCAAAAAAGTTTGTGGATTCGAAGATCATTTTTGAATTCGAACACATATAAGTACGTTTGGGAAGTATTGGTTAGCATGACTTTGTTGGAGCATTGTATGTATCATATGAAGCCAACGTCCACAAAATCCTTTTCGTCAAGCTAATACTTCACGGATCTATACTAATTTTCCTATACTTTCACAAAGTAGCTGGAAGTAGCTGGAATCAGTCGTAGTGTTATTCCCCCCCCCCCCCCCAGGTCGACCCTTGGGTAAGTCTAACAAGCCATCGTGCTTGGATAATCTTCTTGACTATGGCAACCTGGCCTCCAAAACCCGAGTTTCCATCTCTCCACCAATAAAGCCTTCGCCGTCCAAACTCCTTATTGTCAGTTGAGCTAGCAATCCTCGAGCCCCATATTTTGAGCTCCAACAAGGAAGATCTCGAGTAGCCTCGAGCCCCATATTTTGAGCTCCAACAAAGAAGATCTCGAGTAGCTCATGATATATATATATATATATATATATATATATATATATATATATATATATATATATATATTAGTCAATCAATTATGATATTTGGCTTCCAAAATATTTGGGTGATGTCATCTCCCATTATGTGGCATCTGACATAGCAGATGACATAATAGCTGACATGACAAATTTTAACCCAAAAAATTAATTATCCAAAATTTTTAATGTTAATGTTAATATTAATATTAATGTTAATTTTAATATTATTAATGTTAATTATAATGTTAAGATTAATTTTAATGTTAATTACCATGTTAATTTATTAATTTACTATTAATTTTAATTTAATATTAATTTTATTGTTAAATTTTGTCATGTCAGCAATCATGTCATCTGCCACATAATGAAAGATAATATCATCCAAAATTTTTGGGAGGCAAATAACATTTTTGATCTGCCAAATGATTGTCTTGACTAGGAGTTTAACATGCCAATTAGTGATTGTCTTGACTAGGAGTTCAACATCATAAAAAATCTTTGTAGAATTCTGTGCTTAGCCTTTTTCTTTAATGCTAAATCATGATCCTATAGTTCTGATGTCAGTTCGACTACACAAGTTCAAATAGGAACGCAAAATAAGAAGAAAAAAAAATTATGAATATGATTATAATACGTGGACTTGTTTTTCTATTTAGACTCGTAATTTTTTTTTTTTAGGTTCTTAAAAAATCAAAGAATGGGATGTATTTTAATCTAACAGTTTCATTGACGAGTTTTAAAAATAATTATTTACAGTAACCTCTTCTATCTTTTATGTTTATTACACTAGTGTTCCTTATTCTGAAAATAATTATACTATCCTCTAAAATGTTTTATGTCAATGACTATATACAGTAACCTATCATAGCTTTTATGTTTTATTACAATAAACTTTTTTATTCTAAAAATAATTACACTAATCTTTCGTATGTTTTATGTCTATTATATAGACCTTTCTATCTTTTTTGTAAATAGTTATTACACTAACCATTCTTAAAACATAAATATAGAAAAGATTCGTGTAGATATTTTTAGAATTAAAAAAAATCGTATAATAAACATAAAACATAAAAAAAAAAAATAGTATAAATAATCCGTTTTAAAAATTAAGTAACTCATGAGTTACTCAAAGATTTTTGTTCTGATATTAGAAAGATCGGACGACGCGTCCGAGCTTTCTATTACGCGTGCATGATGGCGAGTGGCGACGAAAAGGAAAGCATAGACTTAAGCTATCACATGAAAATGTTACGTGGAGTGGCTGCTGACACATATGGACTGATCCAAAAGCAACCTGACACAATGTATCAAACATTATTGTGTTTAGTTGATTAATACATACAACTAAAACAGTCCAAATCAGCCTTTCTTTTACGCAATGGAAATATATTATTCACGGTTTTTCGGGATTAATTATTTATTATAATAACAAGCCGCGTACGTGGAGTAAAAATGTAAATTTTCCTATTTTTCAACGACTTCAAGGTTGATTAAATATTAGAGGAGCCTATACTTTGTAATTTGATCCTACTTGCGAATTTTTTTTTTTTTTAAAAATAAAACTTCATTAATGGTTAACTGGAAACAGAACTCGTACCCTGGTGGATATGAGTTAAAGTATATTGTGGAATATCTTCATGCAATCCTACTTGCGAACTTGAGACAAAATTGTGGACCACTATTACGTTAGGAGGGGAGGCTGACGTCATTATGTTTACTCCAGCCAATAGAAAGATGACACGTGACGTCAAGTATTATTGTTAAAAATAACTGAAAATTGCTGAGAAATCCAATTTCGGGGTTGATTTTTATGAAAAATTCACCCGCAGGATGGGTTTTATGAAATGTCCAGAATTATATATTTTCACGTTAAATATTCCAAGATTCCCTTTAGATGTTCTGTATTTACAAAATTAATACCATAACTACCCCTCCGCACAAACTCAGATTTGGATTGCGATTCTCGTCTTCTTCTTCTTTTTCTTCTTCACGAGAGATCTGAATTCTATTGCTCTCATCTTCAGCATAGATCGCAAAGATCGTTCGTAGTTCACCGTGTTTTTTTTTCAGTCGAACTCCGATCATCGCTCATCTTCTTCTTCTTCTTCTTTTCCGACAATTAGGTCAATTATGGAAAGAAGTTCTTCTTTTTTTTTTCCATAAGAGTTAGCATCGTTTTGAAAGAAGAACGAAAACTCTGGAATCTTTATTCATGTCAAATTTCTTTCAACAAAACAAAAAAATAAAAAATTAGGTTTCTGTCAACTGTTCTCCGTCGATATAACACGAAGAATAGCCATTCTCCTGCATTTTAACAAGGAGAATACCATTCTCCGTGTAAATTAGGCATTCTCCGTGTTACTAAAACGGAGAATGGCATTCTCCGTATTTCTAACACGGAGAATGGTCATTCTCCTGTGTTTTAACATTTGAATGACCATTCTCCGTGTAATTTAGCACGGAGAATGGCCATTCTCCGTGTAATTTAGCACGGAGAATGGCATTCTCCGTACTAAATTACACAGAGAATGGTCATTCTCCTACGTTTTAACACTGGGAATGACCATTCTCCGTGAAAATTAACACGGAGAACGCCATTCTCGTGTTAAATAACATGGAGAATGGCATTCTCCGTGTTATTTAACAAGGAGAATGATATTCTCCGTGTTTCTAACACGGATAATGGTCATTCTCCTTCGTTTTAACACTGGAATGACCATTCTTCGTGCTAAATTACACGAAGAATGGCCATTCTCCATGTAAATTAAGACGGCGAATGCCATTCTCCGTGTAACTTAGCACGGAGAATGGTCATTCTCCGTGTAAATTAAGACGGAGAATGTCATTCTCCGTGTTGCTAACACGGAGAATGCCATTCTCCGTGTTGCCAACACGGAGAATGGCCACCCTCATGCGAAATTAACATTCTTCGTGTTCTAACACGGAGAATGGTCATTCTCATGCATTTTATGGTCAGTTGAAACTTTGGAGGGCCATAAATTTTGACTGGGAGGTCGAAACGAGGTCCGGTTTGTCGCAAAATGAGCGTATCTTCGAGGAGCCTGAGATAAACCGTTTCATCGTTTGTCGGCCTTCCAAAATTTTAGAATCGCAAAAAAATTATGTTTGGACCTCCGTTTTAGCACTTTTGTCGTTTGTCTCTGTCTTTCCGAAATTTTTTGACGAGTTTTTCAAGATTTTTGAGGAAAAAACCTAGATTCGAAAGTGAGCAGCGTATGGAAGAAAATGAAGTATCGAAACATTTTTTTTAAGAGTAGTTTCGTGGGTATTTTCAATAAATTAGAAGGAAGGACAAAAAGGTCATTCGGAACTCTCTTTATATATTTTTGGCTAATTCTGGACACGCGATGAAATATTATTGCGCGGTAGATTTTTCATAAAACTTTTTCATTTTTTGGACATTTCATAAATTTTCCCTAAAAATAATGTTATACAAATAAAGTACGTTCCAACTCATTAGCCACTACTGATGTCGTCCGGCCATTTAACTTGTTTTTCTTGGATGTTGATACAACTCCAATAACAGAGTTTTAAGGCTGAAGAGGAGTACCAGTAGGCCATATGGGAGGAAGAAATCATGGTCGGCTGTCTTACTACGAGAGAACAATAAGTAGGTGCCAAGTCTTTAAAAGTCAAGAAAAAAAGATTTTTAAAGTAGGGTTTGAGGCTTTATTTGATGTGAGTAGGTGTTGCGAGAGAACAAGGATACCGTCCTGCCATAGTCAAGAGAATTACAAGAATTAGTGAATTGAAGTATTCGTATAACGCAACTTTTAACTACCTAGTTTCGTCTTAAAGTCGTCACCGTACAAGATGGGCAGGGAACAGGGAGAGAGAGGCTCTCGATGATGTTTGTCTTTAGGACGTGCATTTTTGCACGCATGTCCGCGACATAGTACATTTGCGTCTGTTTGATGCATGTGTGTGCCATGTGTGTGTGTGTGTGCATACGAGTAAAGAATGAGTATGCGCAAACCTACCAAACTGTGTCATTTTCTTTAGACTCACGTGCAAAAACCTAATAAGAGATTAATTGGAAAGAGACTAAGCGCAAGGCCTCGGATCCCATGATTAGAGTATTCCCTATGTTGAGTCTACTCAGATCAAAATGAAAATTATAGTCTTTCATCTATCGGACGACCATCTTTCGGAAGCTTATTCAGACTGAAAGAAGGCCAACTGCAACTTGAAAAGAGCTAAAAGGCTTAGTCAACTCCATCTCTCGTTCAATCTTTTCAGAAGAAATGTTTTCGCTTTTTTGTACCCAGCTTTGGTCTTGCACAGTGGCAGATCCAAGTGCTTCGTCGGGTGGGCTGTAGCCCATCCAACTTTTTTTTTTACTAGATACGTATATCAGCCCACCTAAATAAAAAATAAAACAAAACAAAATCCAGCCCACCCAGTGAGTCATTGACCCAAATCAGGATTACAATAAAACTTACGCGCGCGCGCGCGAGAGAGAGAGAGAGAGAGAGAGAGAGTATCAGTGCAAAGAAAAGTAGGCTTTGTATTTCCTCCTCTCAAGACCATTAGGAGTTCATCCCTCTTAGCCTCTTCGGCTTCAAGTTGTTGTTCTCGACTTCTTGAGTTCTTTGAGAAAGAAGGCAAGCTGAAGCCTGGAGGTGCGAATCGACAGGGGCCGTCTTGGCATCTAGAGTCTCAACAAGAGAATCTCAAGGACGAATGTAAGTTTCTTCTTGCAATTATTATTTTTCCTGATTTTTTTAAGTAGGGTTTATCCGTACTTCTTTTGCTCCAATTTCTTCGGAATAGAGATTTTTTTTAGGGTATGGGAAAGATTATGAGATTTAAAATTTTAGGGTTTGCAGAAGGTTAGGAGGGAATAAGCAAGGTTAGGAGAGAATGACCTCTCGTTCTCTGTGATGGTGGATTATGGTTTAGGAATTATGTATTCAACACATACGAAAGCACCCTCGAGGAGAATGCGTGTGTGATTTCTATTTTCTTTTAGGGTTTGTTTGATATTTCTGGTTTGGGGCTTGGAGAGGAGGTGAGTTTTGTGTATTGGAACCTGGTAGGTTTTTAAGTTTCAATTTTGTTGATTCAGAATTATGAAATGACTTGTTTTGGCTGAGAAGTTGCATATTCTTTGAAAATTAACCTTTTTGATTAGGATTTGGTGTTGGAAATTTTCTTCAAAACTTCGGATTAAAATCTGCAAGAAAATAAATTAAATTAAAGTTACCGGGCTCCGGAGAAGTCGCGCACGAAGCACTATCCTAAGAGTTAGTTCGGGTCTATGTGCAGACTGAATCGAAACGCCCTTAGTGGTAAAATCTCCGCTCCACCGGAATCTCGTTGCCGCACACGACGTCGAGAGAATGACCCTGACTTAGCTCCGCCCAGAGCAACAAATTGTCACTACCACATTTCTAGTGTGAGGGTATTTTTGTCATTTTGGGGTATTTTTAAATTTATTGGAATTAATTAGAATTTATGAGAATTTTGGGAATTTATTTGGAATTGTTTGACTAGGTTGACTTTTGGCTAGTGTTGACTTTGTAGACCTACCTAGAAACTAACCCTAGTTAGTGGGCCATGGTTAGGTCAAGAGACTCTAGTCTAACCTAGCCTAGCACTTGGTTTAAGCCATTTTAGCAAATAGGAATAGAAGTCATAAGTCATGACTTGTGGTTTTAGAACCTTGTTTAAATCTAATCTACATTTAGCTTTGTAGTTGGCCCAAGGCCCAATAGCTTGACAAACCCCAACCCAATCCCCAAGTGGCCGGCCACCCTAATGCCTAGGGATTCCCACCATATATAATCCCTCTCAAAACTAGGGTTGCCTCTTTCTTAGGAAGAGCCCTATTTTCAAGGAGGTGAGTTCTTGTCTTTATTAATTCATTTTAATTCCATAATAGGTCCTAAAATCCCTAAATCAGTTGCAATAGTTCCTAATACTGTAATTCTTGCTGTTGTGGGTGTTTTGGTTCAGTTTGATATTGATTGGAAGTGATTTGGACATCAAGCAAAGAGCTAGAAAGAGCCCTCTTCCATTGGAAGTTCACATAGAGGTAACTTCTCCAAATTTCCATGAAACTTCATGTAGTCTTCACCAATAGGAAGCCCTAAGAGCCACCCTAATGCCTGGATAAGGTTCGTGTCCTGTGTCAGTGGTTTCGTGTCCGTTCTGGACCCGTATCAGCCATGGGTGTTAGGTGTTCGACCATACGCCACAGAGGGCAGGTCGATCATGTTAACCCATTCTTTTTGAATAGGAAATAGGTTCTAGATCTAGCCTTTGGTTTTCTGTCCTTGTGTCCTAGTTTCCGTGTCGTTCTGTGCCAGTTTTCTTGTGTGGACACGCGCGTGCACACGGTCGCGCGCAGCTACAGGGATTCCCTGCTACTCGAGTACGAGTGCTCGTTGGACACAAAGTTTGGACTCGTGCCACTTGGCATAGACCAAGGGGCAACGACTGACAGTCCCCCCTTTCAGTCTCGAGTCCAATAGTTTCGTGTCGAACACGCACGAGGCCTCGCACGGGGATTTGCCTAGGCTGTGCACTGGGATTTTTTCCCCACTGATACGGCCCTATTGCTAGGGACACGACACCCTAGGACTCAGTACAGGTGCTTGGACACTTAGCTGGACACTATGTGTACCTCCTGACATGAGCACGAGACACAGTAGTGTCCTGTGTCGTGCACACGACACGAGTGCACGTGTGCACGAGACAGTGCACTAAACAGTGCACTGTTGTGTCTGTTTTGAGTTTTCCTTATTCTGGACACGTCGTGTCCACTTGGGTGGACACCATTGCATTGTGGGACACATATATGATATATATTAATTACCAACCTCTGTAATTAGGATTTAAATCAAGTTCATTAGCATTTTGCCATTCTTCCATTTTTCTGAAACATGTATCAGTCTGTGTGTTCCAGTTTTTAATATTTCGTTTTGGTTGAGTAAATTAACCTGCAAATTATTGTTTAATTCATGTTTTTAAAGTTCAAATGTGTTCTCCTACATGCTACCTATCTGTGATTAAATTTCTAGAGTGTTTGATGTGTGTGGGCTGTATGGGTATTGATGTGTGTTAAAGGTTTCATGAATTGGTTTTACTGCTGACATAGATTCAATGGTTCCCTAAAGTGCTAAGAAGAATCTGAGATTTTCCTCTAGACTTATAACTGAGATTTGATGAACTGTAAATAGGTAGATGTTCATATATACCATAAACCGATATTCCTAGTTCACTGTTAATGATTTTCAAACTGATTTGAGTTTATCCTTGAATGTGCATTAAGGAACTGATCTATTAGTTTACTGTTTGTTGATTCTTTAAATTGATTTTATCTTAACTAAGTACCTGAGCTTGATTTTACAGTTTGGTGAAACCTGAGTTGGTTGAGTTCACAATTGTTTGGAGAATACTAAACCTGAGAAATTGGCAGGGCTGTCATGCTAATCTGAATTGGAAAGTAATTCCCTTCACTGATAACAGTGGCTTGATACATTTTTCCCTGTTCTCTACTTGATTGGGTGTGTTTATTATGTGGGTTAACCTGAGTTAGCAGGATATGAATTGATTTCCTTGCCTTTCCTTTTCCTGTTATTTTCCTGCAAACATTTCCACACATTATCATTTTCCTGCACACAGCATTTTCCCTTTCCCTGATCTTTCCTGCAAACTTTGACACACACACAGCACTCTCCTCTCTTACAGTGTTATACACACACACACATTCTGTCATGTTCACACAGCAACACTCTCTACACACACACACATTGTCACTCTCTTCACCCTCTACCTCTCTATACACATTGCCCAATTCCTAATTTCCTATGTTCTTGTATATAATGTATACACATATATAGGAGATGTATATATGTATCCTATACATTATAATATATGTGTATTATAATTTAGAGATATGTATGGGATATGTATATATATAATATGAGTATGTGAGTGTACTGTATATATATATATATATATATATATATATATATATATATATATATATATATATATATATATATATATATATATATATATATATATATATCTATATAATGTATAGTGTAATGGTATCACAATATGTATATATATATGTTAAGTTTAAATGTAAATAGCTTGTGTTGGTCTTGTGGTATGTAAATACTTATTATAGGCTAGCATGGTTGGGTATAAGTCTTGATAGACTATTATAGGCTTGTTAGGGTTTAGCAAGATTGCTAAACCTAGTTTAGGCTAACCTAGTCTTGTTAGACCTAGTTTGACCATAGTTGACCTAGTTTGACTTCTAGGGTTGACCAAAGTTGACCAAGAGTTAACTTTGGCCTAGATTGACTTAGAATCATGTAGAATGCATAGTAGGACTCCATTTTGCTATTCTGGACCTGTTGTGACTTGTGCTGTTCTGTTTAGGAGCCAGACACCACTCCTTGGACAGTACGTTTTATTTTGGACACTCAGTTACAGGCGAGTACATTCTCTGATCATTTCATATCCTGCTTAGAATTATTTCCTGCAGTAGATTACTTTACTTGTACCGTCATGTTGGTCACAAGGATTGGTACTATATGGATCTCTACATGTGATGTTATCCCCCTCGGGAGCATCGGGTACATTGTGTCATGTGCTTTTCACTTTCATCATGTACTCCTGTGCTTTCACCATACATGTACACTCTTGTGAATCATGTACTCTCATGTTCACAGAGCCTTCATGTACTCTCATGTTCACAGAGCCTCTCATGTTCACAGAGCCTTCAAGCAATTAACAGAGTTACAAGATGTCAGAGCATCAAATATATATATATAAGGCGTCCCAAATATTACATATTGGATGATCATGAAGCTAGTCGTACAAAATGATAGGACTAGCAAGAGTTCAGTCATACATGATCAACCCTAGGATTTGTTAATCATGTTTACAGCCCGTAGGCAGACAGTAAGTAAATGTGTATCGAGCTAACAGGTGCTCGTCGGCTAAACGCCTCAAAAGAATAAATTTACATATTAGTGGGTGAAACAAAAAGGAAAACCCACTCTTGGCCCGGGTTCCGTCTAGTTGTCACCATTGGGCTGGAAGCTTGGTAGATCCTCGGGAGCTGCTCCGAAATCTGGCCACACAAAACCAGCTGGGTCAAACCCCAGAAAGAGCAAGTGCCACAAAGGAGGCCACAAATAAGAACAAAAGCCAGCATATCAGAACATAAAGAATAAAAGAAAGTACAAGTAGTAAAGTACACAGGGCGATAAACGACTAGGGACGTGGAACCATTCCGGGAGCCAGGTTACAATCCTTAAACCAAACAAGGACCGGGATTGTACCCCTTCGCTTGAATCGCTCACTGTCTCTACCCATTTATCGTTAGAGATAAGTAAAACAATCAGGACCAAGAGTTCCAGGTACAGGGGCTAGACAAGACTTAGACAAGGCTGGACACCATTCATTCACAATCGGCCAAGCAAGTACTACGGCTTACTACTTTAACTAACTAGGGTTATCACAAGCCTAATTACTAACAAGATGCAAGTGAGAAATTCCAGTCCCAAGCCCTGCAGACTATCCAGTTATCCTTCCGCGGGTTGAGAGTTATAGGTGGGTACATTGCCCGGGAGACAAATGTACCCTTAGGTGACTTAGAGGGTGCAACACATGACAGTGTGCTGGAAATGTGCTCTACTCATCGGCAAGCTACAAGTCCATTAAAGCGCCCAGATAACGAGATTGCCTGTGACTGGGAATTCTCCATGTTCTAGTTTGATCTAATCATTAGCCTAATCCAATTTAGCGCGAATCCCTGGCCGTGGTACCCAGGAAGTCACATCCTAGACATGATGCAAGACAAGACGAGTGGATTGTACAAGCAAGCAAGCAGGAACACCCACGGTGTCAAGGCAAGTCAAGTCAAGTTATCAAGTCAAGTCAAGTCAAGAGTGCGCCGCCACGGCCACTATCAAGTTATCAAGATAAATCATGTCAGGGTACTTGTTAGGAGTGCGCCACGACGGGCCACTGTCATGTCAGGCTAGTTCCTTGTCATACCATGCTATGTACAATAGTCATTCCAAACATATTAAGCAAAATCAAGTTCATGCCAAAAGGCGTAAGGATATAAAATGGACGTAAAATACCTAATAAAATACTAATATAAAAAAATAGGACTATAGAAGCGCCAAGATCAAGAAATAACAAATTCATCATAGACAAGTAGGTTGCGCAGGGTATGCACTGCGCAGGGTGCCAAGTGCGCAGGGGCAGATGGCGCACAGATGGATTGCGCAGAGGGTAGACTGCGCAGGAGTTGGTTGCGCAGAGATGGATTGCGCAATGGTTGATTGCGCAGGGGTTACTTTGCGCATGGCTGGCTTGCGCATGGCTGGCTTGCGCCAGCGCAATCCAGCGCAGCGCAAAGCACTGGCCAAGGATCTTGCGCAAATGGCCATGCGCTAAAGAGCACAGGTCAGGGTGCGCAAATGGCCTTGCACTAAAGAGCGCAGGCCAGGGAATAGTGCGCAATCGGCCAGGTGCTAAAAAGCATTGGCCGAGAGCTCCACCATGGCTGAACTCTCAAGAACACTAAGAACACCAAGTTCAAATCTTCACAACTTAGCCAAATCAAAACCAAATTTAGATTTTCAAAGTTCTAACTTGAGTAAAATTGAATTCTCTTCCACATGGAAGCATCAAAACAAGCTAAAATCAAAGTTTAATAGATCAAAACCAAGGAATTCCGAAAATAACTAAAACTTAGATCTAGAACAATGGAGACTCCAAATCACAAAATTCTAAGTTCTAATGTTGTTCTCCATGTCCTAATCTAGCTAATGAACAAATAAAATGTGGTGCTTATTTAATGGCAAGATGCACTTGCCTATAGGTGTGGGTGGAGGAAGAAGAAGAAGAAGAAGAAATTAATGAAGAAATTATGGAGGAGAGAGAAGTAGGTGGGTTATAATGAGGGTGTTATGGTGGAATGGAGGTGGAGTGTAGGCTTATGGTGTTCCATGCATGTTGAACCAAACCAAACCAAACCAAACATTCTCCACAAAATAAAACCAAGCCATGGTTAAAACCTGCTTACAAGAATCAAAAGACCACATGTCCAGGAAAATAAAATACGTGCCAAAATCAAATACGAGCATAATACGAAATACGGGAAATGGGGGTGACAACTCTACCCACCTTCAAAGAATTCCGTCCTCAGAATTTAATCAAGGAGCTAGAGATTGCCACGACAAGCTATACTAAGCACAGACAAGCTACACTAAGCAGTTCAATCATACAATCATACAATGCAAGCAAGGAAGGGAAAGCGTAAGGCATAAGAAAGACATTATACCTCACGAGTCAAACAGGTAGGGATATCGCGATCGGATGTCGTCCTCACGCTCCCACGTTGACTCACCTAGAGAGTGATGACCCCAAGCAACACGGACTAATTTAATAGTCTTGTTCTTGAGTATCTTTTCCCTCCGGTCCAAAATAGACACGGGTCTCTCCTCATACGAAAGGTTGGTACCAACAACCAATTTCGAATGATCTAGGATATGGCTCGGGTCCGGGATGTACCGTCTTAATTGGGATACATGGAATACATCATGTACCTCACTTAGCGACGGCGGAAGAGCGAGACGATAGGACACATCGTCTACTTGCTCCAGAATATCGAACGGCCCTATATACCTAGGACACAGCTTTCCCCGCACGCCAAAACGAATGACGCCGCGGGTAGGCGAGATCCTAAGGAATACATGGTCGCCGACGGCAAATTCTAAGGGACGCCGATGAGCATCGGCCCAATGGCGCTGGCGATCCTGAGCAACTCGGAGGTGATCTTGACTTTTCTGACCACTTCAACCGTCTGAGAAATCAGTTCTGGACCGAGCATCTGCCTCTCTCCGACATCGTCCCATGCTAACGGGGATCTGCACTTCCTGCCATACAGAGCCTCGAAGGGTGCCATCTGGATACTGGCCTGGAAACTATTGTTGTACGAGAATTCCACCAGGTGCAGGTGATCCTCCCACGAACCACCAAAGTCAAGGGTACACGACCGCAACATATCTTCGAGAGTTTGTATAGTACGCTCTGACTGCCCATCTGTCTGCGGATGATACGCTGAGCTGAACTTGAGACGAGTCCCCAAACTTTGATGAAGACTGCGCCAGAAGTGCGATGTGAATCTCGTATCCCTGTCCGATACTATACTGACTGGCACTCCGTGAAGTCTGACAATCTGCCTGAGATACATCTCTGCTAGCTGTGCCGTCGACTGTCCAACTCTAAACGGAAGAAAGTGTGCCACCTTGGTAAGCCTGTCCACAATGACCCAAATAGCATCTCTGCCTGTCGGAGATCTGGGTAACCCAGTCACGAAATCCATGGTAATGTGTTCCCATTTCCATTCTGGAATCGGTAAAGGTTGAAGAAGTCCAGCTGGCCTCTGATGTTCAGCCTTGACTTGTTGGCAAACCAAACATCGAGAGACATACCGGGCTATCTTCCTCTTCATACCATTCCACCAAAAGTGTTGACGAATATCTCTGTACATCTTCGTGCCGCCTGGGTGAATGGAATACTGCGAATTGTGAGCCTCTGCCATGACTTCCTGTCTGATATCTCCACTGGGTACACAAAGACGCGTGCCGTGTCGAAGTGTACCATCTTCATGAATACGTAACTCTGGCCTTCTTCCTGCCTCGCACTCTGCTCTGAGCCGCTGAATCTTGGAATCTGCTAACTGTGCTGTCCGGATCCTCTCAACTATGGTGGACTGAATCTGTAGGCTGGCCATCAAGGCCACATTGGAAGGAAGAACCACTTCAATTCCCATCTTCTGAAGATCTGCCAATAGCTCTGGTTGCTCCGTTAGAAGGTAGACTCCGGCTCTCCTGCTCAATGCATCTGCTACCACGTTGGCCTTCCCTGGATGATACTACAAGTCCACGTCATAGTCCACAAGTAGCTCGAGCCATCTTCTCTGCCGCATATTAAGATCCTTCTGGGTGAAAACATACTTCAGGCTCTTATGATCAGTAAATATCTCCACTCTGTCTCCGTACAAGTAGTGTCTCCACAACTTAAGTGCAAACACTACTGCTGTCAGCTCCAAGTCGTGGGTCGGGTAATTCTTCTCATGATCACGGAGTTGACGTGACGCATAAGCAATTACCTTCCCATGCTGCATCAAAACACATCCCAATCCTCTACCTGAAGCGTCACAATAAACTGTGAATCCTCCGGTCCCATCTGGAAGGGTGAGAATGGGAGCCGTTATCAAACCTCGCTTCAACTTCTCAAATGATTCCTGACATTCTGCTGTCCAAACGAACGGCACATCCTTGCGGGTCAACTGGGTCATCGGCGCTGAAATCCTTGCAAAATCAGAGACGAATCGCCGGTAGTAGCCGGCCAATCCAAGAAAGCTGCGAACTTCTGCCACTGAGCTGGGTACTGGCCATGCCTCGATAGCCACAATCTTCTGGGGATCCACTTCCACTCCTCCTCGGGTAATAATGTGACCCAAGTAAGAAATGCGATCGAGCCAGAACTCGCATTTACTGAACTTGGCGTACAACTGGTGCTCTCTGAGAGTCTGGAGGACAACTCTGAGATGCTGCTCATGCTCTGCTTCACTCTTGCTGTAGACCAGGATGTCATCAAGGAACACTATCACAAACTGATCCAAGTAAGGCATAAAAATACGGTTCATGAGGTCCATGAACACTGCCGGCGCATTGGTCGCTCCAAAGGGCATAACTAGAAACTCCCAATGCCCGTACCTAGATCTGAACGCCGTCTTTGGGATGTCCTGCTCTCTGACCCTGATCTGGTGGTATCCTGACCGCAAGTCTATCTTCGAGAAAACTGAAGCCCCTTTGAGTTGATCAAACAAATCATCTATCCTCGGGAGAGGGTATCTGTTCTTAATTGTCACTGAGTTCAAGGTACGATAATCTACACATAACCTGGACGTACCATCCTTCTTTTTTACAAGAAGCATCGGGGCTCCCCAAGGCGATCCACTAGCACGAATGAATCCTTTGGTCCTAAGTTCTTCAATCATCTTGTACAAAATATCTAACTCTGAAGGCGCCATTATGTAGACTCGCTCTGATACTGGTGCTGTCCCGGGAATCAAGTCGATGGTGAACTCGATCTCCCGCTCTGGTGGCATCCCTGGAAGTTCCTCTGGGAAGACATCTGGAAACTCTTCAACTATCCGGAGTAACTGCACTGCTGCTACTGCCATCCGCAATACTGGAGGAGATGGCTCTACTGTGCCTCTGGAAAAAGAAAACTCTGGCTCTCCGGGAATACTAAAGACAACTCTGCCAACATGGCAGTCTATCCTAGCATAATGGTTTCTCAACCAATCCATGCCTAGGACTACATCATAGTCTGCCATAGGGAATTCTATGAGCCTAGCGGGGAACTTTCTACCGCTAACTACGATCCGACACGAGGAAAACACTCGATCTACCCCCACAAGACCATTACCAGTAAGTATATTGAGCCTCACTGATAATGACTCGGGCTCCAATCCTATCCGTGTCGCGAATCGTGCAGACATGAATGAATGCGATGCACCAGAATCAAATAATACAGATGCTAGAAAAGTGTTAACGAGAATAGTACCTGCCACTACCTCACCTGGTGCAACTTCTTCTTCCATGGTCATCATCATAGCCTGACCTCTAGCTGCGGGTCCCCTCTGCTGGAAACCCCTCTGTCGGTTCTGTGCTGGAGCCTGGGTGAACTGCTGCTGGTTCTGCTGATGAAAGGCCTGGGCCTGGGGCGCCAATGGCCTTGGGTACTGCTGTTGTTGCTGCTGAACTGGAGCTGGGGCTGGTCCCCTCACCGAAGAACTAGAAAGGTTGGATGATGATGGACCTCCCCTATTCGGGCAGGTCCCTATCTGGTGGTCTGCTCCTCCACAAGCCAGGCACAATCCCTGTGCCCTACGACACTCTGCCACTACATGGCCCGGCTTCCCGCAATGAGAACATCCCACCACGGAAGACTGCTTCTGTTTCTGCTGCTGCGGGTACGTCGGGGTTGAATGCTGAACCGACGTCACTGAGGCCGCCCGCCTCGGAGTTCCAATGGTTATACCCCTAGCTGCCGGGGCTGGAGCTGAAGATTGGTGCATCTGGTTGTGGGACCGCTTCCTGCCTCCGGTCCTGTCCACAATTCTCCGGGAGGTATACTCATGCCTCCTAGCCGCCTTCAACACTGCATCGAACGTCTGGTGCTCGAACTGCTCCACCGCCAATAATATCTCCAAGTGCAGCCCTTGCTGGAATCGCTGAGCCCTAACGAACTCGGTTGCCACCAAGGTGGGGGCGAACCTACTCAGCCTGGAAAACTCGGTCGCATAGCCATCGACCGTCCTGCCTCCTTGCTTCAAGTTGGTGAATCTGGTCTGCAGGTCGTACCGTGCCACCGCATCGAAGTACTTCGTCTGGAACCTCTCTCTGAACGTCGCCCAAGTGACAGGTGCCGTTAACCCCATGGCCTGAGCTGCCCACCAATCGCGAGCCAAGTCTAACAACTGTAGCCGTACCACGGCCACCTTCTCATTCTCAGGTGTCCTAGCTGCTTCTAGAACCACCTCGGTATCCTGAAGCCAAGCATCTGCGGCAATCGTATCTTCACTGCCGTCAAAGAAGGGAGGGTTCAAGCGCTTGAAACTGTTGGCCGCCTGATTCCCTTGGGGACCTCCTCGGTTTAGTGCATCATGAACTTCCTGGTGCAAGGCGTCGCCTCGACGATCTTGGGATGCAAGCAGTTCTCTGATAAGCCCTACCAAAGGTCCCTCATCCTGTCTAGCTGGTTGAACGGGCGGAGCTGCCTGAACTGGAGGTACTGAGCCTCCGGAAAGCATAACTCTGGAGGCTACTCCAGAGTGCTGAGCTTGATCTTCCTGGCGCTGGGGTGCTTGTCGAGCTTCCTCTGGCTGGTTGGCAGGTCCGGGAGTAATGCCGCTGAAGAAGACGACATAGGGAACAGTAAGGAAAGGACCAGGACAGATCAATGATACAAGCAATGTGATCAGGTCGAGATTCTCAGGGATTTGAAGATACGAGCAGAGATCAAGGACGAATATTGATTGAGACATCTATTCGGTAAACCCTCACATTTCTTGAATGCCAAGACCTGCATGGGCCACCACTTAAACCGTGTCACGCCCCAGAACCAGAATACTGGAGAGCGGGGGCAGACACAGCCAGCTACGTATATTGAAATAGAATACATCTCAACCATACGGTCACGGCTGTCTAGATATGAGGGTTTACTACAAGCCAGCAGTCTCTTAAGGTCAAGCCTATTGTCTCAATCTCAAGCAATTAACAGAGTTACAAGATGTCAGAGCATCAAATATATATATATAAGGCGTCCCAAATATTACATATTGGATGATCATGAAGCTAGTCGTACAAAATGATAGGACTAGCAAGAGTTCAGTCATACATGATCAACCCTAGGATTTGTTAATCATGTTTACAGCCCGTAGGCAGACAGTAAGTAAATGTGCATCGAGCTAACAGGTGCTCGTCGGCTAAACGCCTCAAAAGAATAAATTTACATATTAGTGGGTGAAACAAAAAGGAAAACCCACTCTTGGCCCGGGTTCCGTCTAGTTGTCACCATTGGGCTGGAAGCTTGGTAGATCCTCGGGAGCTGCTCCGAAATCTGGCCACACAAAACCAGCTGGGTCAAACCCCAGAAAGAGCAAGTGCCACAAAGGAGGCCACAAATAAGAACAAAAGCCAGCATATCAGAACATAAAGAATAAAAGAAAGTACAAGTAGTAAAGTACACAGGGCGATAAACGACTAGGGACGTGGAACCATTCCGGGAGCCAGGTTACAATCCTTAAACCAAACAAGGACCGGGATTGTACCCCTTCGCCTGAATCGCTCACTGTCTCTACCCATTTATCGTTAGAGATAAGTAAAACAATCAGGACCAAGAGTTCCAGGTACAGGGGCTAGACAAGACTTAGACAAGGCTGGACACCATTCATTCACAATCGGCCAAGCAAGTACTACGGCTTACTACTTTAACTAACTAGGGTTATCACAAGCCTAATTACTAACAAGATGCAAGTGAGAAATTCCAGTCCCAAGCCCTGCAGACTATCCAGTTATCCTTCCGCGGGTTGAGAGTTATAGGTGGGTACATTGCCCGGGAGACAAATGTACCCTTAGGTGACTTAGAGGGTGCAACACATGACAGTGTGCTGGAAATGTGCTCTACTCGTCGGCAAGCTACAAGTCCATTAAAGCGCCCAGATAACGAGATTGCCTGTGACTGGGAATTCTCCATGTTCTAGTTTGATCTAATCATTAGCCTAATCCAATTTAGCGCGAATCCCTGGCCGTGGTACCCAGGAAGTCACATCCTAGACATGATGCAAGACAAGACGAGTGGATTGTACAAGCAAGCAAGCAGGAACACCCACGGTGTCAAGGCAAGTCAAGTCAAGTTATCAAGTCAAGTCAAGAGTGCGCCGCCACGGCCACTATCAAGTTATCAAGATAAATCATGTCAGGGTACTTGTTAGGAGTGCGCCACGACGGGCCACTGTCATGTCAGGCTAGTTCCTTGTCATACCATGCTATGTACAATAGTCATTCCAAACATATTAAGCAAAATCAAGTTCATGCCAAAAGGCGTAAGGATATAAAATGGACGTAAAATACCTAATAAAATACTAATATAAAAAAATAGGACTATAGAAGCGCCAAGATCAAGAAATAACAAATTCATCATAGACAAGTAGGTTGCGCAGGGTATGCACTGCGCAGGGTGCCAAGTGCGCAGGGGCAGATGGCGCACAGATGGATTGCGCAGAGGGTAGACTGCGCAGGAGTTGGTTGCGCAGAGATGGATTGCGCAATGGTCGATTGCGCAGGGGTTACTTTGCGCATGGCTGGCTTGCGCATGGCTGGCTTGCGCCAGCGCAATCCAGCGCAGCACAAAGCACTGGCCAAGGATCTTGCGCAAATGGCCATGCGCTAAAGAGCACAGGTCAGGGTGCGCAAATGGCCTTGCACTAAAGAGCGCAGGCCAGGGAATAGTGCGCAATCGGCCAGGTGCTAAAAAGCATTGGCCGAGAGCTCCACCATGGCTGAACTCTCAAGAACACTAAGAACACCAAGTTCAATCTTCACAACTTAGCCAAATCAAAACCAAATTTAGATTTTCAAAGTTCTAACTTGAGTAAAATTGAATTCTCTTCCACATGGAAGCATCAAAACAAGCTAAAATCAAAGTTTAATAGATCAAAACCAAGGAATTCCGAAAATAACTAAAACTTAGATCTAGAACAATGGAGACTCCAAATCACAAAATTCCAAGTTCTAATGTTGTTCTCCATGTCCTAATCTAGCTAATGAACAAATAAAATATGGTGCTTATTTAATGGCAAGATGCACTTGCCTATAGGTGTGGGTGGAGGAAGAAGAAGAAGAAGAAGAAATTAATGAAGAAATTATAGAGGAGAGAGAAGTAGGTGGGTTATAATGAGGGTGTTATGGTGGAATGGAGGTGGAGTGTAGGCTTATGGTGTTCCATGCATGTTGAACCAAACCAAACCAAACCAAACATTCTCCACAAAATAAAGCCAAGCCATGGTTAAAACCTGCTTACAAGAATCAAAAGACCACATGTCCAGGAAAATAAAATACGTGCCAAAATCAAATACGAGCATAATACGAAATACGGGAAATGGGGGTGACAATACTGCACTTCCTTTAGTACTTGTATCTTACTTTACTGCATGTTTTTATTTTCTAACCTGCTATGATCTGTTGAGATGTACTGTACTTGCTCCTGTCCTGACTGGACCTGTTGAAAATATTACAGAGGACGAGGAGGAGGCTTGCCTGGACACCTACTATGGGGCAGCCTTAGATGACACCTGTGAGCTGGACCCTCAGGAGGATCCAGCAGTAGCTGAAGACTTTCCTCCGACTGCCTAGACTAGATTAGCTAGCTTGTCTTTCATTTGTAGTCTCGAGACATGTTCTAGTTAGACTCTTTTGGAGATCAGTTATATATATTCTTTTATCTGAGATTTTGTATTGCTGGGATTATCTTAGACTACTGTTTTATCTATTTCATTTCCTTGAGTTATGTTCATATCGTGCTATATCTTCCTTAGTTGTGATTGAGTTCTATTGCTATGTTACCCCCATTCGGGGAGTATAAACTGTTTAGATATTTACATTGCTAGATGTTGTGACCTAGGACAGCGTTCTACCGCCGACACTGCGGCGTAGGCTGGGCGTATTCACGTCTCGTGCCCTTACTATATGGTGCGGGTCGTGACACGTTTTTAGTGGTGGCCCATGCAGGTCTAGACTAGAAGTGTAGTGGTACACGAATTAGAGTATCACTACAGCCTGCTATAGGATATAGGACATTAATTTTAAGATACTCAATCACTTTAGGAAAATTCCTTTTATTGCCATCTAAATCCTTTTGTCTGCCGATCCTTTGAATTATAATTGTCCGCCTTTGTTATATCTCTTCTTTCTCAGAAATTGATACTCTTGTTTGTCTATCTTCAGGATGGTAGAGACTCGTTCGCAGCGTGCCGTACATGAGGATGCTATAGAGGGGACTGCTACCTCTCAGCCAGCACGGCGAGGCCAGGGGACTGCAGCTCTTGCCACCTCAGCTCGTATTGAGACCTCGGCAGCCGCAGCAGGTGGTATGCACCCACCGACTGGGAGGCAGGACCCGGACTTTCTAGAGGATCCTTTCTTGCCGCCACCGCCTCCAGGACATGTTGACGCAGCTCAGATGTTCGCATATTTCCAGCAGTTCATGGACCGACAGCAGGCTCGGCAGGACAGAGGCATGGAGTTGGCCGTCACGACAGCCGCAACTCGACCAGTGGTGCAGCAGCAGAGGACACCAGGGATCGAGCAGTTTCAGAAGATGAGCCCCAGAGACTTCATGGGGACAGAGGGGATCCTGTATGCCGACGAGTGGATCGAGCATATGGAGGAGATCTTCCGCTTGGCCAGGATTCCAGCGGACCTCCAGATCGAGGCCGCAGCTAGCCGGATGCGAGATTTTGCTCGTACCTGGTATCAGTCAGACCCCAGGGTGGGGGTACCATGGCAGACTTGGGAGCAGTGCAGGGGCTTCTTCAAGAAGAAGTTCTTCCCAGATTCAGCAGTCAGAGCCTTGGAGACACAGTTTGAGAGCTTGGTCCAGGGGAGCCTCTCAGTTGAGGAGTATGCGGGAGAGTTTGGCCGTCTCGGCAGGTTTGTTGAGGGGTTGAGCGAGACGGCGAAGGTCCAGAGGTTCCGGAAGGGTCTGGTCAAGGAGGTCAAGTCCCTGACCAAGGGGAACAGAGATGCTACATTTGAGGAGATCTTGACGGGAGCCCTGCTAGCAGAGGATGATCTTGAGCTTAGGCTCAAGAGAGGGAGAGACCCAGCTGGAGGCAGTAGCAGCAGCGGAGGCCAGGCCAAGAGGCCTCATTTTCAGCATCAGCAGCAGAGGCAGTTCCAGCCGCAGCCGATTCAGCAGAGGCCAATTCACCAGCAGCAGTTTCAGCATCAGGCACCTAGGCACCAGACAGTCAGTTGTACCTTCTGCAAGAAGCCTGGACATGTCTTCAACGAGTGCAGAAAGAGGCTCGGGAGGTGCCTTCTTTGCGGAGCGGCAGATCACCAGCTGAGGGATTGTGCTAGGTCTGGAGGACGAGCAGCCCAGGGAGGAGGAGCCAGAGCAGCAGCAGGCCAGCAGCGGGGACCAGCCCTGCCGACTCAGCAGCAGAGGTTCGTCCAGCACCAGCAGCAGGCCAGGGGAGGCCAGCAGGGGCAAGCTTTCGCCATGGCAGCAGAGGATGCGGAGGTCATCGGAGAGCTGATTGCAGGTTCGATTCTTCTCGACTCCAGTCCAGCATTTGTATTGTTTGATTCCGGTGCATCACATAGCTTCATTTCAGTATCTTTTGCGATTAGACACGGTATTGTCACGTCCCAGAACCAGAATACTGGAGAGCGGGGGCAGACATAGCCAGCTACGTATAATGAAATGGAATCCATCTCACCATACGGTCACGGCTGTCTAGAAATATGAGGGTTTATCTACAAGCCATCAGTCTCTTAAGGTCATAAATTATCCTATTGTCTCAATCTCAACCAACTAGTAATAGTTACAAGATATCAGACCACCAAATATACAATTGTAAGGCGTCCCAAACATTACATATCCAGATGATCATGAAGCTAGTCGTACAAAATGTAAGGACTAGCAAGAGTTAAGTCATACATGATCAACCTCGAGTTGCCAATCATGTTACAGCCCGTAGACAGACAGTAAGTAAAATATACACGAGCTAACACTGGCTCGGTGGCTAAACGCCTCAAAAAGAATAATTTTACAATAAAGTGGGAGAATAAAAAAAACCCCACTAGTTGCCAGGATTCCCTCTAGTGGTCACCATGTGGCTGGAAAGCAGGTAGATCCTTTGCTGCTGCTCCGGTATCTGGCCATACAAAACCAGCTGGGTCAGATCCCAGAAAGAGCAAGTGCCACAAAGGAGGCTTCACTTAGGAACTAAAACCAGCAATTAGCACAATAATATAATTACAAAAGAAGAGATAGTAATTTAAGAAAAAGCATGACAGGTAAATATAAAAGACAATCTTGTACAGGATCAATAAAAGACAAGACATATGGAAGAGCATGACAGGATGATATACGATGAGATAACCATGGGACTATTCAGATAACCAGGTTACAACCCGTAAACCAAACAAGGACCGGGGTTGTAACCCTTCGTCTGAACGGAACTTGGCTTCTCCCACCATTTATCGGCAAGGTAAATATAAGAAATCAAGATATGCAACAATCTTGAATAGGATCAAGACAAGACTAGACAGATTATTCTCATACAATCAATCACGGCCAAGCAGTAAGTACGGCTTGCTACTTTAACTAACTAGGGTTATCACAGTCCTAGTTACTAGCAAGATGCAATGAGAATTCCAAGTCCGGTTACCTGTTTGTTACTACCTGAGTGATCCCAGCAAGAAAAGGAAAAGATAGCAGGATATAGCAGACACACTGTAGTAAGATACATGTGTCCTAAGGTACCACACTCGACGGCGGGCTGGAAGTGCGCTCATCTCGACGGATAGCAACAAATCCCATGTATATATATATAAGGCCGGGACCAAAGGGGCAACAGGTAACTGGGAAATTATCCATTAACTATTTGATCAATCTAGTCATTAACCTAGCCAGATTCAGTATGAATCCCTGATCGTGGTACTCAGGGATCATGCCCTAGACATGATGCAAGACACAACCGGACCAGTAGTTTATACAGGCACATTCAATGCAAACAACCACGGTGTCAGGATTAATTATACAGGTCATGTCATGTCAGGTAGCCGTCGCAATAGCTATCATGTCAGGTTTATCATATCAAGTGTGCTAGTCAGGAGTGCGCCACGACGGGCCACTATCAGGTCATGTCAGGTTATCATGTCAGGAGTGCACCACTACGGGTCACTGTCGTGTCATGTATAGCAGATCAAATTATCAGGTCAAGTTATTAAGTCAGGAGTGCACCACGACGGGCCACTATCATGTCATGTCAATTATCACTTCTAAACATATTAAGTAAATTCATGATTATCAAGTTCATGACAAAAGGCGTAAGGATATAAAATGGACGTAAAATATCTAATAAAATATCAATATTCAGGACTATAGAAGAGCCATGCGGCCAAGTAATGATCACATGCGGCTGAAAGGAGAACAGCCCATGCGGCTGGAGAAGACTGGGCCTTATGCGGCCAGAAAGTAACCGAGTCTCATGCGGCCAGGAAATGACAGTGGCATATGCGGCTAGCGGGAGTTTAAGTTCATGCGGCTCAGGGTGTTGAGTTCATGCGGCAGCAGGGGGGGAATGCTTTATGCGGCTAGCGGAGGATAGGACTCATGCGGCTGAGTCAAGGATATTCATGCGGCTCGAATGAGCGGGCATACATGCGGCTCGGGGGAAGAAGTTCTCATGCGGCCAGCGGGGAGTAAGGCCTATACGGCTCAAGAGAAGCAGAGTCTTATGCGGCTGGGGTCCAGCGGGTTTATGCGGCTAGCTGTGACTGGGGTACTGCTCAAGCTTATGCGGCTCAGAACGAGTTGGTAAATATGCGGCTGGTCAATCATACAGCAGGGAAAATCCTCATGCGGCTAGGGTATCACTTGCCGCATGAAATATTCATGCGGTCAAGTCGGCACTGTTCTTCTCCTCCAAATTTCTGAGAAGAAGAACACCATGAAAGCCAAGCTCCCAAGTTCCATAACTCCATCATCCGGAGCCCAAATCCGAACTTTCATAGGTCAAAATGGGGCAGAATAAAATTCTCAACAACATGGAACCATCAAAACTTAGAAATAACAAGATTAAATAGATCAAAACCCAAGAAATCCGAAAATAACATAAACTTAGATCTACAAGAATCTAGCCATGGAAAGTGAAAATGTCAAGTACTAAAGCAAGTTAGAATGCTGTAAGGAAGAGAATGAAGCAATAAAATTGGAGTTCCTCCATGAAGCAAGTTGCACTTGCCTAGACCTCTCTCTTCCTCTCTCTGGTAGGTGAAGAAGTAATGGTGGAGAAGAAGAGATATTAATGAAGAGAGAGAAGGAGAAAGGGTTAAATAATGGGGATGGTGGTAGGTGGGAGTGGTTTGGTTCACATAAAACCCAACCAAGCCAAACCCACTAAACCGAACCAAACCAAGCCAATGCAATGCCATGAGAAACCATGTAATGAAATACTCAATAAACCAAGCTCCATTAATCAGAATTAATCTGAATTAATCTATGAACGATAAATGACAATTAAACTACAATGCTAAATATGAAATAAACCATAACTAACTAATAAAAAAAATGAGAAATACAGGTCAGAAATACGAACACGTATAAAATACGTATCACGAATTTTGGGGCACTACAGGTATCATAGCTGAATCATTGCCTAGGACTTACAAGATCACGACCGGGGGTGGTATTATCCTCGTGAGTGATGTTTGTAAGGGTCGGAGAGTAGTTTTGGGAGGCCGTGAGTTGGAGGTGAGCCTGCTCGTGATGCCATTGCCGAACTACGATATAGTACTAGGCATGGATTGGTTGAGCAGGCACCACGCCAGCATTGATTGCAGAGGGGGTAGAGTTCTGTTCAGAGCGCCAGGGGAGCCAGAGTTCGAGTACTCTAGACGTCAGGCAGAGCAGAGCAGCGGAGTCTTCTGCGGAGTCACGGTCGAGGAGCAGGCGATTCCACACCCCTTGATAGCAGAGTATATGGATGTTTTCTCGGAGGAGTTGTCGGGACTGCCACCAGACAGGGACATTGAGTTCTCGATAGACTTGGTTCCAGGAGCGGAGCCCATTGCTCTGCATGTCTATCGGGTGAACAACAGCGAGCTGGTGGAGCTGAAGAAGCAGGTGGATGAGCTACAGGACAAGGGCTTCATCCGCTCGAGCTCGTCGTCATGGGGTGCACCAGTGTTGTTCGTGCCGAAGAAGGATGGGTCAGTACGCATGTGTATTGACTATAGGGCACTCAACAACCTCACGATCAAGAACAGATACCCACTGCCGCGGATCGACGATCTGTTTGACCAGTTGAGCGGAGCTCAGGTATTCTCCAAGATTGATCTGAGGTCAGGATATCACCAGGTGAAGGTGAAGGGGGAGGATATTCCCAAGACCGCTTTCAGGACGCGGTATGGGCAGTTCGAGTTTTTTGGTTATGCCGTTTGGGCTAACCAATGCACCAGCTGTATTTATGAACCTTATGAACAAGGTGTTCCATCAGTATCTGGATCAGTTTATAGTAGTGTTTATTGATGATATCTTGATATATTTCAAGACTGAGGAGGAGCACGAGGAGCATTTGAGGATAGTACTGGAGATTCTCAGGAAGGAGCAGCTTTACGGGAAGCTCTCCAAATGTGAGTTCTTCCTAGACCGGGTAGATTTCTTGGGGCATGTGGTGACTGGAGATGGTATCTCAGTTGACCCCAAAAAGATTGTGGCAGTTGAGGCATGGACAGCGCCGACTTCAGTTGCAGAGATCAGGAGCTTCCTGGGGCTGGCAGGGTATTATCGGAGATTCGTGCAGGATTTCTCCCGGATCGCAGAGCCGTTGACACGGTTGACCCAGAAGGATGCTGAGTATGTATGGTCAGAGGAGTGTCAGGCGGCTTTTGATGAGTTGAAGAAGCGGCTGACGACAGCTCCGATTCTGACGTTGCCTTCAGGATCAGGTGGTTTCACTATTTATAGTGATGCTTCAGGGAAGGGGCTGGGTTGTGTGTTGCACCAGCACGGTAAGGTGATTGCCTATGCTTCCAGGCAGTTACGTCCCCATGAGAAGAACTATCCTACCCACGACCTGGAGCTGGCAGCAGTGATTTTTGCTTTGAAGCTGTAGAAGCATTATCTGTATGGTGAGAGGGTGGAGATATTCACAGATCATAAGAGCCTAAAGTATGTGTTCACTCAGAAGGAGTTGAACATGAGACAGCACAGATGGTTGGAGTTGATGAAGGACTTCGACATTGCACTGCAGTATCATCCAGAAAAGGCCAACGTGGTTACCGATGCCTTGAGTAGGTATCCGACAGCCATGTGTTTGACCATGGATCGGCATTTACTTGCCGACTTGGAGAGCCTTGGGATTGAGGTGATCGTGCCAGGAGTGCAGATGCAGCTATGGAGGATGCAGATTCAGTCAGACTTGGTGGACAGGATCAAGGCGGCCCAGTTCGAGGATGTGGCTTTTCAGAGTATCAGAGAGCAGATCAGTATAGGAGTGGGGGATCCTGAGTTTTTGCTTGCAGAGGATGGTGCCCTGAGGCACGGTGCCAGGTTATGTGTGCCTAGCGGGGAGCTCAGAGAGCAGATTATGCAGGAGGCCCACAGATCTCAGTACTCTATACACCCGGGTGCCAACAAGATGTACCGAGATCTGCGGGAGCATGTATGGTGGTCAGGAATGAAGCGGGAGGTGTCCCACTTCGTGGCTAGGTGTTTGATCTGTCAGCAGGTCAAGGCAGAGAGACAGAGGCTCGGTGGATTATTACAGCCACTGCCTATTCCCGAGTGGAAATGGGAGCATATCACGATGGACTTCGTTTCAGTATTGTCGCGTACTCCAGGAGGAAAAGATGCAATTTTGGTCATCGTGGACAGGTTGACCAAATCGGCCCACTTTTTGCCATTCAAGGTGGATACGTCTACAGAGAGACTGGCGGAGATGTATATGCGGCAGATAGTCAGGATCCACGGAGTTCCGGTCAGCATCGTCTCAGATCGGGATAGCCGTTTTACTTCCCATTTCTGGAGGAGTCTGCAGACCAGCTTGGGCACTCAGCTCAAGTTTAGTACTGCATACCACCCCCAGACGGACGGACAGTCAGAGCGGACTATTCAGACCCTTCAGGATATGCTGCGGACATGCGTCCTGGACTTTGGAGGTTCCTGGGAGGATCATCTTCACTTGGTAGAGTTTGCCTATAACAATAGTTTCCAGGCCAGCATCGAGATGTCACCTTTCGAGGCTCTGTACGGGCGTAGGTGCCGTACACCCTTATCCTGGGATGATGTTGGTGAGCGAGTTTTGCTGGGGCCAGAGATGATTGTGGATGCGGCCGAGAAGGTGAAGCTCATCAGGGACAGACTTCGCATGGCGCAGGACAGACAACGGCATTGGGCCGATAGCCACCGGAGACCCTTGGAGTTTGAGGTACAGATTAGAGTAGGATTAGATTTAGGTTGTTTCTTGAGATTTTTGATCATGTTTGTTATTTAATTAATTGAGACCTTGCTTGTGATTAGGTCGGAGACCAGGTTTTCTTGAGGATATCTCCGACTCGTGGTACGATACATTTTGGTGGAGGCGGAAAGCTTAGCCCGCGCTTCATCGACCCTTTCGTTATCAGCGGGAGAGTCGGTGACGTGGCTTACAGGCTAGACTTGCCGCGCGCACTTGTGGGGGTCCACAATATATTTTATGTATCACAGTTGAGACGGTACGTGGCTGACCCTAGCCATGTGCTCGATCATTCGAAGATTGAGGTGGGTCCTTCTCTCAGCTATCCAGAGCAGCCTGTGGAGATTGTGGATCGACGGGAGAAGGTTCTGAGGAACCAGGTGATACCGTTGGTACGCGTCGCATGGAGGCATCATTCTCCAGGAGAGTCTACCTGGGAGCGGGAGGATGAGATGCGCGAGCGGTACCCTTATCTTTTTGGACCTTGAGGTATACTTTCTATCCTTCTCATCAGTTGCATTTCGCCTTTCAAATTCGAGGACGAAATTCTTTTAAGGAGGGTAGATTTGTCACTAGCACATTTCTAGTATGAGGGTATTTTTGTCATTTTGGGGTATTTTTAAATTTATTGGAATTAATTAGAATTTATGGGAATTTTGGGAATTTATTTGGAATTGTTTGACTAGGTTGACTTTTGGCTAGTGTTGACTTTGTAGACCTACCTAGAAACTAACCCTAGTTAGTGGGCCATGGTTAGGTCAAAAGACTCTAGTCTAACCTAGCCTAGCACTTGGTTTAAGCCATTTTAGCAAATAGGAATAGAAGTCATAAGTCATGACTTGTGGTTTTAGAACCTTGTTTAAATCTAATCTACATTTAGCTTTGTAGTTGGCCCAAGGCCCAATAGCTTGACAAACCCCAACACAATCCCCAAGTGGCCGGCCACCCTAATGCCTAGGGATTCCCACCATATATAATCCCTCTCAAAACTAGGGTTGCCTCTTTCTTAGGAAGAGCCCTATTTTCAAGGAGGTGAGTTCTTGTCTTCATTAATTCATTTTAATTCCATAATAGGTCCTAAAATCCCTAAATCAGTTGCAATAGTTCCTAATACTGTTATTCTTGCTGTTGTGGGTGTTTTGGTTCAGTTTGATATTGATTGGAAGTGATTTGGACATCAAGCAAAGAGCTAGAAAGAGCCCTCTTCCATTGGAAGTTCACATAGAGGTAACTTCTCCAAATTTCCATGAAACTTTATGTAGTCTTCACCAATAGGAAGCCCTAAGAGCCACCCTAATGCCTGGATAAGATTCGTGTCCCGTGTCAGTGGTTTCGTGTCCGTTCTGGACACGTATCAGCTATGGGTGTTAGGTGTTCGACCATATGCCACAGAGGGCAGGTCGATCATGTTAACCCATTCTTTTTGAATAGGAAATAGGTTCTAGATCTAGCCTTTGGTTTCCTGTCCTTGTGTCCTAGTTTCCGTGTCGTTCTGTATCAGTTTGCTTATGTGGACACGCGTGTGCACACGGCCGCGCGCAGCTACAGGGATTCCCTGCTACTCGAGTACGAGTGCTCGTTGGATACAAAGTTTGGACTCATGCCACTTGGCATAGACCAAGGGGCAACGACTGACAGTCCCCCCTTTCAGTCTCGAGTCCAATAGTTTCGTGTCGGACACGCACGAGGCCTCACACGGGGATTTGCCTAGGCTGTGCACTGGGATTTTTCCCCCACTGATACGGCCCTATTGCTAGGGACACGACACCCTAGGACTCAGTACAGGTGCTTGGACACTTAGCTGGACACTAGGTGTACCTCCTGACACGAGCACGAGACACAGTAGTGTCCTGTGTCGTGCACACGACACGAGTGCACGTGTGCACGAGACAGTGCACTGAACAGTGCACTGTTGTGTCTGTTTTGAGTTTTCCTTGTTCTGGACACGTCGTGTCCACTTGGGTGGACACCATTGCATTGTGGGACACATATATGATATATATATTAATTACCAACCTCTGTAATTAGGATTTAAATCAAGTTCATTAGCATTTTGCCATTCTTCCATTTTTCTGAAACATGTATCAGTCTGTGTGTTCCAGTTTTTAATATTTCGTTTTGGTTGAGTAAATTAACCTGCAAATTATTGTTTAATTCATGTTTTTAAAGTTCAAATGTGTTCTCCTACATGCTATCTATCTGTGATTAAATTTCTAGAGTGTTTGATGTGTGTGGGCTGTATGGGTATTGATGTGTGTTAAAGGTTTCATGAATTGGTTTTACTGCTGACATAGATTCATGGTTCCCTAAAGTGCTAAGAAGAATCTGAGATTTTCCTCTAGACTTATAACTAAGATTTGATGAACTGTAAATAGGTAGATGTTCATATATACCATAAACCGATATTCCTAGTTCACTGTTAATGATTTTCAAACTGATTTGAGTTTATCCTTGAATGTGCATTAAGGAACTGATCTATTAGTTTACTGTTTGTTGATTCTTTAAATTGATTTTATCTTAACTAAGTACCTGAGCTTGATTTTACAGTTTGGTGAAACCTGAGTTGGTTGAGTTCATAATTGTTTGGAGAATACTAAACCTGAGAAATTGGCAGGGCTGTCATGCTAATCTGAATTGGGAAGTAATTCCCTTCACTGATTACAGTGGCTTGATACATTTTTCCCTGTTCTCTACTTGATTGGGTGTGTTTATTATGTGGGTTAACCTGAGTTAGCAGGATATGAATTGATTTCCTTGCCTTTCCTTTTCCTGTTATTTTCCTGCAAACATTTCCACACATTATCATTTTCCTGCACACAGCATTTTCCCTTTCCCTGATCTTTCCTGCAAACTTTGACACACACACAGCACTCTCCTCTCTCACAGTGTTATACACACACACACATTCTGTCATGTTCACACAGCAACACTCTCTACACACACACATTGTCACTCTCTTCACCCTCTACCTCTCTATACACATTGCCCAATTCCTAATTTCCTATGTTCTTGTATATAATGTATACACATATATAGGAGATGCATATATGTATCCTATACATTATAATATATGTGTATTATAATTTAGAGATATGTATGGGATATGTATATATATAATATGAGTATGTGAGTGTAATGTATATATATATATCTATATAATGTATAGTGTAATGGTATCATAATATGTATATATATGTTAAGTTTGAATGTAAATAGCTTGTGTTGGTCTTGTGGTATGTAAATACTTATTATAGGCTAGCATGGTTGGGTATAAGTCTTGATAGACTATTATAGGCTTGTTAGGGTTTAGCAAGATTGCTAAACCTAGTTTAGGCTAACCTAGTCTTGTTAGACCTAGTTTGACCATAGTTGACCTAGTTTGACTTCTAGGGTTGACCAAAGTTGACCAAGAGTTGACTTTGGCCTAGATTGACTTAGAATCATGTAGAATGCATAGTAGGACTCCATTTTGCTATTCTGGACCTGTTGTGACTTGTGCTGTTCTGTTTAGGAGCCAGACACCACTCATTGGACAGTATGTTTCATTTTGGACACTCAGTTACAGGCGAGTACATTCTCTGATCATTTCATATCCTGCTTAGAATTATTTCCTGCAGTAGATTACTTTACTTGTACCGTCACGTTGGTCACACGGATTGGTACTATATGGATCTCTACATGCGATGTTATCTCCCTTGGGAGCATCGGGTACATTGTGTCATGTGCGTTTCACTTTTATCATGTACTCGTGTGCTTTCACCATACATGTACACTCTTGTGAATCATGTACTCTCATGTTCACAGAGCCTTCATGTATACTATCATGTGCACCCTTTTAAGGGCCCCATGTGATATCATGTACAATAACATAACCTGTTTAGATCCTTGTATATTGATTGGGGAAACGGGGGAGTGCTAGTAGTCATGTAAACAATTTCATAGTAGTGTAGATCATGTACAACTCTTTAGTGTAGATCATGTACAAATTTGTCCCGTTCACATGTGCTATCCTGTACTCTACATCACTAGCCACTGTTAGTTCTCTATTTATAGTAGATATTTCTATTACAGTTCTCTCTCTTTTTACATACTGTACTTCCTTCAGTACTTGTATCTTACTTTACTGCATGTTTTTATTTTCTAACCTGCTATGATCTGTTGAGATGTACTGTACTCGCTCCTGTCCTGACTGGACCTGTTGAAAATATTTCAGAGGACGAGGAGGAGGCTTGCCTGGACACCTACTACGGGGCAGCCTTAGATGACACCTGTGAGCTGGACCCTCAGGAGAATCCAGCAGTAGCTGAAGACTTTTCCCCGACTGCCTAGACTAGATTAGCTAGCTTGTCTTTCATTTGTAGTCTTGAGACATGTTCTAGTTAGACTCTTTTGGAGATCAGTTGTATATATTCTTTTATCTGAGATTTTGTATTGCTGGGATTATCTTAGACTACTGTTTTATCTATTTCATTTCCTTGAGTTCTGTTCATATCGTGCTATATCTTCCTTAGTTGTGATTGAGTTCTATTGCTATGTCACCCCCATTCGGGGAGTATAAACTGTTTAGATATTTACATTGCTAGATGTTGTGACCTAGGACAGCGTTCTACCGCCGACACTGCGACGTAGGCTGGGCGTATTCACGTCTCGTGCCCTTACTATAGGGTGCGGGTCGTGACACAAATGAAGAACAATATTTCAAGAGGAAAGAGAATTTGAGAGAGAGAAAGCTTTCGCAATGATCTTTTTTTTATGTCAAAGAGAGGAGGAGGAAACTTCATGATATAGGGTATTGTTAAAGGATGGAATAATGAGGATATTAAAATAGCCTATTAAATTTTAACGTTACAAAAATTGTAGCACATGATAAAAATGTGATATATTGAATCCGAACATGATTCAAACATTCAAAAGTTATAGAATAAATAAATTGTAACGGTTGATAAATGATAAGAAAATTTGTTTTTGTAATTAGTAGCAACAGCTACAACAGTCCCCCCCAAAAACCAAGTTCCGAAATAATAGAGGAAAGAAACGAAAGAGAAAAGTTAAAGATGAGAAAGATTTCTGGGCAGTTGAATACTATACATAAATGAGATGGACTACAGCCTTGAATCTCACGTAGTGACTATTGTCTTTGTCTGAAGAAGAACTTGATGGACTACGCCTTGAATCAGTCTTCTTGAACTAGACTCAGAAATTACCACACATAGTACGCTAGAGGTACTTGGGTCTATCGGGTGGCGCGTTTGATTGGCCATGCGCACTTTTACACATTTATGAGAGTTGTCTAGGATCGTCCTGTCCTATAGTCACGACCATCACGACCTCTCATATAGGTAAGTCCTCAAGGGTTGGTGATAGGAATCAACCTTGCATATCATGCTTGGACTTATTAAGAGTTTTAAAACTCACATATCCATATCACAAAAGGAACACTGTCACTATAGGGATGGGATATCAATGTACACATGTACAGCCTCCTGGGCTTTTATTTTAAAGAGAATTTAATCTCAAGGTCAGTGTTCCATAATAGTTACCTAGTCTAGCTTATTTCTACCCATTGAACCGGCTTCTTGGGATCTTCAGTCAGACTCGGTTGGGTTGCCACTGCTGGTGACTATACTATAGGCTTAACCTCATCTCCCTCGATGATTCTAGGATCAATGTCCTAGACAGACCCTTCGTCAAGTGGTCTGCAAGGTTCTTTTCTGACTTTACATAGTCAAGAACCACATATTTGCCCAATAGGCTCTTTATTGACTTGAAATGCAGCTGCAAGTGCTTGTTCATCTTAGCATTCACAGAATTATGTTTTAGTAGTTCTATAACAGATTTATTATCACAGTTTATAGAAATTGTAGGAATAGGATGAACATAAACCGGTATATGCATAATAAGATTTCTGAGCCATTCGGCTTCTGTACATGCAGTATCCAAAGCTATCATTTCAGAGTCCATTGTACTTCTGGCTATGATAGTTTGTTTACATGATCCCCAGGAGATTGCAGCTCCTGCTAGGGTAAAAACATATCCAGTAGTGGATTTTATATCATGTGAATCAGTTACCCAATTTGCATCAGAGTAACCTTCTATGATATCAGGATGTCTAGTATAATAAAGTTTATAATCTAGAGTTCCCTTAAGATATCTAAATATTCTGTCCAATGCAGTCCACTAGTCTAATTTGGGTTACTAGTGTACCTACTTAGTCTCCCAATAGCAAATGCAATGTCAGGTCTAGTCCTATTTGTTATGTACATAAGGGACCCAATTATTTGTGAATATCTATATTATTCTATAGGGGATCCTTCGTTCTTCTTGAGAACAACATTACTGTCATAAGGGGTAAGGGTAGGTTTCTTATCAAAATACTTAAACTTTCTTAGCATTTTCTCAATTGAATGTGCTAAAGATAGAGTATAACCCTCTTTGCATTTGGACACTTGCATTCCTAGGATCAGGTTTGCTTCACCTAGGTCTTTCATGTCAAACTGGTTAGATAAATAATTCTTAGTATTATTTATCAGTTCCAGTGAACATCCTAGAATAAGGAAATCATCAACAAACAAGCATAAAATAACACAACTTTCATTTGTATTTTTAGAATATAAACATTTGTCATATTCATTTGGTACAAAATCAAATTCTATAATGACTTTGTCAAATTTGTTGTGCCATTGCTTGGGAGCTTGCTTTAGGCCATAAAGAGATTTTACTAATCTACAAACCTTGTTTTCTTGGCCTTTAACAATAAAACCTTCAGGTTGCTCCATATAAATTTCTTCCTCTAAATCTTCATTTAGAAATACTGTCTTTACATCCATTTGATGGATCAACAAGTCATGAATGGAAGCTAAGGCTAGGAGGGTTCTAATAGAAGAAATTCTAGCAACAGGAGAATAGGTATCAAAATAATCTAATCCCTTTTTCTGGGTAAAACCTTTGGCTACTAATCTAGCCTTATATTTCTCTATGGTACCATCGGCTCTAAGTTTCTTTTTGAAAATCTACTTACAACCTATGGATTTGCTACCTAAAGGAAGGTCTACTAAAAACCAAGTATTGTTCTCCATGATGGAGTTGTAGTCATTGTTAATAGCTTCTTTCCAGAAAGGGACATCAGAAGAGGATATGGCTTCTTCATAAGTTGAGGGATCACCCTCTATCAAAAATGTGAAGAATCATTCTCCTAAGTTCTTTTCAATCCTTTCTCTTTTAATCCTTCTAGGTTCTATGACTTGTTCAGGTTGAGAACTAGGTATTTGATCATGAGAACTAGTAGATGGAGTAAGAGAAGGATTAGAGGAAGATGAAGGGGTTCTATCCTTGAAGGAAAAAATATTCTCAAAGTAAACTACATCTCTAGCTTCAATAATTGTGTTATTAGAGATTTTATTTACTTCAGAATGGGTTACAAGAAATCTATTGGCATTACTATCTAGGACATATCCTATGAATACAATATCTACAGTCTTATGTCCTATCTTCCTCTTTTTGGGTTCAGGAATTTCTACCTTAGCTAGACATCCCCAACTTTGAGGTAATTAATCCTAGGGGTTCGACTTTTCCATAACTCATATGGTGTCTTATCATTAGTCTTACTGGATATCCTATTAAGGATATAACAGGCTGACAATAAGGCTTCTCCCTAAAGATTATCAGGAGCACCTGAGCTGAGAAGCATGGCATTGACCATGTCTAATAGAGTGCGATTCTTTCTTTCAGCAACTCCGTTGGACTGTGGTGAATAAGGAGCAGTTACCTCATGAATAATTCCATATTCTTCACAGAAGTTAGTCATATCATTTGAGGTGTACTCTCCACCACAATCTGATCTAAGGATCTTAATCTTTCTATCTAGCTGGTTCTCAGCTTCGGACTTATAGACCTTAAATCTGTCTAGGACTTCATCTTTAGTCTTAAGGAGGTAGGTGTAACAATACTTTGAATGATCATCTATAAAAGTAACAAAGCATTTCCTACCGCCTCGGGTCAAGACCCTATTGGAATCACAAACATCACTATGGATAAGTTTTAGGAGTTCAGAATCTCTATAGACAGATTTGAAAGGTAATCTAGTGTGTTTGGCTTGAACACAAATCTCACATTTGTGTTCATCATCTATAGGAGTCTTAGGGACGAGATCTAAGTTCATCATCCATTTGATAGATCCTAAGTTCACATGACCTAATCTACCATGCTAAACATTTGATGATTCAACATTTGCAACAAAAGAAGGATTTGAACTTTTATTCATAGTACTTAAAACAAAAAGTCCATCTTTCATAAATTCTTTTCCAATAAACAGATTATTCTTAGAGAAAACTACTTTATTGGTCTCCATTATAATTTTATATCCTGAGGCTACAAGGAGGGATCCACTAACAAGATTCCTTCTGACAGACGGCACATGAAGTATATCATGGGGAGGTAGAATTTTTTTCTGATGTCATCTTCAGATCTATTCTTCCTCTTCCTACAATCTGTGCTGTTGAGCCATCTCCTAGGGTCACACCTCCTCTACTCGATTCCTGATAGTTTGAAAAACTAGAGCGATCAAAAGAAACGTGAACATTTGCTCCAGAATCCAACCACCAATCATCTGAATGGTAAGAAATGTTTACTATAGGTTGATAGCTTACAGACCTAAAGAAGCTAGAAGACCCATTCAGAGTCATGTTAGCATCTGGTTTGTTAGAGCAATTTCCTTTGAAGGTGGTCTCCTTGATGATTAGGCTTGGGTTTGCCATGGATTTCTATAGGGTTTACTCAATAAGGATGGTTTAAGCTAAAAATTAACGGTTTAAATACTACCAAAATACAGTAAATTAGCGACCGAATATTAGCAACAGAAATTTTCTGTCGGCTTTCGCGACGGCTTTGTGGCAGCTAGCCGACGGATTACTGACGACAAGTCGTTACATTTTTTATTTTATTTTTAGGAGGAGGAAAGGTCGCACATCCGTCGCTAGGGCGTCGGAGATATAGCGACGGATAATCAGCCGTCGCTATTCAGTCGATTATTTGGCAGAAATTATGTTGAGAATTGGCGGAACAATTCTTCGACTACGTAGCGACGGATATTCAGTCGGCAAGTATCAAATATAGCGACTAACGGGCGACGAACTATAGTTGGTCGCTAGTCCGTCGCTAAATAAATGTTCCAGACTTAAAATGAAACGGCGGGAGAAACTTTTTGCATTTCCTCCAAATTCACTCTCTCTCATCCCTCTCTCTCTCTCTCTCTCGCGCGGTGTCGTAGGGGCAGCTGGGGCGGCGGGCTTGGGGCGGGGGTGTCGGGGGCTGGACGGCGGGCTTGGGGCGGGGGCGGCGGACTTGGGGCGGGGGGCTTTGGTCGGGGGCTGGAAGGCAGGCTTGGGGCGGGGGCGGCGGGGGCTGGGCGGCGGGCTTGGGACGGGGGCGACGGGGGCTGGGCGGCTGGCTTGGGGCGGGGGCGTCGGGGGCTGGGCGGCGGTCTTGGGGCGGGGGCGTCGGGGGCTGGACGGCGGGCTTGGGGTGGCGGGCTTTGGTCGGGGGCGGGGCGACGGGCTTAGGGCGGGGGCATCGTGGGCTAGGCGGCGGGCTTGGGTCGGGGGCGTCGGGGGCTGGGCGGCGGGCTTGGGGCGGCGGGCTTTGGTCGGGGACAGCGGGGGGCTTTGCTTCTCAAATTCATCTGAGTTTATATATTGGCTAAATAATGTGTTATCCATATTGGGTGTTATCCATTAGTTTGGTGGTGTTTGGATTAGTAAATGTGAATATGGGATTTGGGTTCATGGTGTATATGTTCACTGTCTCAAGGACAGTGCGAGTTCTTCATCTGCCTTATTTGTTAAGAATATCCTTGAGACATTCGCTTCACCAAAGTCACTGAATAAGTGAAATTTTTTCTGAAAAACTGACCCTTAGAGTGTATCAGTTGTGTGCTTCTATATCGATGTATATATCTATACATCTAACTGTGATATACATATGTGTATGTGACAATCTCAGTTATAGCGACGGACTAGTGACCGGTTAGCGATGGATATTTCCAGCTCTATTTGCATTAATCTACGGTACGACATGGTGATCCGGACATAGTCCCTGCAGCCATTCGACTAGCGAGGCAGAAACTATGTAGCCGTAGATAAAGTTGACTGTCCTCCGACCCTCATCCCTCGGCAATGATGATACGACAACCTATCACTATATCTTATATAGTAGTAGATGATGTCTTAGTATTACATTATGTGAGTTCATCTTGATTCTGTTATATCCTTCAGATACTAGATACGATAAGAACATATACTACACCATATGTATACAGAATATAGATGAATCACACTAATGTATGCTAGAATGAATTTTGGGTTGTGTTCTGAGCCATCCGTTCTCACACTTAAAACACATAGGAATTAGTAGTGTGAGAGCGCCAGAGAGAGTGAGAGCGCCGGAGGGGGGAGGGGAGAGAGAGAGAGAGTAAAATGGTATGACATGGTGAAGTAGTACTGTATTTTGGCTCCAGTTCCAGCTCCATTTGTATTAATCTACGGTACGACATGGTGATCAGGACATAGTCCCTGCAGCCATTCGACTGGCGAGGCAGAAACTATGTAGCCGTAGATAAAGTTGACTGTCCTCCGACCCTCATCCGTCGGCAATGATGATACGACAACCTATCACTATATCTTATATAGTAGTAGATGATGTCTTAGTATTACATTATGTGAGTTCATCTTGATTCTGTTACATTCTTCAGATACTAGATACGATAAGAACATATACTACACCATATGTACAGAACATAGATGATTCACACTAATGTATGCTAGAATGAATCTTGGGTTGTGTTCTGAGCCATCCGTTCTCACACTTGGCAAAAAATCAAATTTTTTGTACTTTATCTGCTTTCGAAAATGTACTCAAATTACATGATGGTTCTTTAGTTAGCTTGCTTATGTTACAATTATATTATTTATGAATATCTATCTTACCAGATGGTACCTATGACCCGAGGAGCGGTACGTCGTTTGAGGGAAATAGTGAATGCTGAGGTAGCTCCTCCTACAGTTAAGGAGGAAGTGGCACCGGTAGCTAGTGAGACCGGGAGTTCTATTCATCCAGCACCGGTAGCTAGTGAGACCGGGAGTTCTATTCATGCAGCACTTGCAAGGGACTACATCCATCCAAACGTCGTCGATCCTACTTTTTTGAGGTAGTTGCGTGATCGTATCACTGAGCGTTTGCGTGAGCTGCGTAGTTCTCATTAGCTATTAGTACTTATTTGTATTAGACTATTTGTATTGGATTGTTTTTGTATTAGACTATTTGTATTGGACTACATATATGAATTAGTACTATGTTAATCTCTGGATTGTATTGGACTATGACATGGTGATCAGGACATAGTCCCTGTAGCCATTCGACTGGCGAGGCAAAAACTATGTATCCGTAGATGAAGTTGACTGTCCTATGAACCTCATCGCTCGGCAATGATGATACGACAACCAACCAGAGAGGATACTCTGAGAGATCCATCTGAGTAGGACGTATACTCTGAGAGATCACCTTTACAAGAATGATATCAGTAGTGGGATTGAGTGTTGGAGGAGATATTATCAGAGTATACGTCCTACTCAGATGGGTCTCTCACCGTCCTTCTCAGATGGGTCTCTCACTGTATTTTGTATTTTGGTTTCTGTATTTTGCCTCCAGCTCCATTTGCATTAATCTACGGTACGACATGGTGATCAGGACATAGTCCCTGCAGCTATTCGACTGACGAGGCAGAAACTATGTAGCCGTAGATAAAGTTGACTGTCCTTCGACCCTCATCCCTCGACAATGATGATACGACAACTTATCACTGTATCTTATATAGTAGTAGATGATGACTTAGTATTACATTATGTGAGTTCATCTTGATTCTGTTACATTCTTCAGATACTAGATACGATAAGAACATATACTACACCATATGTACAGAACATAGATGATTCATACTAATGTATGCTAGAATGAATCTTGGGTTGTGTTCTGAGCCATCCGTTCTTACACTTGGAGATACATCGAATTATAACGACGGATATTAGGTTACTCTTCAGGATAATTGATGTCTATTTTATATTAATTTGGTTTGATCTATATAATTCTTGGATAATTGGTGTGCATTAAATTCGTATGTGCATATTTGGTCTATGTGATTCTTGGATAATTGGTGTACATTATATATTTGGCCTATGTGATTGTTGGATAATTGGTATGCATTATATATTGGTTTGGTTTATGCATATTTTTGTGAACAGGGAAAGTGCTGCAATTTTTTCCCAAAAAATATCAGTTAGCGACGGACTAGTGACCGGTTAGCGACAGATATTTCTAGCTTCATTTGTATTAATCTACGGTACGACATTGTGATCAGGACATAGTCCCTGCAGCCATTCGACTGGCGAGGCAGAAACTATGTAGCCGTAGATAAAGTTGACTGTCCTCCGACCCTCATCCCTCGGCAATGATAATACGACAACCTATCACTATATCTTATATAGTAGTAGATGATGTTTTAGTATTACATTATGTGAGTTCATCTTGATTCTGTTATATCCTTCAGATACTAGATACGATAAGAACATATACTACACCATATGTACAGAACATAGATGATTCACACTAATGTATGCTAGAATGAATTTTGGGTTGTGTTCTGAGCCATCCGTTCTGATCAAGCATCTTTCTTCTCCTCTCCTCCACCATGGCTCTGGACCCATCTGCTCCTCCCTACTTCCCTTCTTCTTATTTGACTCTCTCAGCCACATATGATATCCACCTCAAGTGTAGAGTCGGGGAAGAAGAAGTGGGCAGAAAGAGGAGGAGGAAGCTGCACAGCCGACGGTATGACCCGAAGGAAGTACAGATGTTTTCTTCAACATCCGTAAGAGAACTATAAGGATATATCTTTTCACAACATGTCACCTTATCAAAGACCCTTAATGTGACAACCATGTTACCGCAGTGTTGAAAGACTAACATGTCATAATTTTCTAAGCCGTGTGTTTTGACATAATCCTCCAAACTTTTTTCTGCTATGTGCATTACTACATAGCAGGAAAGAGTTTGGAGGATTATGTCAAAACACACGGCTTAGAAAATTATGACATGTTAGTCTTCCGACACCGCAGTAACATGATATTCACATTAAGGGTCTTTGACAAGGTGACATGTTGTGAAAAGATATATCCATATAGTTCTTCTACGGATGTTGAAGAAAACCTATGTACTTCCTCCGGGTCATGCCGTCGGCTGTGCTGCTTTTCCCTCCTCTTCCTGTCCACTTCTTCTCCCCCGACTCTACACTTGAGGTGGATATCATATGTGGCTGAGAGAGTCAAATAAGAAGAAGGGAAGTAGGTAGGAGCAGATAGGTCCAGAGCCATGTTGGAGGAGAGAAGAAGGAAGATGCTTGATCAGAACTTGAGGTAGAAAAGTTGTGACGTTGATAGCATGAGAGAGGGAGAGGGTGAATAGAGGGAGGGAAATGGCTGCATGCCTTTGGCTCACTCGAGCGGCATTTGTCCTCCGACCCTCATCCCTCGGCAATGATGATATGACAACCTATCACTATATCTTATATAGTAGTAGATGATGTCTTAGTATTACATTATGTGAGTTCATCTTGATTCTGTTACATTCTTCAGATACTAGATACGATAAGAACATATACTACACCATATGTACAGAACATAGATGATTCACACTAATGTATGCTAGAATGAATTTTAGGTTGTGTTCTGAGCCATTCGTTCCCATACTTGGCAATTAAGCATGTGAAATAGAACTGATTATGTTTAGTTTGTCTTACGATACAGATTTTTACATCCAAATTGAAATGGATCGTTACTTCGTTGATCGTACATAGATGTACTAGCGGATCAACCTCCTAGACCGTAGGTACTTATAAGTATTGACCGTATCGGATTAGTATCGATCTATCGTTTTGGTATGGGCCGTATCTGTTGGTATTGGTCTTAGCGAATGGGTATCGTCCTATCCGATATGTATCGGCCGTATAGCTAGGATTCATATTGGCCTTATCGATTTGGTATCGGTCATATCCGATAGGTATCGGCCGTGTTTGATTAGTATAGACCATTTCGGATTAGTATCGTAGAAGGTTTAGTAACAACTGTACTTGGATTTCTCTCTTCTAGAGCTAGATTACCATTACAAGAGAGTCACAAGAGCGTAGCTGGCCAGTTACAGAACATCCAAGTACAGTTGTTACTAAACCTTTCACGATACTAATCCGAAATGGTCTATACTAATCCAACACGGCCGATACCTATCGGATATGACCAATACCAAATCGATAAGGCCAATATGAATCCTAGCTATACGGCCGATACATATACATATCGGATATAGGATGATACCAATTTGTTAAGGCCAATACCAATATGATACGTCCTATACCAAACCGATAGACCGATACTAATCTGATACACTAGATATTAAGTACATCTGGCCTATACCAGCGGATCCACCAATTACTGCACGATAGGCCCAACGACTCCAGTTACATCCGGTTATTGGTGAGTACATGATTATATAGTAATTCTGTTAGTCTTGTGATACAGATTTTTACTCTCTCATGCCACCAACGTCATAACTTTTTCAGTGCTGCTCCCTCTAATGATGATGAACGCAAAAAACCAATGTCATAACTTTTATAATTTGAGTAAATTTCTTTACCCTATATAAAAATTTCTGTTGTCAGAGATATGGCCCCTAGGACTCGCCGAGGTGGTGCTGCTAGTCGAGGAAGGGGCCGAGGCAAGAAACCCTTGGAGGTCGACACGGAGGAAGTCCCCGTCGTCAAATAAGAGTCGGTGACTGTTAAGGAGGAGGTGTTACCAAAGGTTGAGGTCAAGGAAGAACCGATGACCATCAGGGAAGAGATTGCTCCCAAAGTTGAAGTTAAGGAGGAGCCACCGTCAGAGAGTAGTAGTATCGGGATCGACCCTCCTGTCCCTACAAAAGACCTCAACCAGATTGAGCCTTCGTATGCAAAGTGGCTGATAGAATGGTACATGCCTCAACGCAACTATGATCCCTGGCTGTGAGAATTCATCGTCTGACTTGCGGTCTTTGCTGAGGCCAAAGTCGATTTTCCTATGTGTTTTGGAATTTTGGAATATTTGTGGAAATTTTGGAATATTTGTGGGAATTTTGGAACATTTTGTGCTATGATCGGATTATAACGACGGATATTAGGTTACTCTTCAGGATAATTGATGTCTATTTTATATTAATTTGGTTTGGTCTATATGATTCTTGGATAATTGGTGTGCATTAAATTCGTACGTGCATATTTGGTCTATGTGATTCTTGGATAATTGGTGTGCATTATATATTTGGTCTATGTGATTGTTGGATAATTGGTGTGCATTATATATTGGTTTGGTTTATGCATATTTTTGCGAACAGGGGAAGTGCTGTAATTATTTTTTCAAAAAAAATCTCATTTAGCGACGGACTAGTGACCGTTTAGCGACGGATATTTCCAGTTTCCGACTACTGTTCGACGGCATATCCGTCGCTAACTGGAGATTTGAAAATGTTTGCAGGTAGCGACGGATGTTCGACGGAATATCCGTCGGAAACGATCTGGTGGTATATAGTTTGACGGCATGGCGACGACTTATCCGTCGCCATGGTTCTGGAAGTAGCAAGCATTTCCTGAACATGGTCGACGGATAATCCGTCCATATTCCGTCGCTAGTCCGTCCTTTGTTAGCGACGGTGATCGACGGAGTAGCGACGGCTTATCCGTCGCCATGGTTCTGGAAATGCTAAGCATTTCCAGAACATGGTCGACGGATAATCCGTCCGTTAGCCGTCGCTAAGCCGTCCCTTGTTATCGACGGCGATCGACGGAATAGCGACGGAATGATACACTCTGATACGCTATTACGACGGTTTACCGACGGACCATTACGTCGCTATTGTCTACACAGTTCAGTATTTAATACTTGTAATGGACGCAAGTCCGTCGGAAAGTAGTCGCTCATGCTTCGTATTATGAAGTCGAAAAGCCGTCGCTATTCCGTCGCGTGACGACTACGTAGCGACGGACCTTTATTAGCGACGAGCTGATTGCCGACAGATTATTTTGGCCAAGACCCGTCAGTGAACGGTCGCTAATACTAATTTCCGTCGGACGGGCGACGGATCTGGCCGTCGCTAAATCGACAAATTTTGGTAGTGAAATGATTTTTGTAATTTACCTTTAAATTTTTGGTTTTTCAAGTTTTGATAAGATTGGGTTAGCTGTATGGGCCGGATCCCAGCAAGCGGAGGTTCACTAGGAACACTTAAGTACCGGTCGCTTAGACGATTTTTCGTCTTGTTGACAGAAGGGCCCTTTCGGCTTGTACCCAAACAAATCTCTACTTTATAACTTTAAAATTAAAGGAGTTTACTAAATCAATAAACTGTTTAATTTAGCCTAAATTAAAGTATTGAGTAGGAAAAAAAAACTAGTATTGACAAAATATAGTAACACAATAATGTTTGTCTAAGGTGTCAATTTCTAGAAACAGTCTTATGAATATTTATTAAGCATAATATGTGAAAACACACTTGCTTAAGAAAATTTGCTAATATGTGACAGCAATAATAAGTGATAACAACTTTGCTAAAAAAAATTTGCTAAGAAAAGTTGCTCAATAAAGTTTGCTATAGTAGGCGAAACTATTCCTAAAATAAGTTTGGCAAACAAATTAAGCAATTTGTGTAACAAAGTTAATAGTAGAAAATGAGATTGACAATATGTATTGCCAATGTAAAAAATTGTGATATTGAAATAAATGGCAATGTAAATAGCAATATGTTGACTAAAACAACAATATTAATAAATGGTTGTTTGTTGAATATGGCAGCAATGAAGCTTTTATGTTTATCAATAATATATATTTCCTTTGAGCGTAAACAAAAGTATTTGTGCTTATTTGCACAATTAAACAGTAAGCAAATGTTCACTAAGTTTTATTAAAACAACCTTTTGGTACAAAAGTAAATTTGTAGCAAATGTGAACAGTAAGCAAATTGTTTGTTACAGTAATCAGACGTTAAGAAAATTTTGAATCAACTTAATAGACAAAGTAATTATTGTGAAAGTAATATAAAGAAGTCAATATAACAAAGCAATCTTTGTAGCAATATGATAGCAGAAGCTACAAAACAAAGCAACTATTGTCAACAGAAGCATGCTATAAATTTCTTAACAAGGCAAAACGTTGGTAACAGAAGTTTGGTAAAAATAGCAATATGATACTAAATAGTTTGGTGTAGCAATAATTTGAAGAAGGCAAATATGTCGGTAACAGAAGCTTTAAGGGGAAAAATTGTTTAACAAATTTATATTTTGAACAGAATAAGAAACTTGTTGATAGAACAAAATAAGATTTGTTCGTACAAACAGTAGCAAATATGTGTGTATAATAGCAACATATATTGAAGGCAGGCAAGAACGACGGTAGCAATTATGTCTATGACAAATATGTCTATAACAGTATAACAAAAATTTAAGTAAGGCGTTCTTGTTTGTACAAGCAGTAGCAAAAAAAATATAAAGTTGTACAAATATTTGTAACAGAAAAATGTATAAATTTTATTATAAAATGGCTAACTCTTAGATTGTTGGAAATTTTCTTCAAAACTTCGGATTAAAATCTGCAAGAAAATAAATTAAATTAAAGTTACCGGCCTCCGGGGAAGTCGCGCACGAAGCACTGCCCTAAGAGTTAGTTCGGGTCTATGTACAGACTGAATCTGAACACCCCTAGTGGTAAAATTCTCACTCCACCGGAATCTCGTTGCCGCACACGACGTCGAGAGAATGACCCCGACTTAGCTCCGCCCAGAGCAACAAATGAAGAACAGTATTTCAAGAGGGAAGAGAATTTGAGAGAGAGAGAGCTTTCGCAATGATCTTTTTTTTTTCATGTCAAATAGAGGAGGAGGAAACCTCATTATATAGGCTATTGCCAAAGGATGGAATAATGAGGATATTAAAATAGCCTATTAAATTTTAACGTTACAAAAATTGTAGCACATGATAAAAATGTGATACATTGAATCTGGACATGATTCAAACATTCAAAAGTTATAGAATAAATAAATTATAACGGTTGAAAATAAATGATGAGAAAATTTATTTTTGTATTTAGTAGCAACAGCTACAACATTTGGATACCATGCTATAATATGTTTTTAATACTACAGTTTACTAGTGTTATTACATCTCATCCTTGTCATTTCTTCAAGGGTACATTATTAATACTTGAAACATTTTTTATGAAACATTCTAGACGAGCAACATGTCTGGAAGTGTCGCCCAAGTATAGTGCAGTGACTCGCTATCCAGGTGCTGAAACTAACTGTTTTGTAAGGATATTTTCAATTTTGTTTGATTTACATTGAAAAATGTTGATTAGTACTTTATCTTTTCATTCTTAAATAAATCAATGGCTAACTATGACTTTGTTTCTTTTTTTTTTTTTAGGTTAGAGATTTGGACCAGTATGAAAGGTATCGAGCCTTACGAATGATAGGGGAAACTCTGCCGAACTTTATGCATGAGATTAGTAGTATAGTAGTCTATCCCAACTTGAAATCCTGGATTCGCCCATGGTCTTGCACAAGAGTATTAGACGGGCAACCTTGTAAACTCGATTCGTAGTACTCAAGGGTACTGTATTCACAAAATTAAACAAAAAAATGTTCGCAAATATGTTACCAAGATATGTTGGAGTTCCTTTTTATTTTAAAGTGAAAGGAGAATCGCAGAGATAAAATGAAGGGTTCTTATAGAGAGTAAGGCAATCCCAGGTCACGGTTTAATCCCGTTATTCCTAAGTTCCCACCGATTTGGTCGCATAAATGAAGACGGAGAATGAAAGTGATCGGTGATGAAGACAATTGTTCCATGAAGAACCCTTCAAGCTGTCTAGGAAAAGGCATGACAGAGTTAGAGAACTCGATTGGTCGCTTCTAATGCCTAAGATGGATCGGTAGGATTTTGAGAGGAAAAGCAAATAAAATGCAATTGTGAGAGAGTATAGATATTTATAGTAATGAGTGATGAATCTTTTGGAAGAGGAAGAGGTGCTCCTGTTCCCACGTGACACGTGTCAGCGGCCGATACGGCTACCATCCGCCCGTCCCATACGCGCGAACACGAAGACTCCGATAAAATCCTCCTCCCCCTCCCTAGCACCAAGGACCGGAGACAGTACACGTGTCCTGGGCGGTCAGGTGGTCCCCACTTCCCAGCAGCCGCCATCCATGAACCCTCCTCCCCTCCACGTGTCAAACTCTGCTCACGTCAACACCCCCCTCTATATATCCCACCCATGGCCTGACAAATCCAAACCCACCCCAAAAAGAGAAAGAAGAACACCACCACCACAGAACAATGACGTCACAGTCCATCCCTCCTCCTCCTCGCCGGATCCTCTCCCTCCCGGCGATAGCCCCCTGCGAGTCCGTCTCCCCCTCCGCCCTCCTCTCCTCTCTCCTCTCCCTCGCCGCCGACGTCTCCTCCTCCGACTCCATCCCCGCCCGCTGCCCCACCCACCGCCGCGCCGTCCGCGAGGCCCTCCGCCACGTCGCCATACTCTCGACCTTCTTCGCCGACATCGCCGGCTCCGACCTTCCAGCCTCCGCCGTCCTCGGCCTCTCCGAGCTCCACGTAACCCTCCAGAGGCTCGGCCACCTCCTCCGCGACTGCTCGAGAAGAGGCGCCCGCCTCTGGATCCTCATGAACTCCGGCCGCGTCCTCTCCGAGCTCCGCGTCCTCCTCCGCTCCGTCGCGGTCGCCCTCGACGTCCTGCCGCTGGACTCGCTGGCACTCAGCAGCGACGTCAGAGACACGGTCTCGCTGCTGTCGAGGCAGGCGTGGAAGGCGGACCTCAAGCCCGACCCGGCCGACGAACGCGCCGCCGAGGCGGTCCGGTCGGCGCTCGCCGCGTTCGCGGGCGCCGTCCCGCCCGACGGGGTCGAGCTGAAGGCGCTGCTCCGCCGGCTGCAGGTCCGCAGCTGGAGCGACTGCGGCGACGAGATCGCGTTCCTGGAAGAGCAGCTGCTGGACTACTCCACCGGCGACGACGGAGAGGCAGTGCTCCTCGGCAACCTGACGGGGCTGCTGGTGTACTGCCGGGCCACGATGTTCAAGGCCGACGGCGTCGAAGCGAGGAAGGAGCCGAGGCTCGAGGAGCAGAGGATCGGCGGGCTGAACCCGGAAGCGTTCCGGTGCCCGATATCGCTGGACATCATGGCGGAGCCGGTCACGATATCGACCGGGCAGACCTACGACAGGGCCTCCATCGTCCGGTGGCTCGAGAGCGGCTGCCTGACGTGTCCGGTCACCGGCGAGAAGCTCCGAAGCGCGGAGTTCGTCCCCAATTCCGCGGTGCAGAGGATCATCAACCAGTACTGCCACTACAATAACATATCCGCTGCCGGTTCGAATAGCGGGAGCCGGAAGCGCGACCTCGCGAAGACTAGCTCTCCGCAGAGCCCCGCTGCGGCTGGGGCTACTAGGATGGCGGTCGCCTTCCTGGTGGGCAGGCTGCACGCGGGGAGCGACGGCGAGAAGAACAGGGCGGCGCACGAGATTAGGCTCCTCTCGAAGTCCAGCATTTTCAACAGGGCTTGTTTCGTGGAAGCCGACTGCGTCCCCTGGCTCCTCCACCTCCTCTCCACGCCGGACCCGTCGACCCAGGACAACGCCGTGGCGGCGCTGCTGAACCTCTCCAAGCACCCGAGCGGCCGGGCCGCCATCTTCGAGGTCGGCGGCACGGGCCTCGTCATCGACGCCGTGTCGGAGGGGCTCAAGGCCGAGGCGAAGCAGAACGCGGCCGCGATACTCTTCTACCTCTCCTCGGTCGAGGAGTACCGGAAGGAGATCGGGGAGATCCCCGGGGCGATCCCGGCGCTCGTGCACCTGCTGAGGAGGGGGGGCTACCGGGGGAAGAAGAACGCGATCGTCGCGCTGTTCGGCCTCCTCCTGTCCCCGGGAAACCAGCTGAGGGCCGTCGCCGCGGGGGCGGCGAGGGCCCTGGTCGACCTCCTGGGCGACGAGAGGGAGGACCTCGTCAACGACTGCGTCGGCGTGCTCGCCAAGATGGCGGAGAGGCAGGAAGGGGCGGACGCAATCCTCGCGGCGTCCCCGGACGTGCTGCAGTCGCTCGTGGGGGTGCTGCAGTCGTCGACGTCCCGGTCCGGGAGGGAGTACTGCGTCTCCGTCATGCTGTCGCTCTGCGACAGCTGCGGGGCGAAGGTGGTCGGCCTGCTGGAGAAGATGCCGCTGCTGATGCCGGCGCTGTACTCGGTCGTCGCCGGCGGGCCCCCCCACGCCTCGAAGAAGGCGCGGTCGCTGGTGAATTACATCCACCGGTTCCACGACCAGGAGGACTTCCCGAGCGCCGCTGCGCTGCCGCCGCCGCCGCCGGCGGCCCAGGATCGCGTGGTTCACGCTCGGTAGAAGCCATTTCTTCCCGGTCTCAACTTGTGATTACGAAGCTGCTACATATAGATAGATAGATACGCATCCACATCACATACATCAGAGGTGTATATAGAGTTAATTTCTATTTTGGGTGATGATCTCAGCTCGGACATTTTTACAAGAGCTGAAATCTGAGAATTATAATTTCTTAGAGGCGTTGAGCCCTCTGTAGTATATATAGTATGTACACAATGTAGCATACGAATGTCGGAGTGTTACTATTTCCTCTATATAATGTACAAAATATATGAAATTTGTTTGAGAACAATTGAGCAGACGTGTATTCTTAATGTTCTTCCACTTTTCTTGATCTACATAAGGCTCTGTGTATCTTCTCTTAATAGAATATACGGAAAATTTCACAGAAAGCACTGAGTTTATAATAAATTACAAACAAAGAATTAAGTTTGGTAAAATTGCATTGAAGGGAAAACAAACGTCTCTACACATTTTAATTGAACCGTGTCAAATCTTTCCCAAATCCCTTCCAAAATTATATATATATATATATATATATATATTGCGCATAAAATGTCCTTACTACTAAAGGGCGTACTGCCAAGATATATTGTTTGAAAATAAACAGGAGGATGAGGATGGTTTTTTGAAAAAAAAAAAAAAGGGTTGGCTAATGGCGTTTATTTAAAAAATTGTTTTAAATTTAAGAAAAAAGAAAAAAATTGTCCTTGATAAGGGTTTTTTTAAGAAAAAAATAAATAATGGATAGGGAGGGTAACTACTCGTCGAACGAGAACCCCACCATGGATACCAACGGCCAACACGTTGGACGGCCAAGCTAAGATACAACAACAACAGAATAAATCAAGTTCCCACCAATAATACAGTAGCTTTAATATAATTCTTCAATTTATTAATAACAAAAGAGGACCCAGAGGGCCTTGTTTATTTATTGGGTAGTAAGAATACAAAAACATAATAATAAAAGACATTACTTTATTATGAGATACTCTAGAAATATTCTTTAAATCTTCAATAATTTTGAGCTCTTTCTAGAGTATCCTTAAGGCCTCGTTTGGTTCTGTCACATTTTCTTTCCTTTATTTGGTAAAACAAGAAAACCACTTATGAAAGACCATTTGATTTCCTTTCCAGTGTTTGGTTAGTGCAGGAAAGGAAATCAAAAATATATCAATGTTCCAATAATATCCTTACCTTTTAAAATAAAAATGACATTATAAAAATCCAAATGGACCCAGAATACGATGAGTTAATGGTAAAATAAACAATAACACATGGTTAGTTTTGTCATAATTTTTTGTAATAAATGTTGAAAAAGGAGGAGAAAAATCAATCCCATGGGTCATGAGTGGAACCATATTCCCTCCCATTTTCCCTCTTGTCAGGAAATTGGTTCCCAAGTTTGTGGCTACCAAACAAAGGAAAGAAACAACTTTCCTTTCCTGGTTCCTTAAATCCGTGAACCAAACGAGACCTAAATATTGTACCACATAGAACTACGAATGTATTTCTCCATGCAATGTACAAAAGATGAAGAACTTGTTTGCAAACAATTGGCAGAAGTGTAATCCTTATGTTCTTCTCTTTCCTTGATTCTGTACTTTCTGTTAAATGCTCAGTTTGATCAGAATAGCTACATTACTTTAGACAGGTAAAAAAAACTTAGACATGGGTGTGATACATCTTGTTCCCTTTCGCTGAGATATCCAGTGCTGCTTCTAACCTGGAAACAACCAGCTCCATGGATGGTCGCCCCTGCTTGTGTCCCGTGCACGAAAGAGCTAGATCGACAACAAGCTTAAAGGCCTCCAACAAGTAATTGCCGTTGAGGTTGGGATCGACGAACTCTAAGATATCGCCGTTCCTCGTCAGAAGTTCGGCCTGGAAACATCACAAACTGGTTCAGATGACAAAGAGCACAGGACTTTCAGGAGGGTTCAGTTTCTAGTACCAACCATTCTGTTTAGTGGCATTGGCCTTGTTACATTCAAATTTATAACTCGCTTGCCTGATATCATTTGCAGGAGCACGATCCCGAAGCTGTACACGTCTCCAGCAGCATGGACGTGACGATTCTGACGGTATTCAGGATCAACGTAACCGAATGTTCCTCTTACTTCGGAACTGACATGCGAAACTTCTATGTCCATCAATTTAGACAAGCCGAAATCTGATAGTTTGGCTTCAAAATATGCTCCTAGAAGAATATTTGCTGGCTGTAACAAACAAATTGATGTTGTTTGTGAACAATTTAAAATGAAGTACGAAGAAAATCATCAGATGTCTAGTTTATGTTGTAACTACTCGTCTCTTGTCGTTACTTAATGATAATCTTCTTTAAACTTGCAATCTTCTTGCTACTAATTGATTTACGGAATTACCAGAAGATATTGACATATACCAACATAGGGGTTTCTCTTTACTTGGTTTTCTATCTATGGTGGCTTTCATAGCAGGGGTATCTGCAAAGGATACATCAAGTTATTAATGTGCGTCAAGGTTGTGATAGTTTTTAGCTTCGGCAAGCTTGTGACTCACTGGCAAATCAGTCTATTCTAGTCTTGTACACTAATACGGGTATGGATAAGGGCACGATCATCATATGGAATACATACATTCTTAAACAGGTACAAACCATACAATAAGTAGTCACTGTGTTGCATAAATACAGATATGGATACAGCCGAGTACATCACGATATGGGTACGGACATCATTTTCATGTGTCCATGCAACATAGCTTGTGGGAGTCTGTATTTTTTTCCCTTTCATTTTGTTCTCAGAGATCTCTCCTTTTTGTATTTGGGAATTGTTTCGCTAATTACCATTAATAAACAAATTGGGATTTATTTGCATCGTGTTCTCTCAAAGAAATAAAGAAAGAAAGCAACCCATGATGGAAGAAGCAGCCACTTAGCAAGATCAAAGAACTACTTCAGTTGCAGGTACTAAACGAACCAAATAGCCTAATTACAACGATTGACGATGGATAACTAGATTAATCTCTCTGGGTACTTTCAGAAGCTTCAGACAGGTCGAGGTCTTCAATAATTGGGAAAGGTCCTCAAATTGATACTTGTCAACAGAACAATTGCACTGGTATGAAAACAAATATACAGGATGCCAGAATAACATGATGTTCAACCAATTAACATTCGCAATGGAAAAGGCCCCAGCATAGGGAGGACAAGATATGTTCATATACAAATCAAACTTCGGACTTCTGTATCTTAGAAAACAGTTGGTAAAATTCAACTAACCTTGATATCTCGATGAACAATGCAGCCTCCTGCATATGTGTGTAGAAACCAAAGTCCGCGAGCACAACTAATAGCAATTTCGAGTCGTTGACACCATGAAAGCTTCTTTTCCTTTCCTATTATGTGATAAATCATGCTCAGTAACTCGAAAAAAATGTTAAACGACGAGCATGTTTCAGAATGCTATTACCAAATAGCCACTCTGATAGATTGCCATTGTCGCACAGCTCGTAAACAAGGAAACGTTCGTCTCGTTCTTCACAATAGCCTCTCAAAGTCACAAGGTTTGGGTGTCTTACATGTGACAGGCTAGTAACTTCCCTCATAAACGTCTCCACATGTGCATCCTTGATTATATGCTTCACTGCAACAGGAGAGCCATTTGAAAGAACACCCTTGTATACCTTCCCTGATACTCGCAAAAAGTAAAAAAAACCAATAAAACAAAACCTAGTGAATATCATGCGTCTATTGCATATTTGCATATCTTGTAATCAAGAACCTAGATTCTACAGAGCAGATCTGAAGCGTCAGCTAGTTTCATACAATTGTCTACCAAAATTTCATCTATTTCAAAATAAAAAAAGAATATGCTGTCAATAAACCAAAAGGCAAAGACCTGAGAAGAAAACCTCTAGCATAAGGAGGAGAATATACTGATGGCTCATGAATGCTCTCAAGATACTAACCCCCAGAATACACCCAAGCACACATATTGACACCAGATTCAGATGACACACATAAAAGGAAATAGAATAACCAAGTGGGCTAGCAGTCCAAGCTCTCCGCTTCCATCACAGACCTCCAAATTTCCTCATTTTTAAGTCACCACAAAAAGTACTAGAAGCGGGTTGTAAACAAAATGGCTAAAGGGAATTTAAGACAGACAAAAAGTTGTACCAAGAAGGTATATCTACCAACAACTAACCTTCTAGGATTTATGGCAAGGCCCAGTTGCTCAGTCAACTTAGAGGAATTTGGTACTGGCACAGTGGCATAAGGTTGACAACCACTCAGAGAACTTTGTGAATTCTTTTCTGGAACTTTTTTATGCTCCATAGCCGACCCCATTGTGATGGGAGAAGTTTGGATGATGATGAAACAGTATGGAGTGTTGCATCTTTTCTTATAAAGAAAGATCAAAGATGCAATGGACCTGACCCTGACTTGTGTTTCCTCCTCTGTGTCCACAAGCTTTCATGCATGGCAGCATGTGTTACAGCCATTATATTTTTCTTCTAGTTTTTCTTGTTGTCTCTAATTGTCCATATATTAGGAAATGTTTAATATTTATTAGCAATGCATATTTAGTTTCTATCTGCAACTTCAATAGCAACTAACCCGCAATTCCCTGGCCAATAATATTCACGGGATTTAGGTCGCCTGTTGCGATATAGATCTCCTTAAGTGCGATTTGTCTACAATCTGTCTCCTCTTCTATCCAATCTCCAGAAGCTGCAATGGTTTACAAATGATGACCATATATTGAACAAATCAGGGAAAACCTAAGAGTTATATGTTTATAGACAGATCGGAGGGAAGTACCATCATATCCCTGCAATATACTTGGTGTAGGTCTTTTTTTCAAAAAGTGGCATAGCATGATAATAACAAGAATTGCAACACCAAAGAAAATCCCAATAGACGCCCATAAGGCAGCTATTCAGGAAAGCACCAAATGTCAAAAACAAAAGGATAATTGAAGACTAAATTTGGCAGGAAATGTGTAGTGCTTTAACCTGTCAGGAGCATATTGTATTTAAACCATCACCTTGCTTTGACTCTGTACATAAAAACAGAAAGAGGAAAGATGAAGATTGAATAGAAGCGAATGATTGTATCAACTAAAAGAACTATTTAAATTAAGAACAATGATAAGAACAACATATAGAAGCTAAGATTGTAGAGTCCAAGAAGTTGGCTCCAGAGAAATGGTAAGAGAAACTTGCCTGTTAAGTATACAATTTTTGCAGTTAAAAAAATGTAATTATTAAGTCGTTCGAACACTAGATTCATTTATCATAATTTTGTGCTCTTGATAAAGAACAAGTTGTCGAAATATGATAGAACTTAAGTCTTAAATAAGTAACTGTTCTGTACTAGATATCCGAGGATTATGGAAGTGGCTAAGCAAGGAAACGATACTGCCAATAATTTCTATCACGTTACCTCAGATACTTCAAAATTACAGCCTGAATTAAACGTAGCTCAAATAGTAAACAATACTTTATTTATCTTCTAGATATGTTTGTGGCGGTCCCTTGGTTATGTTAAGAATGGGAAAGGGTTTATTTTCTTAGGCCCAAGGCCAAACTATAAAGAGAGTACATGACAATAAGAACAAGAGTAAATAACTAGAATGTGACATCATGAATGACGTACGAAATAACAGTCAATGTCGATATGGTAGTGCACTCATAAAACACATGATTACTCACTAATCACACGATTTATGGCAATCTGATGCTTTGGTATTATTGCAGCAGTACAAAGTAGTAGCAACAGAAAGAGATGCCCATGTCAACAATAATACAATGAAGTCAAGTGATTTAGCGATAGTGGAAGCCATGGCACGATACTCGGACACGGCGCTAGAGTGAGATACTCTAACGTGCTTCTTTGATAAAGATTCAAGGTTCATGCGGTGGAATACTATGGTTCATGTGAGATATAGTTGTAGCTTGGGCTCAAGAAGTTTTAGAAAGTCGTAGAGAAAGAGGAGAGAAAATTTTAGTGTAGCCATGGCTCTGATACCATGAAAATAAGAAGAATGTTGATTTTGTTAGGCTCAATGCCAAACTATATAAAGAGAGTACATGACAAAAGGACAAAAGTAGATAATTGTACGACAGCAAGCATGTGATATCATGAATGGCATCACTAAGGCCTAATAAGGATAATATCACTAAGACTATACTTAACAGGTTACTAGTAACAGAATTGAAAAAACACACAGAGTTATCTAATCTGCAAGGATATCATACTTAACAAAAGTTTCTTACATAAAAAAATTAACATATTTTTTATGTAATTTCTTTGAGTAATTAACTTTTTTCTAATCATGTGTTGTTATATAGATAAAAGAAACCTCTCCGACTCTTACTGGTATAGACATCATAAACTAGAAAGGACTCCAGACTGCTCCATGTTCGTGTCAACCACGTAACTCCATGTTTTCGTCAACATATCAGACACAACACAGAACTAGGACACGCCAATAGTTGTGATATTGTCTCCATGGCAAAGTGTCCATATCATTTTATGTTGTATTCATATTCGTCTATAAGTCATTATTTGCATTAAATAGTGGATGTTGAGATACAATGTGCTATATAATTTTACTAAAGGCTATAGTAAATGTCAATATACATTTCAAGAATCACAATCCCCAAAAGCAAAAGTTTTGTTTCACCTACATCCCTTGACTGGAGAAATTATTCCTCTCTGGATATCTTCGTTCTTTATTGCATATATAGGTTGAGTTCCCCCATCTACCACTGAAGTTGGATATAGTAGCCTGAGAAACTTTTAGATCATTAAGGCATAAGAAATGTATATAGTCCCAATATGCTTTTGACATGTCCGGAAGATCAAAATATGCACATATCAGATGTGAATGTCTGTCTCTCATCAAATATCCAAGATATTGTGAATATAATATATTAAAACAAATTTCAAATCATCAGTATTTTCCGTATCCTTTTGAAATTAGATACATAAATCATAGCATTTTTAACTTCTTTTTCACACAATTAACCCCCACCCACCCACCAATGTCTTCCCCTTTTCTCAAGGGAAGTTTTTCACCATCTCCCTTTCTCTTTCAATCTGGCAAAACATACAAGAACCAATCTATAGTGTAAAGTCTACATTATAATGTGGAAAATCTATGATGACATGTTTGGAGGGTCATGCACAAGCTGCTACTTTTTCCCAGTCCACACCCAATCAGAGTACTAATTGTGCCCGCTCCATTCTTCTTTGACGAAATGGATTGGGGGAAGGAGGGACTTCGCTAAAGATTGTATGTCTGTGCTCGAAAAAGGGATGTCATCGCCTTTCTCCTTCCATTGAGGGTTCACTTTGCAAGGAAGGGAAGGCATCCGTGAAGGTAGTTCAAGGCTAAGGTCAAGCTATGGGCACAAGGAGCCCCGTATATTTTGGAGTTGGCCTACAATCCTCGAAGCAGAATCCCTGAGGTCCTATAATACTAAGCTTTACCACCAGGCTATAGCAAGACTGATGGCATATTCTCTTTTGTAATAAACATTTGAAAACGAGAAAATCTATGCAATACAGGACTATGCCATCCACTACAATTTTACGGTCATTAACTTAAAGGCCTTTTTTTCGCAAAAAGTAAAGACGGCATAGAGAGTATGTGTTGGGAATAGTAGCCCTAATCTGACCTTTCTCGCACAAAATTGTGCCAATACTAGATTACCAAACAATGAGATTAGGAGAAAATCACATGAGAAGAATTAATAGAATTAACCATGTATTCCTCTCACTTTGGAGGCAAGTATATATAGAGGTACAAACCCTAGTACGTGTATTCCTCTCACTTTGGAGGCAACTATATATAGAGGTACAAACCCTAGTACACCAAGTAATTACAATTACAAACCTACTCCAAGACTTTCTATAATTAAAGACTTTCTACAACAAGACTTTCCTTAATTAAGGGCTTCCTATAATTAAATCGTCCAACAAAATGTAAACACAAAGGTATATGTGGAAATCTATCATATGTAAAAAAACGAAAAAAAACACAGGTTAAGACCAATCATTTCCTTCCACTATAATCAAATATTATAACGCTCCACCCCTCAAAGCTTCAAGTGATCCCAACACCAATATCTATAAATTCAAGAGTAAGTATACCAAAAAGAAATCTCAAGCTCTTTCAACGAATTATTATCATTTTCCCAATGATTGGTCCAATAATAAGTAACTGACTTGCTGAATCATTCCTTTTGAAACTCTCGTCTGCAGTTGCTTTTCAAATACCCTTGGAATCCTTTGAAAGACAACCAAAATGCTCATTATATAGACCTCCAACAGAGTCCTAAATCGAACTAAGTTTGGTTTAAAGGAACCTACATGTTAGAACTGTTGCGGTGATTTCCTCTTAAGTGGAGGCTATGTTGTATTGGGCGTTGGGCGAGGCGAGGCGACAACCCACCTGCCTCGCCTAGGCGCCGCCTAGGCAACCGTCTAGGATCTGGCTGCTCTTTTGCAAAAAAAAACTGCAAATATGTATACAATAAATATGTAGTATAACTAATAAACAATAAGCATTAAGCAAGGCGGAGTTTAACTAATATTTATTGTATACAATAAATATGTAGTATAACTAATAAGCATTAAGCAATATGCATCAAGCTAGGCGTCGGGGCGTCTTTGTTTTTCTTCTGGTCGACCCAAGGCGGGCGCCTAGGCGAGCATCGCCTCACACAAGGAAAAAAATTTCAGGTCAAGGCGAGCCCTCTCCGACCTACACGCCTAAGAGTCGCATGTGACAACATAGTGTGGAGGACATCCCGGAGTACGATTAGCATTATCCGTGTTCTGCAGAAGCTCGGGGAGGTCGAGATTTCGACGGGGCTCATTTTGGAGCTAAGTATGAGTGTTACTGAAGCAGTATCAGGCACACCGCTATACCGACGGCACACCAGAAAGTGCAAATTCTGTTCAACAACTTTTGATGAATTTTTGTGTGCATGAAGCATATCGATGGTATGTCGGTTTGTGCAGACTGAGCAAAAATTGAGTTTGAGATCGAGTGTTTTAATCAGATCCAGTAGTTCGAATTTTTGCAAGATTGGAAAGGGTATATGACTTAATCCCCTGACATAATTTTATATATAAAAGGGTGTCAGAATTTCACAAGGAGGTTGTGCAACTTTGAAAAGAGGAAAAGGAATGGGAGAGAGCTTGTGGATCCTTCCGGAGGATATCATTCTAGAAACTTATATCAGTTTGTCAATGAGTCCACGGCTTTAGTATTTTTGTTGTACTCTCGGCTCTATTCATTGTTATTCTTTGTGAGTTGTGGTGATCCATTGGTCGATCGGTAGGAGAAGTTGTCGAGGAGTTGGTGTATGTCTTTCATTCCAGTAATGGAGTTTTTTGGGTTGGACTTCGATCATCCCGTGTCATTTTTCTTACTGGATTTTCCACGTAAAAGTCGTCATGTGTTTGTGATTGCGTTTTTTATGTTGTGGTATTGTGTGTTTGCAAGTTTCTACAATTTTATTCAGTCCTCACATATTTTCTTTTGGTCAGGAATAGTATTATTCCGCCGTGTACCGAGCTCCGTTCCTAACAGAGTGGTATTAGAGCCATGTTGGAGGATATTAGGTGTTTGACAGATTGACCGAGTAGGAGAGATGGATGTGAAATAAATCAGTTTGTATCGTTAACCCGAAGACACGAACTAACTTGGCATAGCAAGATAAACGATCTACTTTCGTCAAGAAGAAGTTATATCTTCCGGTATTTATTTCCGAGAAGGCTAGTCATAAATCCGAGAAGGATTGATTATTCGAGCATAAACAGGTTTGTGGTTATTTCAAACACTTCGTATGTGAAAATGTTTATAATCATATCGCAAACATTGATTATACGAAGATATTGGGAAAAGTTTGGAGTCCTTATATGCCTAGAAGACCGGCATCAACAAGTTCATTTTCACATACAAAAGGAGTATATGACTTAATCTCCTGACCTAATTTCACATACAAAAGGCAATGAAAATTTCACAAGGAGGTTTTGAAACTTCGAGAAGAGGAAGCAGGAATCGGGAGAGACAACGTCGGTCTGTCTTCGAGTTCGTTTCCATTCTTTGTGAGTTGTAGTCCTCCATTGGTGGATCGTTGGGATAAGTTGTAGAGGAGTCGCATCTCTCTTCTATTCCTCTAGCGGAGCTTTTTCGAGTTGGATTCAGGTCGTTCGGTGGTTTTTCTTCCACTGGATGTTCCACGTAAAAGTAGTAGCGTTTGCGATTGTGTTGTTTGAGCTATGTAGTATTGTGCATTTGCAGGTTTCTACGATTAGTAAAGCTATCATCAGATTTCTATGATTTAGTAGAGATATCACAGGTTTCCTTTCGTTTTTCGAGTTACGTTCCCACGATCGTCCACTGGATCATCCATAACATACTGGATGATCCACTCGATCTTCGTAGCTCGCTATGAAAAAAAAATAAAAAATTACCTGGTAGCTCTATGCACTCCCACCTTGGTAATCCTTCACAACATATATAGCTCTTACATTCTCCTAATGTTCAATTCCCATCCACATCCATCCATCAACATAAATTGTTTTCAATTCGTACCCACTTCATTGCAATTATCAAAAAAAACAACCTATGAATCTCTCAAACATTTCTCTACCATGATATTGTTGAATTTCTTATTGTAGATATGTCAAACACATGTTATATTGATCCCTGTTAGACTTACTTTGTTAGCATGTATGAAAAAGAAGAGCAAAATTAACCAATATTTGGAACAGAAACATGGGTGGGTTTGCAAGAAAATACCTCAAAATTCTTCTTCTTCTTCTTCTTCTTGGGTGGTGGAAGGAGACAAACTGAATGGTGATAATATTTGGAAGAACCGTCAGGGTGCAATGTGGTAGGGGGATCTAAAAGGCTCGAAAAGGCAGCGCCGGCAGATTGGAAGGGTCACGAAAACAGTTCAGTGAGGACAAAATGGGAGTCCTGAGGAGGAAAAGAAGAAATTATTCAGTGGGGCTGATTCTATTTTGAGGGTATCTCAAGGGTATGCTTGCAATTGTAAGGATAACGGTTATTAGGTATTTTTAGAATACCGGTTATGAACGGTTGTTAGGGATCCGGTTTTAGTGATTTTTAAGTAGTGACTTTTAAATCAGTCCAATTCATGCTTGGCAATTCACTAAGGCAGCGCCGACAGATTGGAAGGGTCACGAAACAGTTCAGTGAGGACAAAATGGGAGTGAGGAAAAGAAGAAATTTTTGAGTGGGACAGATTCTATCGTGAGAGTATCTTAAGGGTCTGCTTGGCAATTTTAGGAGTAGCGCGGTTATGATTATTTCTTAGAGTACTGGGTATGAACGTTTACGAGGAGGGGTTCGATTTTATATGATTTTTAAGTAGCGGCTTTTAAACCAGTCCAATACATGTTTGATAATTCACTAACGAGCAGTTCTGAAAGTTTTTTAACGGTTCTATCTTGAGGGTATCTTAAGGGTCTCCCTAGTAACAGTTTTTTTACTGATTCTAAAGTGTTTTTGAATCAACTGTTTATGAAAACTTCTGGTTGTTAATTTTTTAGGGCCTGATTTTGGTCAGCTCAAAATAACTTCAAAACCGGTATAATATAATTTTGGGTGACTTTATAAACACCCCAAATTGATAGATTAAAAAAATTATATATTTTATGCCATTTATATCCTAAACAAAAATATATAATTATAACTACTAATATCATATCCAATTTAATTTTATTCGTGTAAACAACTTACATAAACACTCGTTAGTGAATTGTAAAGTATGAATTTGACTGGTTTAAAAGCCACTACTTAAACATCATCCAAAATCGAACCCCTCATAGCCGTACTCTAAAAACATCTCATAACTGGTACCCTACAATTGCCAAACATCCCTAACAATATTTTATCATTGTTTAATTTTTTTTATTTTATTTTTTATATTATTATGTATCTTTATAATATTGGATGGATGTACTATTCGTTACTGTCACGTGGTAGACTCGTCTTACTGAATAATTTCTCAAGAAAAATAAGGCTAATGCTATGGACAGTACATTTGTTATTAAAAATTGTTATTATTTTCTCAAATTTTATGTACAGTCAAATTGTATAAATTTTGACGTTTCTTATGATGCTTTACAGTCTTTTATAGTGGACTATATAATAATAAGCCATATCCTTGCTATGCTTAGGAATGGTAAAAATTTGACAATCCTTTAGGGGGGTTTGGTTCAAGTTTTTGAGGCTTGGGAATGGAATTTGAATTCCTTACCCATGTTTGGTATGTTTAGGATTGAAAATGAGGAGGGAATAGGAGGGGGTTATGTGGGAAAGCTATTCCCAAGCCCCCCTTGGGAATAGATTTGCTTTCCTAGGAATGATGTTTGACTATTTTGTTTGGACGGTTATACCCTCTTTTTATTTTCAAATTTTCAACTCATATCCCAAACATGTGAATCATCATGAAATTAGTGAAAGGGTATTAAAGTAAAACTAAATAAATTAAGATTCCTATCCATGTGTGAACCAAACATGAAAATAATTTTTTTTTAAATTTTGAACTACCTATTCCCAACCTAACCAAACATGGGTATGGGAATGTTGAATTCCTTTCCCATGGGAAAGGAATTGAAAATCTATTCCTAGGAATCCAAAAACCTGATCCAAACGAGCCCTTAATGGTTATAGACTGACAACATTGTTGAAATCCTGAAGACAGACTTTTATGTTTTAAGAGTGGGATTTGAGAACCCACACCCTTTCGTACCAAAGCCTAAATCTGGCGCCTTAGACTATTCTTTTAATTGTTAAGAGTGGGTGTTCTCTCTTTCATGAGCTCGTATACAGTTAGACCACTCGGCCAAAATGTATTTCTTTGGTTGGCTAATTTTTTTTTGTTTAATGTTAAAAGAATATTTCAATGTTCTTTATTTAAAGTATCTGTTGATGCATATATTTGGCCTTCTATAGATTACTCTATTTAAAGTAATCGTTATGAATTATTTGATATTATATGTTGATGCATATATTTGTTGTTGTCTAATCGGTTGATTATTTATTAATTTAAATTTTAAATATGCATGTACATAAGGTTTTGGACATGATTCAGTTTTGTAAAATTTAGTCAACATTCAATTCTTCGTGCCTTTTGTGACTAGCAATAGTTGTCTAATATTCTAAATAGACCAATTGAAACAAGATGTCGCCAAAGTGACCTCTCTTGCGTAGATGGTCTATGAGGAATGTCGGATGTCTGTGTGTGTATATTCATGCGGGTATTAGTCGGCCCAAATGAAGGTTAATACTTGGCCGAATTGCACACATACTTGTGGTGATAAATGTGTGACAATTATACGGTTTACATGTGAATAATAACCCGATCCAAAGATAGGCTTATTATTTGACATGACTTATTGTCAATGTTTGATCACTACACCAAGAGTACAACTTGCAGTTAATATCACTGTCCAAAGACTTGATATTAATGATGTACTAGGTATCTTGAGATGGGGTTCACCATTATTTGAATTTTTTTGACTATATTTTACGCTTTGGTTATTTGTTAAAGCATGTTTGTTTTTTTTGTTGCTTTGTTCTTTTTACAGTTAATATTGTTAAAATATCTGCCAATAAGATTTTAATTTTCATGTTTAATAGAATAAACTTTAAGGGCAAAAAGAAATGAATACAGTAGCTGCTAAGGGTCCAGCTCAAAAGAAACAACAATATAAAACTAAGGGTTGTTCTTTTGTGATAAGGCAGGACCCAAAAGGAAGAAATGTACAAAGTACCACGCATGGCGTATAAAGAAAAGTACATTTCTAAATTTGGTCTATTCTAAGGTTAATTTAGATTTAGTACCTAGAAACACATGGTGGTTAGATTCTGGTGCTACTACCCACATTAGTGTTTATAGACAAGGTCGTCTGAGCTACCGAAAGCCAATTGATGGTGAAAGATACATCTATGTGGGTGACGGTAAATCGGTAGAAGTAGATGCAATAGGACATTTTATGTTATTTTTTGGAACCGATTATTATTTGGATTTGATAGACACTTTTATTGTACCGTCTTTTAGACGAAATTCAGTTTCAGTTTCCTTAATGGACAAATCTGGTTATCATTGTTCATTTGGAAACAATAAGTTTAGTCTATCTTTAAATTTAAATATTATTGGTAACGGTTCCCTTAAGGTTTATGATAACCTATATTCAGTTGAAACTATTGCATCTTATAATGAAACCTTGCAAGTAAAGTCATGTGGTACTAAACGCAAAATTAATAATATTTTTTTTAGCCTCATTATGACATAAGCATTAGGTCACTTCTCTAGAAATAGAGTTGAACGATTTGTGTCTGATGAGATTTGGATTTTATTGACTTTATAGACTTTAATGTTTATATTGAATGTGTAATGGAAAGACAGACCAAAGTTAAATTATAAGCAGCTACTTTATTGGTTATGCTACAGATCAAGGGGTTGATAATTATACAATCCCACACTAAGATTTTTTTTTTTTAGAAGAGAAGTGTAATACTTTTTGAGGATGTTGAGTTTGGAGGAGAAATAAAGTCCGGATCATTGTCTTTGAGAAGAAATCAATTACGATTCCTACTATCACTTTTGACGATGTGCAGGATTCTATAACTGTCATTATCAAGAAGTGGATTCGGAGTCTCAATAAGACAATGTCGAATTACCTCTATAAGTCGTTGTTGAGATACCTTAACAACGACAACGTAGCGGCACCCCATTCAAGATAAGGTAATTATTTCTAAGGAGCAAACTCAACAACCTCAAGAACCGATAATATTAAGATGGTCCACCAGAGAAAGAAGAAATATAATTTCGGATAATATTGTCATATTTCTCTAGGAACGTGAAGAAGACTGTGGATACTGGAAGATGATCTAATCAACTTCCGTCAGGTCATGGAAAGTTCCAATTCTCAAAGTGGATTGATACAATAAATAAGCAGTATAAGTTCATGCAAGACAATAAAGTTTAAAAATTTGTCCCATTACCAAAAGGTATAAAATCATTGGTTGCAAATGGACATTTAGAACAAAAAAAGATTCGAAGGGTCATGTGGAGAAGTATAAAGTATGTTTGTAACTAGTGACTTTACTCAAAATTTTGGGATTAATTTTAAAGAGTTTTTCTCTTCAGTATCTTTGAAAAACTCCTTTAAAACAATCATAGCACATGTTACATATTTTGATCTTGAGTTACATCAAATGGATGTCAAAATGGCGTTTCTCAATGGTAACATTGACGAAACTATTTATATGGTGCAGCCAGAAAATTTTGTGTTGAAAGATCCAAATAATATGGTTTGCAAATTGACAAAATCCATTTATGGACTCAAGCAAGCTTCTCATCAGTGGTACTATAAATTTTTCCAAGTTGTTACCTCGTTTGGTTTTGAGGTTAACGTTGTTGAAGATTGTGTGTATCACAAATTCAGTGGGAGTAAAATTATTATTTTTGTTTTGTATGTTGATGACATACTGCTTGCCACAAATGATATAGGCATATTGCATGACACTAAAAAATTTCTATCAAATAACTTTGAGATGAAAGATCTTGGTGACGCCTCTTTTGTATTAGGAATTCAAATACACCGAGATCGTTCTCGAGGTATTCTTTGATTATCACAAAAGAGCTATATCGATAAAATGCTTAAAAGATTTGGCATGCAGGAATGCAAACCAGGTGACATCCCAGTCGCTAAAGGAGACAAGTTCAGTCTCAATCAGTGCCCTAAGAATAGCCTTGAAATTAAGAAAATACAATAGATTTTTCCTTCATGATCAGTTGTAGGAAGTCTAATGTATGCTCAAGTATGTACGCGTCAGGATATTGCGTACATATTAGGACGTTAGGCAGATATTTAAGCAAATATGGATGGATCATTGGATAGCAGCCAAACTACTTAAGTAATTAATAGAGAACAAGAAATTATATGCTCTTTGTAGGAGATCGGATAATTCTGGAGATCATAAGGTATTCCGACTCCGATTTTGTTGGATGCCAACACAGTAGGAGATCGACATCAGGTTATGCTGACTAATGGAGATATATTTTGGATGAGTGTTAAACATGCACTCATAATTTCTTCTACCATGGCAGCAAGGTTTATAACATGTTGTGGGACATCTATTTAGGGAATATGGTTGCAAAATTTTGTCACAAGGCTGCGCCTACAATACGGTATTGAAAGACCACTTAAATTATGGTGTGACAATAAATCAGCAGTAATGTATTCCAATAACAATAGAAACTTGTATAAGTCAAGGATATTGACATAAAGTTTCTAGTTGTGAAAGAAAGAATTCATAATGGTTAAAGTGTCCATATAGCACATTATGACAAACTCCATTTTAGCGGATCCGCTCACAAAAGCATTATCACCCAGGGTCTTTCATGAGCATACTGCTCATATGGGTGTTATCTCAATCAAGTATATGGCAATATAGTGGGAGTTTGTATTTTATGTATTTGGGTGCTATTTGGTTTTGGACATATTTATGTATTAAAGTATTTTGGATATTTATCTGATCAGATATATGAAAATTCAGTTCATTCTGTTTTCATTATGTTAAAGTATTAATCTCACTAAAGTTAAGGAAGACCAGTTGGAAATAGACATGTATTGATCACATTGCGTGTAATTTCCATGCTACGCATCCATGATTGATCTATGGCATTTAGCTATATTGGTATATGTGACCATTGATGGTTTAGTTACGTTATATGTGACGAATGCCGCTTTGATCCTATGTTGATATGGTTAATGGACGAGATTGTCCGGATATACCCTAAAGATTAAGATAGCAATTTATGAGCTCACTAAGGTTAATGTAATGCCCCGCTCTGCACGGAGCATTACGATGAGTCGTTGACTCGAAGAGTTGCGTTGACCCAATGAAGTATCGATGCGAATCGATGCGAGAATTACGTTGGCCAAAGGTAAGCTTTGAGTCGGTTGGAATCTATGAATCGAATCGATGCAAAGGATAAGTTCCGTTTGAGCAAGTGCTAATGTTAGTTGATCTGGCGTGCAGGCTATGCCTTTATGCTGGATTACGGACTGTGGCATGGGCGCGATAGGCCAAATCAACCGAGTAGTTCAACGAAATGGCTAAGTCCGGGAGTTAGCTATGTGATCGAGTTATGGAAGCGAGACGCTTCAATCGACGAGACGGCAAGGCGTATCGGCTTAAGGTGGGCGGGTTCTTTACTCTCCCTCTCCCTATTCCTTCACGTCTAATAAAATATGTTATGGTATGGTATGCGTAAGATGTTATCGAATTAGCGAGCGTAGCTCGGCGACGAAAGGTCCAAGTATGTGTCGAACACTAAGATAGAACATTGAACAATCGAACAATTGAGGCGACGTGCTTCAAGTACACGGGTCGCGGTAGGGCGGTGATAGTAGAACATTGAAAGAAAATATCGAGATGTGCACCACGTGCACGCCTCCGAGAACATTGAATACTAGGCGTAGAATATTGATTATGGTGCTGAGCGTGCCCTCGCGCACTTATGTACGAAAAGACTAAGTAACTACGGAATTAGGCTATGAGAACAACTTACGAATGGTACGCGCTGAATATGAGTACGAGATGTCTAAGTCGTTGGGCGTAGTGTATCAATATGGATGTGTTCGGGCATAACGCCGACGGAGCTCCCCATATGGATGGTGGATTATGTTTATGAGACGCGAATATGTTTATGGCACGGGAAACCGTTTATGAGACGAGACTATGTTTATGGCACGGGAAACCATTTATGAGACGAGACTATGTTTATGCAACGGAGGATTTGGATGGGAATGTTATGTTTGTATGCTATGGCACGTATTGCATGGTCAATGGACTCGGATGGCCCGTGCACGGGTACGGCTTCCCTCGAACGGTTACGCCGGGGCGCCGGGACCGTTCGGCCTAGGAAGGAATTATGTGTGGTATTTATGGTGCACAACATTCGGACGGATTACGACCGTCCAATGTTATGATAAGTTATGATATCCGTAAGTTTGGGATCCTTCGGATATTGGGCTAGCAACCCGTATCGAAGCGATTGTAGGCTTACACATAAGAGATGCCAAGTCCATTACGGTGCGAAACACCGTGACCTTCATATAGATAGGGCTGGTGGGCTGGGATGAGAGTTGGGTACAGGCGCAGGGCCTGCGACCCATGTGCATATGTCTAAGTTTATGATTGGTTGGTTGTGTGAATCGTACGTTTGCTTATGTTAAGTTCTAACCACTGCAGGCTAAGGAAATGGGACGAGATGAGCACGAACACTATGTTTATGTTTCAGATTATGTCTAACTGTATCTGCTGCAGGAACACGGTATGGGACACATTTACGATATGTTGCTATACAATCGAATGTTGCCATGAAACTGATCCTAAGGCTAAATAGAAAGATCACAATTAAGATGCATGTTTCACTAAATGATTTAGTGTTTGGTTTGGGTGCGAGCGGGTCTCGATCAGTGCGAAGCGAGGACGAAAGCACTAATCCCCCACTAGTTTATGTGCAGGCTCAGGATTATGATCGGCTCAGGACGGAGCTTGGCTTGGACGTGTCGAGGCATGGAGTCCTTGGCGTTCAAGAGGAGCTTCCGCATATGCGTTCGGACTTGCGACATGGAGATGTTCGGCCGAAGACTACTTGGTGGCTATAAAGGGGCATAATGTATGGAACAATGTTGTCACCCCCCATTTCCTGTATTTCGTATTTATACTCATAATTTGATTTTGGCACGTATTTTATTTTCTCGACTTGTGGATTCGGGTTCTCGTAAATGGGTTTTGGACCATGGCTTGGTTTTATTTTGTGGAGTTGGTTTGGTTTGGTTTGGTTCTTCATGAGTGGAACACCTTAGCCTATTCTTCCCCTCCATTCCATCACAACCACCCTCATTAAAACCTACCAACCTTTTCTCTCTCCTCCATAACTCCATTAATTTCTTTCAACTTCTTCTTCTTCCTTCTTCCACACAACTCCCCAACCCATAGGCAAGTGCACCTTGCCATCAAATAAGCACCACTTTTTATTTGTCCATTAACTAGATTAGGCCATGGAAAACAACTTTAGAACTTGACATTTTGTGATTTGGAGCTTTCATTCTTCTAGATCTAGGTTTTAACCATTTTCGAAAATCCTTGGTTTTGATCTATTAAACTTTGATTTTTGCTTGTTTTGATGCTTCCATGTGGAAGAGAATTCGATTTTACTCAAGTTAGAACTTTGAAAATCTAGATTTGGTTTTGATTTGACAAAGTTATGAAGAATTAAAATTTTTGGTGTTCTTGGACCTGCTCTCGGCCAGGAAGAACATCCCTCTGCCTTGCGCTCTTTAGCGCAGGGCCGATTGCGCATGACCTCAGCCAGTGCTTTGCGCTGCGCTGGATTGCGCTGGCGAAGCCGACCTCTGCGCAAGCCAGCCTTGCGCAATCCGCCTCTGCGCAATCCACCTCTGCGCAAGCCAGCCTTGCGCAATCCACCCTTGCGCAAGGTAACCCCTGCGCAGTCTACCCTTGCGCAAGGTAACCCCTGCGCAGTCTACCCCTGCGCAGTCTACCCTTGCGCAAGGCAACTCTTGTGCAGCTCTTCCATGCGCAGTACATACCCTGCGCAGCCCAACCCCTGACCCCCTTGCACAACCCACTTGTCTATGATGAATTGTTTATTTCTTTAAGCTTGGCTCTTCTATAGCCCTATATATATTGGTATTTTATTAGATATTTTACGTCCATTTTATATCCTTACGCCTTTTGTCATGAACTTAATTTTACTTAATATGTTTGGAATGACTATTGTACATGGCATGGCATGACAAGGAACTAGCATAACACGACAGTGACCCGTAGTGGTGCACTCCTGACATGACCAACCTGACTTGATAGTGGCCCGTCGTGGCGCACTTCTAACAAGCACCCTGACATGATTTATCTTGATAACTTGATAGTGGCCGTGGCGGCGCACTCCTGACTTGACTTGACTTGACTTGCCTTGACACCGTGGGTGCTCTTGCTTGCTTGCTTGTACAATCCACTTGTCTTGTCTTGCATCATGTCTAGGACGTGACTTCCTGGGTACCACGGCCAGGGACTCGCGCTAAATTGGATTAGGCTAATGATTAGATCAAACTAGAACATGGAGAATTTCCAGTCACAGGCAATCTCGTTATCTGGGCGCTTTAATGGACTTGTAGCTTGCCGACGAGTAGAGCACATTTCCAGCACACTGTCATGTGTTGCACCCTCTAAGTCACTTAAGGGTACATTTGTCTCCCGGGCAATGTACCCACCTATAACTCTCAACCCGCGGAAGGATAACTGGATGGTCTGCAGGGCTTGGGACTGGAATTCTCACTTGCATCTTGTTAGTAATTAGGTTTGTGATAACCCTAGTTAGTTAAAGTAGTAAGCCGTAGTATTTGTTTGGCCGATTGCGAATGGATGGTGTCCAGCCTTGTCTAAGTCTTGTCTAGCTCCAGTACCTGCTATCTCCTGAGCATGTTTGTTTACTTATCTTAACGATAAATGAGTAGAGACAGTGAGTTATTCAGGCGAAGGGTTACAACCCCGGTCCTTGTCTGGTTTAAGGATTGTAACCTGGCTCCCGGAATGGTTCTACGTCCCTAGTCGTTTATCGCCCTGTGTACTTTACTACTTGTACTTTCTTTTATTCTTATGTTCTGATATGCTGGCTTTTGTTCTTATTTGTGGCCTCCTTGTGGCACTTGCTCTTTCTGGGGTTTGACCCAGCTGGTTTTGTGTGGCCAGATTTCGGAGCAGCTCCCGAGGATCTACCGAGCTTCCAGCCCAATGGTGACAACTAGACGGAACCCGGGCCAAGAGTGGGTTTTCCTTTTTGTTTCACCCACTTATATGTAAATTTATTCTTTTGAGGCGTTTAGCCGACGAGCACCTGTTAGCTCGATGCACATTTACTTACTGTCTGTCTACGGGCTGTAAACATGATTAACAAATCCTAGGGTTGATCATGTATGACTGAACTCTTGCTAGTCCTATCATTTTGTACGACTAGCTTCATGATCATCCAATATATAATATTTGGGACGCCTCATATATATATATTTGATGCTCTAATATCTTGTAACTCTGTTAATTGCTTGAGATTGAGACAATAGGCTTGACCTTAAGAGACTGATGGCTTGTAGTAAACCCTCATATCTAGACAGCCGTGACCGTATAGTTGAGATGTATTCTATTTCAATATACGTAGCTGGCTATGTCAGCCCCCGCTCTCCAGTATTCTGGTTCTGGGGCGTGACAAATGTAATCCTTTGTGAGCTAAGAGAGATCATGAGCGTTGTATGTAGCTCCCCTTCCCGGAATTTTAAAATATTTTTATTTTATTTATTTTATATAAAATGGAAATTTTAGATTTTTGTAAATAATTAGATATACACCATGTATGTATTAATGTGGGTTATAATAGTTGGGTTTTTGAGGGATGTGGTAGCCATGAGTTCTTGTTCATTTGTACCATTTACAGAATCCTACCTTGGGAGGCAACAAAATGCTTGGGCATGTGACCATGCATATTAAGTTAGATAGTATGCCACATATGCACTGGTTAAGGAGGAAAAGTTGTGCCTATGTCTCCCACTCATGGGGTATGTCTCTAGATAAGTGATCATGATTATACTAAGCTGGGTCAAGAACAGGGTGATCACTAAATACAAGTTAGGAAATATAGAGGATGATGCAATTATACAATTTGACAAACTACACTATAATTCGTATTTGAAGAGAGAAAGATCAAGGCATGCATATTAATTCTCTATTAATTGTTGCTATTGTTACTTGTTCTATCGAGGCTCGGAAATGTTCCTTTCATACAGATTGTATTAGCATTAGTAATGCTAATATGTCCCGGTACAATCTGGGACTAGTAGACTGTATGTATAAATTTGTATTTGTATCCATTATTGGTTTAGCGAATCTTGTTGCTCTTAGCTTCATTATTATTATTATTATTAGTATAAATAACTTAATACCAATAAATACTATTGAACGTTGTAAATATTGTATGAACTTATTCCTGGGTGTAAGCCCTACATTAGGGAAATATTATGATAATTTATTTTTCGGACTCATTTGAGTTTTATACTCATACAGGACATATCGGTATATAGATATATATATACATCACTTGAATGTGTGTTTTTAAATAAAAAAAAATAAAAATAAGAAAAAAAAAAAAATAGGAATGGCAGCAGAGCCTGACCCAGCTCTCGGCCAGCAGGCCCAGCCCGGCCTCCTACATGGCTATAACCCACAGCCCGAGCTCAATCCCAAAGCCAGAGCTGAGCAATAGAACTTTTTCCCACCCGACTCTATATAAATAAGTATTGTTCGAATAGAGAACAGAGAGAGGGGGGGACGGAGCAAAGCAAACCCTAACGCGGATCCCTGCCCAGGCCACGCGCACCCCGATAGCCAGGGCGGCCACCGGCGACCCCGCGCCGCCGCGCGACAGTCGGCCGGCGGCAAGGCTGCGCGCGCGCGAGCGCGCGCACCGGCGCGTGCTAGAACAGAACAGCAGTGACAGCGGTCCCGCGAGGCCACTTCGCGCAGGGATTTCCCGACGACCGTTCGACGATTTGTCGAACCAATTTTGCAGGTTCGTACCTAACCTATACACCTTTATTTCGATATGATAGTTTCGGCTTAAATCAAGACGGAATCGAGTTAGAAATTGATGCTAAGTTGGCGGAAATCTGTCTCGGAATAGACAGTAAATACTGTCCCGATGCTCGGTTTGGAGGGCCAATCTTGGTCAATCCAGCAAGAAAACTAGGAAACTAATTAAAGACACTCATAGACAACCTATTAGACTTCAAACCCCTTTTTGTAGTTTCTGTTTTTGTCTACTGTACACCGAGAAAACAGATTTAGAAAATTGAGAAAAACCTGTTTTAGAAACTTGAAAAACCTTCCACACGACGTGCGTCCCGCTATTCCGGGCGACGTGGTCGCGAACTGTAAACATCGAAAGCTGCATAACGGCTTCGTGGTCGTGTTGGCTTTGACGGAATTCAAATTGGTCGCGTGTGCGCGACGAATTTGATGCGTATCCGTCGAAATTTACCGTATCGTGCACGTTGCAAATTCTCCAATTACTTCGTGCACGCTCGTAAGATTGAGACGAAACTTGCGCCAACAGAACCGTATCATTTTTCTGGTCCTGCATGCCAAGTTTGGTCCAATTCTGAGACAGTTGAATCCGACGTCGTTTTGCGGGCCCCGCGGTTCCACTCAACGGGCGATTTTGTGCACGGCCCGCCGGAATCCAACTTTGGACATACGGTTGGGTTTGTATCGGAAAACTGGATCCGTAGACATGTAGTTTGACGACTTTAGAGACCATTGACTCTGGCATGCTTTTCGGTGCAAAGCGGGTCCAACGGCGGACATCGTTTTTGTTCGAAATTATCGTTTTGCCCCTGTGTCCAGAATTGGACTTAAGGAGAGGCAATTCTAGCTATTTTGACTATTCTGAGAACATTGGTAATGTTTATTTCAGCTTCCGGGGACTGTTGTACGTGTTTTGACTATTGTGGCACTATTGAGTGGTTTGGATCATCGGTTTCACCAGCAAAGGACCACAGGCGAGTACAGTTTATTGTCTGCATTTCGATATTGATTTTCACTATATTTCATTGATTGGCCATTGGTTATGTGATTATTTTCTATTAAAAATTATTGAGTCGGAAATGAGAAGTACCAACGATGTGTGATCTGACCTTAGACAGTGTAGACAGTGATTCATTATTTCTTGTAGACAGTGTAGACAGTGATTTATTTATTTTTTATAGATAGTATAGACAGTGATTTAATTATTGCAAAGTAGACAGTGTAGACCATGATTATTACTGCATCTAAATTGTGTAGATCGTGATTATTATTTTGTAGACAGTGTTTCTTTATTGCAATATTTTCTATAGACAGTATAACTTAGACAGTGTAGACCGTGTAACTTAGACAGTGTAGACAGTGTAACTTTAGACAGTGTAGACAGTGTCGCATAATTGTCCCGAGACCGATCACATATCAAAGGTACTTCTAGCAGTTGGGGAAAGTCTGTTGTGTCTATTTATTTACTATTGATTTTCTGTATTTCCTGTTTATTTTCAAAACTCATAATTGATGTCTAACCTTTGTTTTATAGTCATCTTCTTTATTTGAAATTGCATTCAGTGAATTGTGCTCGTTCCATTCCTGACTGGAAACCAATATTTTCAGGTTAGCCGTGGATTCACTTAGCTTGGGGAGTGACGGGAATACTTGCCGACAAAAGCCTAGAGACTAGCTAAATAGTCGAGTTGTAGTCATTCATTGAATTGTACAAGTTTATATTTTTCTGCAAATGTAAAACTTGTGATCATTGTAAGTTAAATTAATTTTGTGGATGAGCATTATTTATGATGTTGATCTTCATGGCCGTGACAGCGTTCTACCGCCGACACTGCGGCGTAGGCTGGCTTGGACACGTCTCGTATCCGTTTTAAAAAAAAAAATGGGTGCGGGTCGTGACAAGTTTTTGTGGTGGCCCATGCAGGTCTGTCTTCGCAAATCATGCGAACTCGTGATAGTACTTAAGTTAGTTGTACTATTGCGAGCCTGCGACTAGAACATGCTCATTCACGAACAAGGATTAATTTAATTTAAGAGAATGACTAGGACTAGGAGTCCCTATACGAACTTACCGATGGGTAGTCTAGGCCATACAATTTAGATGAGGAGTTATTAATGTTGATAGTTTGTCAGATCTCCATAGATACACTATTACCTCTTGGTATGGCGATATGATCCAAAGTGGATAGATGATTCACTCGGGAGGCAGAGCTTCCTAGAATTAATGATCTAACCCAGATGAATTATTCAAATTCCTTCTGCTTGCCTCTTTAGATATCATCCTCACATCTTAGTCCAAATTGCCCATTTAGTTCGTATTTTTCCCTAAGAATTATTATTTTATATAATTTTGATTACGTTATCCCCATACGAACCTCGAGTTAGTTTCGATTCAAGTTTTCCTCAAAGGCTTGAATACACATGGAATAGTTAGAATGTTTGAAATTATTTTGTCCTCGGATTGTTCCTCCTTGTTCAATCTTTTATTCCAAGGGTTGTGACTAATAGGACATATACTTACGCTTTATGGTTACCTTGTTTGAATCCCTAGAAGCCTATGAATTTTTGCTGAAATAGTTAAAGGAGTATTAGTTAACTCATAAATGGCAGGACAGCAGCGCACTGTCGCCATTCAATTGAATTATGGAGACTATGGATTCACTGCAGCCAGCAACGCACTGGCGAGGCATGACCCCTAGAGTTGAAATTGGTTTAAGAAAATATAGGAGATAGAATATTCCTAAAACTATGGCTAGTGGTCCTCTTTGGTCATAGTTACCCGGGTATCGAGATAAGGTAGAGTATCTAATAGCATAGCACATCTGAATCACAGAACCAAGAGTTTACCATCGCCCGAGTCTACGGACGAGGCATAATCCTCGGTGAAATAATTTCAGACGTGATTACAAGTTTAGGGTACTATAGAGGATAGAACCGTGCCATGTATGTCCCATAAGATACAAAGCCAATAGTAGTAGAAGTTTGTAAGTTTGGTAGCATGTCTCCCGACCTAGCACTCCGTATGATCCTCGTGATCTATTGATGAGGAAATTGACTGACACTAATAGGTTTACCTAGAATATAGAATTTAGAATGTCCATAACCCATTAGTCGACCAAGTCCTTGTGGATAAGAAGGTAGTAGGAAGACCGTATAAGTAAGAATACCAGGTAAGTTTTGATTCTCTCTAAACTCGAACTACTTATACCTCCTTTCCAAAAATCTCGCCTACTTATATTTTGACTATCTTGACCAATACTGCTATTACAGCCTAGTTTCGCAAGCTTACTCTTTTATCGAGCTTGATTCGAGGCATATGTTTAGTGGGGACGCCTACTAACATATTGTCTAATCAGAATCAGTGTATTATGGTCTGATCAACCATGATGCATTTGGTTCGCACTTTATTTAATTTCCCTACGTGGATTGAGATGTAGATGTCTCTAAGGTCTCATCCACGACTGCATTGACAATTCCTCATGAATTATATGTTCATCCTTGAATCACGTGATTGTATTCAGTAACATCTCCCTTGGATTTTTTATTATTTTTGTCTTTCACCGGTTTGAAAAGACGAAGGCTCGTGATGGTAGAGAGATACAGAGTATTTCCATGGCTATGATAATGGTAGGCACAAGTGTAGCTACCATTGGCCAGTCATGTGATTGAGTTACTCGTTCTCCCATCGACCCTCAAACTACTATTGAGACTTTCGAGCCACCTGAAATTGAGAATGATTAGGGTTTTACCCTTAGTCAGAACGCCAACCTAGGAGACTATCTATTCTCAAGAAACCAAATGTTGTGAGTCTCTAATTATTTGCTGGAAGCTTGTCTTAACTAGCAACCCTTAAGCCTTGAACGAACCCTTCCTCGACCGAAGCCCTCAGTTAGACATGAGATGAGTGGACAATAGGGTAATCATTTACCGTGACACTCATCCCGAGATTGGTTTCCAACAAATATTACTCTAGTTATGTAAATTTTATTATTAAGACCTAACTAGTGTTGGAACACCACAATCACTAGCTTAGCCAATACCATAGCTTAAAAATCCTGTCAAATGGTGATATACCAGTTGTCAACAACAATGGATGATCACTACAGCCCATACCACTAAAACCCTTATGACAATAGTATGACAGGTTTGACACAACTAGAGATTCACGACTCAGTTATTAGAAATCTCTTCATAGGACATGCCTTAGAGCTGGTTACCCCGTCGATAACTCTTGTACACTATGGATGTGTATGTTCCTTTATTTTATCGACCATATGTTATTATACACCCTCGTTTCTCATTTATTGAGGAATGATCATTGACTTGACTTACATCTACCATATTCCGTTACGCCGTGCCTTATTCTTCATTTACAAGAGTCGAGGTACAATATCCGGACTTTAGAATTTTTCTGATCTCATCATTCCTAAAACCCTGTCCTAGCTTCTAAGGTGGGTAGACTATAAGCCTTCTAAAATTTTAGGATATACAAGGATTACCGACTAATTAGAATAATTTCCATTAGCATGATAATTAGTGCCCATTGGACTCCCACTTTTCATTTAGATCATTTTGTGTCCCCGGCCGTGTCATTAACATTCGGAGCACGAGACCAGTTGTTACCTTCCAACAAATTTTATATGTAAGATCTAGACGAGTCCACCTTCATCTAGGTATATCATGTCCCACTCAAACCCGTCCCCTTGTACTCTATTTTTATGGTACGACTTTCAGGTAGAAAGGACTAACTATAACCCTTACCATAATACTGATAAACTTCCCAATTACAATTAGAGACTCAACCTTGACTCAATTCATTCGACCCGACATATGGTGGCGATCTACTCGAAGCCACTACGTATATGTCACTAGTATGTCACTCAATTGTGTCTTTTCGTGCTACATAAACACAAAAGCCATGGAAGACACATTTTTGGGCTTTAGGGACCAAGCTAACCAACCAGACTGGCAACTCGCTCAACCCTTGAATAGAAACATATTCTAGGATACCCTAACCTAGTAAAAATGGGTTATCGTTGGGACCTTGTTCAGTCCGTATGGATTGAAATTCAGGGTTCATCCAACTAACGATTGGTGTCCAATCGGAGAACCCATTAAGATCCAGTTAAACCATCCATGCATACCACCATAGTTGACTATAAAATCGGACTATTTGAGATAGGTCCCTATACCGATTATGTAGCCTCCATCTCGTAGAATGTGAAGTCATTCGTAACCCTTATCCCGTCTACCTAGGAGTCGCGATACGATCTTGTATTGCATTTATATCCCTTGTTTGTGTTTAAATAGCCACGGGAAAGATCACAATCTTGATTTTTCAAATTTTGTTCTATTTTGGAATCTTGTTTAGAACTTCAAGAACACAATTTCTGTATTGCATGGATTGCAAGCTCTCTAAGAAATGAAGGGCTCTCGATTTGGCAAGTGACTGGACTAGAGTAGCCAATCTAGCAAATAAGTCAATGGTTTATAAACTTCCCTTCGGGTTGTATCATTGGATACTCTCTGCCACTCTGGAAACTCCATATTCGCTATCGATTATTTTTTCTTATCTTCCTGTCCTTCCTATTGTAGAGTGACGACTGGTCATGGTTATTGAAAACTACCGATATTCATAGCTACTTGTGTAAATTTTGCTTATTAAGATTTTAGGTTGGTTGACAGATACGAGAGGATTATAAATACCCTATGCCTAAATATTTGTGGGTAGAACTGTTAGCAACTAGTTAGAAGATTTTAAGATTTTAGTTTGAAGGGTAGCGTGACCAAAGGTGGGTAGAAGTCCTGGAGAATATTCGACTAGGAGTAGAATACAATCTTTTTGAGAAATTAAAAGTTTAAGAAGATGGTGGTAACAGTAGATTTATTCCTTGACTTTTATTTTTAAATTTTAGACATGGTTATAAGTTAGAATTTCGAGGACGAAATTATTTTAAGGTGGGTAGATTTGTAGCTCCCCTTCCCGGAATTTTAAAATATTTTTATTTTATTTATTTTATATAAAATGGAAATTTTAGATTTTTGTAAATAATTAGATATACACCATGTATGTATTAATGTGGGTTATAATAGTTGGGTTTTTGAGGGATGTGGTAGCCATGAGTTCTTGTTCATTTGTACCATTTACAGAATCCTACCTTGGGAGGCAACAAAATGCTTGGGCATGTGACCATGCATATTAAGTTAGATAGTATGCCACATATGCACTGGTTAAGGAGGAAAAGTTGTGCCTATGTCTCCCACTCATGGGGTATGTCTCTAGATAAGTGATCATGATTATACTAAGCTGGGTCAAGAACAGGGTGATCACTAAATACAAGTTAGGAAATATAGAGGATGATGCAATTATACAATTTGACAAACTACACTATAATTCGTATTTGAAGAGAGAAAGATCAAGGCATGCATATTAATTCTCTATTAATTGTTGCTATTGTTACTTGTTCTATCGAGGCTCGGAAATGTTCCTTTCATACAGATTGTATTAGCATTAGTAATGATAATATGTCCCGGTACAATCTGGGACTAGTAGACTGTATGTATAAATTTGTATTTGTATCCATTATTGGTTTAGCGAATCTTGTTGCTCTTAGCTTCATTATTATTATTATTATTAGTATAAATAACTTAATACCAATAAATACTATTGAACGTTGTAAATATTGTATGAACTTATTCCTGGGTGTAAGCCCTACATTAGGGAAATATTATGATAATTTATTTTCCGGACTCATTTGAGTTTTATACTCATACAGGACATATCGGTATATAGATATATATATACATCACTTGAATGTGTGTTTTTAAATAAAAAAAATAAAAATAAGAAAAGAAAAAAAAATAGGAATGGCAGCAGAGCCTGACCCAGCTCTCGGCCAGCAGGCCCAGCCCGGCCTCCTACATGGCTATAACCCACAGCCCGAGCTCAATCCCAAAGCCAGAGCTGAGCAATAGAACTTTTTCCCACCCGACTCTATATAAATAAGTATTGTTCGAATAGAGAACAGAGAGAGGGGGGGACGGAGCAAAGCAAACCCTAACGCGGATCCCTGCCCAGGCCACGCGCACCCCGATAGCCAGGGCGGCCACCGGCGACCCTGCGCCGCCGCGCGACAGTCGGCCGGCGGCAAGGCTGCGCGCGCGTGAGCGCGCGCACCGGCGCGTGCTAGAACAGAACAGCAGTGACAGCGGTCCCGCGAGGCCACTTCGCGCAGGGATTTCCCGACGACCGTTCGACGATTTGTCGAACCAATTTCGCAGGTTCGTACCTAACCTATACACCTTTATTTCGATATGATAGTTTCGGCTTAAATCAAGACGGAATCGAGTTAGAAATCGATGCTAAGTTGGCAGAAATCTGTCTCGGAATAGACAGTAAATACTGTCCCGATGCTCGGTTTGGAGGGCCAATCTTGGTCAATCCAGCAAGAATACTAGGAAACTAATTAAAGACACTCATAGACAACCTATTAGACTTCAAACCCCTTTTTGTAGTTTCTGTTTTTGTCAACTGTACACCGAGAAAACGGATTTAGAAAATTGAGAAAAACCTGTTTTAGAAACTTGAAAAACCTTCCACACGACGTGCGTCCCGCTATTCCGGGCGACGTGGTCGCGAACTGTAAACATCGAAAGCTGCGTAACGGCTTCGTGGTCGTGTTGGCTTTGACGGAATTCAAATTGGTCGCGTGTGCGCGACGAATTTGATACGTATCCGTCGAAATTTACCGTATCGTGCACGTTGCAAATTCTCCAATTACTTCGTGCACGCTCGTTAGATCGAGACGAAACTTGTGCCAACAGAACCATATCGTTTTTCTGGTCCTGTATGCCAAGTTTGGTCCAATTCTGAGACAGTTGAATCCGACGTCGTTTTGCGGGCCCCGCGGTTCCACTCAACGGGCAATTTTGTGCACGGCCCGCCGGAATCCAACTTTGGACATACGGTTGGGTTTGTATCGGAAAACTGGATCCGTAGACATGTAGTTTGACGACTTTAGAGACCATTGACTCTGGCATGCTTTTCGGTGCAAAGCGGGTCCAACGGCGGACATCGTTTTTGTCCGAAATTACCGTTTTGCCCCTGTGTCCAGAATTGGACTTAAGGAGAGGTAATTCTAGCTATTTTGACTATTCTGAGAACATTGGATAATGTTTATTTCAGCTTCCGGGGACTGTTGTACGGGTTTTGACTATTGTGGCACTATTGAGTGGTTTGGATCATCGGTTTCACCAGCAAAGGACCACAGACGAGTACAGTTTATTGTCTGCATTTCGATATTAATTTTCACTATATTTCATTGATTGGCCATTGGTTATGTGATTATTTTCTATTAAAAATTGTTGAGTCGGGAATGAGAAGTACCAACGATGTGTGATCTGACCTTAGACAGTGTAGACAGTGATTCATTATTTCTTGTAGACAGTGTAGACAGTGATTTATTTATTTCTTATAGACAGTGTAGACAGTGATTTAATTATTGCAAAGTAGACAGTGTAGACCATGATTATTACTGCATCTAAATTATGTAGATCGTGATTATTATTTTGTAGACAGTGTTTCTTTATTGCAATATTTTCTATAGACAGTATAACTTAGACAGTGTAGACCGTATAACTTAGATAGTGTAGACAGTGTAACTTTAGACAGTGTAGACAGTGTCGCATAATTGTTCCGAGACCGATCACATATCAAAGGTACTTCTAGCAGTTGGGGAAAGTCTGTTGTGTCTATTTATTTACTATTGATTTTCTGTATTTCCTGTTTATTTTCAAAACTCATAATTGATGTCTAACCTTTGTTTTATAGTCATCTTCTTTATTTGAAATTGCATTCAGTGAATTGTGCTCGTTCCATTCCTGACTGGAAACCAACATTTTCAGGTTAGCCGTGGATTCACTTAGCTTGGGGAGTGACGGGAATACTTGCCGACAAAAGCCTAGAGACTAGCTAAATAGTCGAGTTGTAGTCATTCATTGAATTGTACAAGTTTATATTTTTCTGCAAATGTAAAACTTGTGATCATTGTAAGTTAAATTAATTTTGTGGATGAGCATTATTTGTGATGTTGATCTTCATGGCCGTGACAGCGTTCTACCGCCGACACTGCGGCGTAGGCTGGCTTGGACACGTCTCGTATCCGTTTTATAAAAAAAAAAACGGGTGCGGGTCGTGACATTGTAGCCAATTGGCATTTTATGTTGGGCTATTCACAGCCTTTGTAACCTTCAGTTCATTATGAATAAAAGAGATTCTTATGTTATACTTGTTTCCCTTCCGCTGCTTATGTTATCAATTTGAGTTAACCCTATGTGAACTGTTATCTTGCCTTGCACGAGCGCAACTCCAGGCTCGTGCGGCATCATGCCCCAGCGAGGACGATGATTCGGATGAAATCTAGCGAGGACGAGCGATTTCCCGGATCGGGGCGTGACAAGTTGGTATCAGAGCGGTTCCATCCTTTGGACCGTGCATGAATCTCTTTGACCCTCAGTTGCTTCGCTATCGAATTCAGTTGACTCTAAGTTGTTTCTGCAACCGCATGGCTCATGGATCTGCTCGACGCTACACTGGATGTTCCATACAATAAGTCTATATTAAGTTGCGTACGTCTGCCACAAGTATGTCGTGACTATCACGCTATCTCCGGGTGCCATCGGAGAGTGTTGGTTGCACGAAGTGCAACGAGTTATGGGATGTTGGTTGCACGAAGTGCAACGAGTTATGGAATGCTGGTCGCATGAAGTGCAACGAATATAGTAATGTTGGTTGCATGAAGTGCAATGGTATATGTGTTGTCGGTCGCACGAAGTGCGAGGAGCTATGTGTTGTTGGTCGCACGAAGTGCGAGGAGATATGTGTTCTTGGTTGCACGAAGTGCAACGAGTCGAGATATGAAACGATGCGTGTTATGTGGCTATGCGAATAGTTATGTGTTGTTGGTTGCACGGAGTGCAGCAAGTCGTGAATCGTTCGTTGCATCGGTGCAACGAGTCGATATGGTATGATGCGTGTGGTATGGCTATGCGGATGGATAGCGATATGTCGCACGGGATCGAGTAAAGACCTTAAGTATCGAGAATGAGTTGTTGCACGAGTTGCAACGAGCGGAATTAGAAAATCGTGGATGCGATAATAACGAGTCGAGTTGAGTAGGCGAACATTTATGTTGGCCGTATGTCGCGTTGAGATGTGAATAAGCGAATGTTACGGGTGTGATCGATATGATCGCCAAGATACGGTTAGAGTGAATGCGTGTCAAACTTAAGCGAACGCTAGAGCTGGGATCGGAAGGATCGCCATACAGGATAGTTGCTTGAGGAATAGATGTCAGACCTATGTGGAATGTAATATCGAGTAATGACTCAATTTTGAGTGGTATATGCAATACCAATTATACGATCAGTATAGCGAAGTATTGTATCGATAAAGATAGGCTCGATCCTGAGTGGTATATGGGATACCACTTAGCGATATCTATGTTAAGCCGATTGGTGACTTGCGATAGACTTTGTCGATACGATTATGTTGTTACGATAGGTTGGTCCGCAACGGACGAAGTAGTACCGAGACTCGAGTGGAAATGACTTGATAGAAGTCGATGCTAGTATGCTTCGATGAATTGAGTTGAATGATTATGTGAGAAGTTGCATCTATGGATGGTGCGTCGGATGAGAGTCGTTAAGCGTAAGTCGGACGATAGGCTGAGCATATGCGAAAGAATGTTACGTTGAGGAAATGGTCGACCCGGTCGAATGTACGTGAGTTAGTACGAAGACTTGTTCGGAACGTGTTGAGTAGATACGAAGAAATCGTACGAACAAATTTGGGTTAGCGCGATGAGCCGGGTAGCACGATTTTTGAAGTGCGAGTTAGGGATACGAGAATGAATATATGAAATTGAAATTGTGTCACGACGATGTTAAGTAATTACGACTGAATGGATCTTGATAAGTGCGAGACTTGATTCGTATTCGAGTTCGGATAATGGCAATGATTGCAACGAGTTTGAGCTTATGAGAAAGGAAGATGTTCAAGTTATGCATATCGACGATGGTATTGAGGCGTATCAAAGATGATATGCAATAACTCGGGGATACTCTGATCGAATGAACGAAAATTATGTTGAGCATTGTTGTTGGATGAATAAGATACAAGTTAAGTTGATGGCAGTTTGGATGATAACGGTAGGAATGCTTCGGAGAATTTGAGAGTCGATGGATGTTACTCGGAAGGAAACGAAAGTGCTTGATTGTTTCGAGGATAACCACTATGTTGATATTCTTGTCTTATGCGAGTGCAACTCCAGCACCGCACATACGTCACGCCAAATTAGGGCGATCGTTCCGCGTGAGCGCTGGTATGGTGATTCATACAGCGGGGATGATCAAACTTACTTGGCATGGCAAAATCGGATTTGACTTATAGTTTGATGCGAAAATTGTTCGAGGACGGTTTGATGAGTATGGAATGTGTCGGGCTATGATCACGAATAGGTAAACTCGGATTTGAGGCGAGTAGATATCATGCGACTAGCAAGGATAGTCGACGGAAATGCATGAGTGATTCGAGTAGTAACGGCGTGCAATGTGCATAAGTGATTCGAGTAGTTATCGGCGCATCAGTTGTGCGGGGGTAGAAAAATTATGGATTTGTATGTTGGATTGGGTAAAGTCCCATAGGAATTGTCAGGAATTGATTTGGCTCCGCGATAGGACATAGCATGGTTCGTTGTAACTGTCCCTCGTTGATGATCTTCAATTATCGAGCGTAGTTTCGGGGCAGATGACCCTAGAAGACTTGACCGCCAAATCAAGTGAATGTGAAGTCCCATAGGATGACCCAATGAAGTCGCGTAAGAAATTTTATCGAGGAAGAGGAATGATATAGTGCATGTTGAGGATAAGTCTAAGCGAGTGAGTATCGTGTTTCGGAAGTTAACGAGTAGCCTTCGAATATTTCGATATGGTGAGAAAAAGTTATGATCAATCGAATGAGTACGTAAGTAGATTTGGTTGGTCGATGATCGAATAGATGTTGAGGAACGTGCTTAGCGTAGTGACGTGGTAAGGCGATTGCAAGAATTTTGCATTTGTACGAGAGCAACGGATAGTAGAACGACCCTAAGAGTTGTATCGTGGATCGGTTTGAGTAACGGTTAGGCTATGTGTGTTGAGCGCACGATTTAAGTTATGGAACGAACTAGTCGGGATTGATTCAAAATTGAGTAAAGGATTCGTACTCGGTCGAGAATCGGAGATGGACGTATCGTAAGAGACCTTGGGTCGGAAAGATTGTTGCCTTTGAGCATCGTAGACTCAAGTTGACCTCTTGTGTCGGAAGAGTGCGAGCACGATGTTTGGATAAGTTACCTAGTGGGGGTAGCCCCAGACGCGATGCGTAGGCAGTTCGAGAACATGGATCGTGTTGGGATAGTTATGTGCGAGACTTAGTACGGATGGTAGGCAAAGAAAATAGAGACATGTGGACTTAGTCCATGTCATTAAGGCCAAGCATTAAGAATGATTGGATGAAAGACTTGAGTTATGCGAGAGATAGGAAACGGTTGGACGAATAGGCGTTGCGGGAGCTTGTTGCGATCAGATGCACAACGACTTGTGCAATGCGAGTGTTAGGTGGCCGGCGAGAAACTTATGAGATTGAAGTTACGGGTTTGAATCAAGTTATGTGGAGAAATGTTTGGAAGATGATCGCATGTTATGAAATAAACATACGAGAAATATTTTGGGAATAGGCGCTAAGATATGACTAAGTTGAGTACGGACTGATTGGTGCTTAAGGATTAAGTTGAGCTTGTTAGTTGTCCCGATATCCTACAACCGAGCTTGGCTGAAATGCATATATTGGTGGGACGCCTAAAATATGTGTATGATCCAAACTAAGTTGTATGATTCCAACGATAGTAGTACGAGATCGTGAAGCGATCTATGCGAGGCACTTGGATTAAGTGTTGGTTTCGGTTCGAGGACGAACCTGATTTTGAGTGGTATATTATGTAACGCCCCACTCCGTACGGAGCATTACGATGAGTCGTTGACTCGAAGAGTTGCCTTGACCCAATGAAGTATCGATGCAATCAATGCGAGAGTTACGTTAGCCAAAGGTAAGCTTTGAGTCGGTTGGAATCTATGAATCGAATCGATGCAAAGGATAAGTTCCGTTTGAGCAAGTGCTAATGTTAGTTGATCTGGTGTGCAGGCTATGCCTTTATGCTGGATTACGGACTGTGGCATGGGCGTGATAGGCCAAATCAACCGAGTAGTTCAAAGAAATGGCTAAGTCCGGGAGTTAGCTATGCGATCGAGTTATGGAAGCGAGACGCTTCAATCGACGAGACGGCAAGGCGTATCGGCTTAAGGTGGGCGGGTTCTTTACTCTCTCTCTCCCTATTCCTTCACGTCTAATAAAATATGTTATGGTATGGTATGCGTAAGATGTTATCGAATTAGCGAGCGTAGCTCGGCGACGAAAGGTCTAAGTATGTGTCGAACACTAAGATAGAACATTGAACAATCGAACAATTGAGGCGACGTGCTTCAAGTGCACGGGTCGCGGTAGTGCGGTGATGGTAGAACATTGAAAGAAAATATCGAGATGTGCATCACGTGTACGCCTCCGAGAACATTGAACACTAGGCGTAGAACATTGATTATGGTGCTGAGCGTGCCCTCGCGCACTTATGTACGAAAAGACTAAGTAACTACGGAATTAGGCTATGAGAACAACTTACGAATGGTACGCGCTGAATATGAGTACGAGATGTCTAAGCCGTTGGGCGTCGTGTATCAATATGGATGTTTTGGGGCATAACGCCGACAGAGCTCCCCATATGGATGGTGTATTATGTTTATGAGACGCGAATATGTTTATGGCACGGGAAACCGTTTATGAGACGAGACTATGTTTATGGCACGAGAAACCGTTTATGAGACGAGAATATGTTTATGCAACGGAGGATTTGGATGGGAATGTTATGTTTGTATGCTATGGCGCGTATTGTATGGTCAATGGACTCGGATGGCCCGTGCACGGGTACGGCTTCCCTCGAACGGTTACGCCGGGGCGCCGGGACCGTTCGGCCTAGGAGGGAATTATGTGTGGTATTTATGGTGCACAACATTCGGACGGATTACGACCGTCCAGTGCTGTGATAAGCTATGATATCCGTAAGTTTGGGATCCTTCGGATATTGGGCTAGCAACCCGTATCGAAGCGATTGTAGGCTTACACATAAGAGATGCCAAGTCCATTACGGTGCAAAACACCGTGACCTTCATATAGATAGGGCTGGTAGGCTGGGATGAGAGTTGGGTGCAGGCGCAGGGCCTGCGACCCATGTGCATATGTCTAAGTTTATGATTGGTTGGTTGCGTGAATCGTACGTTTGCTTATGTTAAGTTCTAACCACTGCAGGCTAAGGAAATGGGACGAGATGAGCACGAACACTATGTTTATGTTTCAGATTATGTCTAACTGTATCTGCTGCAGGAACACGATATGGGACACATTTACAATATGTTGCTATACGATCGAATGTTGCCATGAAACTGATCCTAAGGCTAAATAGAAAGATCATAATTAAGATGCATGTTTCACTAAATGATTTAGTGTTTGGTTTGGGTGCGAGCGGGTCTTGATCAGTGCGAAGCGAGGACGAAAGTACTAATCTCCCACTAGTTTATGTGCAGGCTCAGGATTATGATCGGCTCGGGGCGGAGCTTGGCTTGGACGTGCCGAGGCATGGAGTCCTTGGCGTTCAAGAGGAGCTTCCGTATATGCGTTCGGACTTGCGACATGGAGATGTTCGACCGAAGACTACTTGGTGGCTATAAAGGGGCATAATGTATGGAACAATGTAATCCTTTGTGAGCTAAGAGAGATCATAAGCGTTGTAGCCAATTGGCATTTTATGTTGGGCTATTCAGAGCCTTTGTAACCTTCAGTTCATTATGAATAAAAGAGATTCTTATGTTATCAATTTGAGTTAACCCTATGTGAACTGTTATCTTGTCTTGCACGAGCGCAACTCCAGGCTCGTGCGGCATCACGCCCCAGCGAGGACGATGATTCGGGTGAAATCTAGCGAGGACGAGCGATTTTTCGGATCGGGGCGTGACAGTTAACATAATTAGAAGGTTACATATGTGGCCCAGTGGGAGATTGTTGGAATTATTCAATAATTAAGGGGCCACACATGTAAAATTAATTGTGTTTGGGCTATCTAAATAATTAAGCCAAATTAAAGTGGTCTATTTAGAAATTGGCTTAAGGGTATAATTGTCATAGAATTAATGTGTAGATACCAGAGATAATTCTAATTTGATGAGGGGCCAAATTAGAAATATCAAAACATATAAATATATGTATTCATTCGGGTTATGGTCCCCAACTTATACGGCCACCAAAAGAGAGGTTTTCTCTTTTTCTCTTCTGCATCCCCATCAACAGAAAGAGAGGGACAAAGGATTCAGATTCTTCTTTGTCATTAAGGGTCGTAGCAAGTTGGAAGATCGAACCCAATAAAGAGACGTTCGCTTCAAGATCCATCAAGTCTAGCAATGGATTCAGGTACGCTTTCGTAATTTAATTTATGTTTTTCATCTCATGAATCGACATAGCACAATAAATTTCTAACATGACAACATTGTTGAAATCCTGAAGACAGACTTTTATGTTTTATTGTAGTAGCCACCTACTAAAATGTAGTACCTTCAAATTTGTATTTATTTAATTCATTTTTATTTAAATTTCATAAAGTGTTATAGCTGCATTTTTGTAAATGTTTTTATTAAGGGGCTGTTTGGATGGACGGGGGTATGCGAAAAGTGCCAATTTTTGTCGCTGCTTGCTGCAAGTGAACGTAGTTGTAGCGTTTAGTTAACGTTGCAACTCCTCCGACGACTGCCTTTTTCTGACATTTTTACTTGTTGTCCCCTGCGATTTTTTCAATTCCAGCTACATCAAAAAATAGCTGCAACTCTCCCGCAAGTGGAGAAAGAGAGACTCACTCTTCTCAAATCATGTGCTGTAGACATCTCCCTCCCATCTCGCTCTCATACACACTCACCATATAGCCGACACTGGCATCGGTGGAGAATGAGTGCGGCCATGCTCCGGCCGGAGGCGGCGGCGACCCGACTCCTCCAATTTTTCGAGGACTTCTCTAAAGAAGAGAGTATAAGTGAGCTGCCGCCGTGGCCACACTTCGGCCGGAGGTGGAGGCGGCGGCGACCCGCCGTGGCTGGAACAGCCGAGACTGGGTTCGAGCACGTGCTCGTCGATCCACCGGCGCTCGACACTTTGGGGAGGATGGACCACGACGGCCATGGTGGTGGTGGTGGCTTTTTTTCCTTGAGATGGGGGTGTGATAATGGAAGAGGGGTTTAAAAGGAAGATGTGTGGGTTTTTTTCGATAGAGAAAATTGAGGAGAGAGAATTTTATGTTTATTAAAATTGGGGGTGATAATTTTATATTTGATAAAATTATCATTAAATATTTGATAATTAATTGATACAATTTATATTTGATATAATTATCAGTAATTTTAGAAAAATATCAGTTTTTATTTTGGGTTACCATAATTTCAGTCAACATCCACTTTTATCAACCATCCAAACAACGATTTTTTTTCTCACTTTCAACAATCATCCAAACAACAAACTCATTTTTCTTCCACTTGCAGTAGACAAAAAGTACTATATCCAAACACATTTTTGAAAGTGTCACTTGCTGCAAGTCCACTGAAACTCAACATACTGAAAGTGTCACTTTTACACTTTTAAAGAGTTACTTCTATCCAAACAGGCCCTAACTTCGCAATTTTGGTTAGTAGTAGTACTACTACTACTATTATCATTAGAGCATCAAAAGTGGTAACACTCCAAACATATTTCAAATTATTAAAATTTGTATACATTTTTACTTTTGGAGTGTCTCATTGATATTGGTACACAATGATACACTTCAAACAAATACTCCAAATTAACATCCTTCCTATTTTTTCTCTTTATTTTCTTTCAATGTTTGGTAAGATTTTTTTTATCCCTCTTTTACCTCTTTAATTTTTGTCTATATTTGGTAATAATGGTTAATTTGGTGGGCCCAATAATTAATGTAGCAGAGTTATGATACGCTCCAAATCTGCAGTGTCTCTCAACTCTCTAGTAATTTTCAAATATGGACATGTGCTCATTGTAGCCTTCAAATGTTATACAATTTAACTAAAGTCTAAATGTAGTACTTGAAATCTCTTTCACTGTGGATGCTCTTATTACTATATTTTTCTGTCTTCTTACACTCGTTTTCAATTCCAATTTAGTCAATGATTCAAACGTCTGAGCATCCTAGCAATAATCAATACAAGTCGGTCAAGGATGCTGAGAAGAATGTTGAGGATTCAAACGTCTTGGCGATAATGCTTCTTAGTAAAAAAAAAAGAAGAAGTTAAGATATCAAACGAGGCTTGCTCTCTTTTTGCTGCAAAAGGGGGGAATGGAAGGGAGGGACGGTTACCCCAAGAATATGGGTATCACCCTTTCTTACACGAAAAATACGTCATACTTGATTTGTAATTGCTCATTGCCGAATGATACATGGCCGGACTTTATATGAGGCACATGAGGCGGTCGCCTCAGGCCCAAAATTTTAGAGGGCACCAATTATATATATATATACTATTTAATGTATGTAAGTCCAATTTTAAACAAAGGTCCATCAAACTCATTCTAATCATTTTAGTCATAGCATAATTTTTTTATAGGATATCTAAACGCAAGGCCGACCTTGAGTTTATGGGCTCGAGACAAAATTTTAAAATGAGACCCATGTATAATGTAAAAAAATATACTGAAATAAAAGTAAATTTTAAAAAATATTACAACCAAGAATTGAACATAGGACTTCTAATGTGCAAGTCTAGCATAACAACCACCATGGTACATACTAGTTCTATTTTAAATAAAAGATTATATATATATATATAATTTTTTTTGGAACCTCATACTCTTTGGGCCTGAAAAAAATATAATTTTTTTGGAACCTCATACTCTTTGGGCCTGGGCCATCGCCCTGGCTGCCTGGGACAGGGCTGGCCCTGTCTAAACGTCATATACTAGAATACCAAAAGACAAGTCGGTTAGTCAGAATAAAGAAAAAAAATTGGTACAGTCGTGTCAAAATTATTTTTCCTTCCTTTGCTCTAACAGTCTGATATGTTCTCAATCTCCTCTACCCTTTCGTTGTTGCCAATCTCTTTTTTATGTGTATTTTTTGGTCCTCTGGGAGGTAACTAAACAAGAGAATAAGTTACAATTTTTTATTTTTCTTTTTATTATTATTAATGAACTACCCCAAAAATTGTTAGCTTTTTATTTATTTATTTGCCTAGTATATTAATTTTATTTTTTGGTTTGGAACATCTTCAGTTTCATTAGAAATTTATTATGACATATTAATTTGGATATTATATTGTATTAAATTTATTATTTTATTTCCTAAGTTTTATGTTGATAATACTAGTGTATCATCGTTCATGAAAAAAAAAATCTATGAACATTAGGCATTGAGGGCACCATTTTTATAGTTTGCCTCAGGGTCTCAAAATCTAAAGTCCGGCACTGGAATGATAGCAAATTGGTTATTTAAAAAACAATAATACTATTTGTCCCTCAAAATTGTACTTTCAGATCATCTCTCCTTACGTGACAGCTGACGTGATATGTTGACGTGGCAACTGATGTGACAAATTTTAAAATTAAAATTAAAATTAACATTAACATAAAATTAACATTAAATTAATGTTAACATTAACATTAAAATTAATATTACCGTTAACATTAACAATAATATTAATATTAACATTAACATTAAAATCAACATTAACATTAATATTAACATTAATTAATATTAATATTAGTTAATATTAATATTAATATTAAATTAATATTAACATTAATTAATATTAACATTAAATTATCATGGACAAAATTGGATAATTAACTTTTTGGGTTAAAATTTTTCATGTCATCGGTCATGTCAGATTACACATAATATTATTTGACATGTCACGTCATCTGCCACATAAGGAGGGATGTATTGGAGGAACAATTTGAATGTACGAATAGCATTACTCTTTAATAAAACACAAGGATACAGTGGTGGAGGCCCTAAGATCAAGGAAAAGCTCTATGTTGAGACTCATTGGCGAAAGGAGGTAAGCTCATAGTTTATCACCTTGTAGTAGGATATCTGTGAGGGCTAAGTGCAGTAACCCCTAACTTTCTTTCAAATAATTAATTTGTTAATAAAAATAGTTATTAATTGTTAATTATTATATAATAGTCCATATTAATCTAGGTTTTTTTAAGGGCACCACCATTATTGCTAGGGGGCAACCCTTACTTGGGGGCAGCCCAACCCCCCAAATCCTTCATTCCTTTCCATAACCCATTCTACACTCTCTCTCCACCAAAAAAAAAAAGAGAACTCTCCCTCTCCCTCTCCCAAAACCCTACTTTCTTCTCCTCCACCACTCTACTCCCAATTCCTCCACCAAGATTTTTTCAACAACATTCGTAGATCCGAAGAGATGACACGCATGTCGAAGCAACCGGAATCTTGGTACGTTCTTCCCTAATTTTTTTTAAGAATTTTGTACATTCTATTCAAAATCCTAGAATATTTTTAATTCTCTAAAAAGTTTTGATATATTAGGTTTAGAATCTCTTTATGGTTCATGAAAGGAATTTTCGAACACAAGAAACCCATATTTTTTCTTGAAACCCTAACCCTAGAAGACGACAAACGAGCATCTCGTTTTGGCCGTTCGGGTTTAAATACAGTAGGACTGCCAGGCCTGTGGCAGTCCTAATATAAAGCAGGACTGCCACAGTCTTGGCAGTCCTCTTTCACAAGAGATTTTCATGTTTGTAGACTTAATTCACTTATACTTTCATTTACAGTCTCAAAAGGTGAAGAAATTGCCCAGACATTCCGGAGAGGTTGCCAAAGTGACATTAGTGTCACGGTCGCCAACGAGCTTGATCGCATCGACGACGTGGTCGAGTTCCCCTTCATGAATAATATGAAGTCTCGTTCAAAGGCCCGGCATGATATGTAGTTGGATGTGGAATGATCATTAGTTGGATGTAATCTGGATATTTTTGTAAAGATGTTTTTGTTGTTTGAAACTTGAAGGATATATTTGTTGTTTGGAAACTTAAGTTGTTGGGCAGACTTTTGAAGGATATGTAGTTGACACTTATGTTGTTTTTTTGAAGTTGGATATTTTGTCTGATATGTAGTTGTAATTTATGTTGTTATTTATGTACTTGTTGGATATGTAGTTGTCTGATATGTAGTTGTTATTTACGTTTGGAAACTTAAGTTGTTGGCCAATTCCTGATATTCTTGATTTAGTATCAGGACTACCAGCACCCTAGCAGTCCTACACTTATGTAGGACTGCCAGGGTCCTGGCAGTCCTAATTGAAACCCTCTGTGATGAGAGTTTCAAATAGGACTGTCAGCAACCTGGCAGTCCTACTTAAGTGTAGGACTGCCAGGGGGGTGGCAGTCCTATTTATAACTCTTTGTGATGAGAGTTTGAAACTGAAACTCTCTGTCACATAGAGTTTCAATTAGGACTGCCACCCCCCTGGCAGTCCTACGCAAAAGGATGACTGTCAGGGTGCTGGCAGTCCTAATTGAAACTTGCTGTTATAACAAGTTTCAATCAGGACTGCCAGCACTCTGGCAGTCCTACAGGAGGTGGCAGTCCTATTTGTAAGTCATTGAATTAATATTTGTTTGTGATTCTAAAATTTCGGCAAAAGTGCTAAAACGGAGGTCCAAACATCATTTTTTTGCGATTCTAAAATTTCGAAAGGCCATTTAACGATGAAACCGTTAATCTCAGGCTCCTCAAAGATACGCTCATTTTGCGATAAATCGGGCCTCGTTTCGACCTCCCAGTCAAAAGTTATGGCCCTCCAAAGTTTCAACTGACCATAAAATGCACTGGAATGACCATTCTTCGTCTTAATTTACACGGAGAATGGCCATTCTCTGTGTAATTTAGCACGGAGAATGGTCATTCCAGTGTTAAAATGCAGGAAAATGACCATTCTCCGTCTTAATTTACACATAGAATGGTCATTCTCCGTGTAATTTAGCACGGAGAATGGTCATTCCAGTGTTAAAATGCAGGAGAATGACCATTCTCCGTGTTAGAAACACGGAGAATGTCATTCTCCGTGTTAATTTACACGGAGAATGGTCATTCCCAGTGTTAAAACGTAGGAGAATGACCATTTTTCGTGATAATTTACACGGAGAATGACCACTCTCCGTGCTAAATTATAGAGACTTACAAATAAGACTGCCACCCCCCTGGCAGTCCTACATTCAATTAGGACTGCCAGGGTGCTGGCAGTCCTAATTGATACTTGCTGTAACAGCAAGTTTCAATTAGGACTGCCACCACCCTGGCAGTCCTAATTCAATGTAGGATTGCCAGGGGGTGGCAGTCCTGTTACTTGATCAAATAGCTATTATCTGTGCTAAATTACATGGAGAATGGCTATTCTCCGTGCTAAATTACACGCCGTGCTAAAACACATAAGAATGGCCATTTATATAACAGCAAGTTTCAATTAGGACTGCAAGCACCCTGGCAGTCCTCCTTTTGTGTAGGACTGCCAGGGGGTGGCAGTCCTAATTGAAATTCTCTTTGATAGAGAGTTTCAAAACTCTCATCACATAGATTTACAAATATGACTGCCACCCCCTGGCAGTCCTACATTCAATTAGGACTGCAAGGGTGCTGGCAGTCATAATTGATACTTGCTGTAATAGCAAGTTTCAATTAGGACTGCCAGCACCCTGGCAGTCCTAATTCAATGTAGGACTACCAGAGGGGTGGCAGTCCTGATACTGGATCGGATACTTTAACAAATTGGTATATTTTGCCACACATACTTGCACACATGTAAACACATATAACACAGATAGCACACAGGTAAACACATATAACATACTGAACTTCATATTTTACTGTATACAAAATTTACTCCATATAGATTAGTGGACTTTATATTTCACTGTATACAAAAGTGGTCCTCCATATACAAAATGTCAAACTGTAAATATATCCATACTTAGTCGATTTCGACGTCGTAGTGGTCAACCACCACAGTTTGTCGTCCCGGGCAATTTCGGGCCGATCTGGATATCACTAGAACTATGTTGTTTTCCCGTCCAACTTCTCGACACCAATGTACCGCACCCTCGCTTGATTCAAAACAAAGATCGGTCCAAAATAAATGGACTACATTGACTGCAATTGGAGCAGGTACCGCAAAATCGGAAGATCTCAAGTCCTATAATAGAACTTAAAAGTTAATACAATTAGACAACATCATAAATCAAATATGTTTCATAGATTAGGACTGCCAGAGAGGTGGCAGTCCTTCACATATTAGGACTGTGTCACGACCCGCACCCTGAGAAAGGGCACGAGAACGTGGGTACGTCCAGCCTACGTCGCAGTGTCGACGGTAGAACGCTGTATAGGTCATCTATAACATCTAACAACAAGATATATAAACCTGACATCTCCGCACGGAGGTATAAAGTAACATCTCAACTCTATATCTCAATCACAAGTCTAGGGAAGATAGAGCACGATATGGAATCAGATAGAAGGAAGAAACTGAATATAAATAGAGTTATCACACCACACAAAATAGATGTTCAATACAAATAAATACAAGTCCTGAATATAACTAAGTCTCAACTAACAATCGGAACAATCCGATACAAACAGAAAGCTGTAAATGCTAGACTAAACTAGGCACCCTCTACTAAGCTAGATGCTCCTCAGGCTCCTGAATGTCACCCTCATATGCCTCATAGAAGGTAGGGCAGTCACCATCATCATCTGTGATATTTTTAACAAGTCCAGTCAGGACAGGAGCGAGCATAATACATCTCACGCAGTTCATATCAGGTTGGGAAATATAAAGCATGCAAAAGAGTAAGATACATGGACTGTAAAGAAATATATATAAAAACGAGAGAGATTTGATAACTAGAAATATCTATATACATAATAAGTAAGAACTGTAAGTAACCTGTGATTTAGAGCATGAGATGGTTATATAAACGGGTTAGGACAATGCAAGGATAACTCCATCATACGTGAGTGTACAATGGACATATACAAGATTTCACAAGATGGGATTTTAATCACATAACAATTTTCTACTCACCGTCCCCAATCAATACACAAGGATCCAGTCAAGTTACGTTACCTTGTACAAGAGGTTTTTATCATGTTTGTTCTGTCACGATCCGCTACCCAAATTGTTGGGCCGGGCCGAGTCATGTCCAGCCTACGCTTGAGATAAAGTGTAGTAAGCTGTTCTAAAGACAAACAATATAATCAAGTGTGCTAATAGTTCTATATGTCATATTGAGTCAGAAATGTTCCAAATACAAAAGTCATCTTGTATATAAATATGTTCCGAGTACATGGCTAAAAGTAAAACTGGATACAGGTCCAGTTACAAAATACATAGTCAACAACATGACTACTCTCAAAAGTCCCGAGCAACTACACAAACTAGACGAGTTTTCCCGCAGGTACATCCTTGTAAGGTAAAGTCTGATCCTCGATGGCAACCCCATAATAAGAATCACAAAGCAACTCCTCCTCGGTAAGTATACCTACAACGTTATCCTGTCAGGACGGGAGCAAGTACTGATTCTAGCAAAATAAATATACGAAACATAAAATGAACAAGAGTGTAATAAACAGGAATCATGTCATATCATAATCTATCATGGCAAGGATACATATGTCATAGAGACAGATGTATATGTAATGTTTAAAACTGTAGTAGGTACGTGATCGTCAATAGGTATACAATGTGCAGGAGCACATAATGAAATGTACTTCCGTACAAGTGATACGGCGATAGATGTACATACGCACAAATACAGCTTTGAGATAAAGGCCTACGGTGCAGTAACATGTAAAATAAAACTTTGCTCGGTACGATAGAGGGGGCATGATCACGTACTCAACTATCATTTTCCTCATAACCCAGATTCTAAACATGTGAGAGATACGAGGATAGTATAAAACATGGTGGATACTGAGAGCAGTATAAAGCATGTGAAACATGTAGAGAGGTATGGCTTGCAGTTTAGATATCGGTATTTAACATGGTTTATACACAATTCATTATATGCTTTAAATAAAGTTTGTAAATGTACTTGCCTCTAGCAAAGCAAGGTAGTGAAGGAAATGCTACAGATGTCTGGTGTCTCGTCACTGTAAAAATAATACATAAACTTAGTTTTCATACTAAGTTAAACACTAAGACACTAGTGTGCGACACGACTCTCTGACTGGATACCTAGCCAAATGGTGAACTTTAGCATAGGAGACCAATGTAGGGTGACACAATACCTAAACTAACTTTCTAGGGCCTTTACACTATGGTAGGGTGAGGTCCAATACTACAATATCCCAAAATCACACAATACATCGTAAGTCATAATTAATCAATAATTAAATCAGACTGTATACTGTGTTCCAATAATTTTTGAGATAGACAAAAAGTTCAAATACACATAAAATAAAGTACCAAGATGATCCTTGTTAATTATAGAAATTTATAATAATTTTTCTGGAATTTATAAACCCTCATAGATATTTATTAAAAATCAGTAAACATATATATCCTGAAAATGAGTTCTGTTTTCCTATTTTTATAAAATGCATAATGTACTATTAAATGCTGGAAAAATTATATTAAATTAGCTAAAGTAACATATTATTTAAATACAATTTTTCCTATATTTTTAGAGCACTTAAAATATATATATATATTCAAAAACAGCAAGTTACAATTTTTAGAAATATAAATAATTAATTATTTAATATTTTATCCACGTATTCGAAATTGAACCGAAGTCCAGATACGGGACCCAAAGCCATGAATCAAGTCCAATATGACTTGTACAGACTTTGAATGTATTAGACACATTTGGGCCCAAAAACCCATGCTACATTTGGACACCAAATGGCAATGATTAATAAAATACAGTAATTCAAAAATATATATTAAAGTATTTTAATAATATATATTAAAGTGGTAAAATATACAAGTCATAAAACTATATAATAAAATAACTTGTGAATTTACACATAATGACATTTTGCACAAAATTGTATTTGAAATATATATACATATACAAAAAAAAGAAGATATTTATATATATATAATGAACATGTATATATAATAAATATACATATATATATATATATATATATATATATATATATATATATATATATATATATATATATATATATATATATATATATATTTTATATATATATATATATATATATATATATATATATATATATATATATATATATATATATAAATACTTAATAAAAAATATACATATATATAAATACAGTATATATATTATATATATAACAGTATATATAATAATATATATATAAATACATATACATATACTATATACATATATATATAAATACATATATACATATATATATATATATATATATATATATATATATATAAAATATATATATATATATATATATATATATATATATATATATAAAATATATATATATATATATATATATATATATATATATATATATATATATATAAACAAATAAAAATAAAAACAAAACAAAAAGAACACAAAAAGGGGGGTTCGAACTCGGCCCGCTGGGACAGGGGGTGGGTCTGAGCGCCACTCGGCTAACCAGTGGGTCAGCTCGAGCTTGCTGTTAAGGTTGGGGTTTGGGTTAGTTATGTAGTGATTTAAGATAATGGGTTTTAAACCCAATAACAGTCTATTAAACCCGTTAACCCATAGTCCTGTGTCTTCGTGTCCTAAAAGTTAGGGACACGGAGACACACGAGTCCAGTGTCCCAGGCGTGCACGACACGCACGACACGATTTGGCCGTGTCTGAACTCACTCACGTGCTACTCGTGTCTAGGCGAGACTAGGGTCGCAAATACGAGACACATGGCGACACAGGGAACAAAACGACACCTACGTGTCCAGTCGAGCGGGCTGTTGAAGCTGCGGTAAGGCGGAGGAAGCGTCAAGGTCGACGGAGGTAGGTGGCGCTGAGTTCGTCACGTCGTGGCGAACAGTATGGCGGTGGTTGGAGGCGGTGGCATGGGCTGAAACGGCGGCGATGGGTCTGAGTTCAACTCCGACGAGTGGTGGTTGGAGAAGAAAGGGGTCAGGGCGTGCTGGGGTGGTCCGGAAATAGTGTAGGGTTAGGGTTTTGGGGTCGGGAGATTTTATAGGCTGGAGAGGCGGCAAAATTAGGGTTCCGATTAGGGTTTAGGGTTAGGGTTTCGGCGAGATTAGTCGGAGATGATCACCGACGAAGGCGGTGATCGGGTGCCGGATTTGCAGAAACCCCCCCCCCCCCAAAACGAGCTATTGCAAATAAACCCACCGCCATAGCAATGCGCAAAAATCTAATTTGCACAAATACCCCTCCGCTAAGCTCTGTGCAAATATAATTTGCACAGACAAATAAAATATTGCATAATGGCTTCAGAACAATTAAAATAATTGCAAAAAGCATTTAAAATATTGTAATAAATTGCAAGATGATATTTCTTAGGTTTTAAAACCATTTAAAAATTATTTAAAAATTCTAAAAAATTCCTAATAATTATAATAATTTATTTTAAGGATATAAATGCTATTTAAAATCATAAATCCTTATTTTAAAATAATTAAAAATATTCAGGGGCTTACATGTTCACATGATCATGAGAGTACAAGATTGCACAAGAGTATACATGAATAGCGGTGTACATGAAATACAAGATGTTCGTGAAAAGTACATAACAACTGTATCTGATGCACCCCGAGGGGGATAATATCGCATGACAAGATCCATATAGTACCAATCCATAATAATAACGTGACAACATCATGTAAAGTAATCTAGAGCAAGAATATAGATCCTAACAAGTATAAAATGATCAGAGAATGTACTCGTCTGTCACCATGTATGACTGATATGAATAGATATTCGAACTGGTATCACAGAGTCCTATTTAGAGTAAAACAGGTTATAATGTGTTTAAAATAAGATAAATGAAGTTTATAATGCAATCTAAATGATTTCTAAGTCAATCTAGACCAAAGTCAACTCTAAGTCAAACCTGGTCAACTAGCTAGGTCAAACTAGGTCAACAAGTCCAGATTGGTCAAACTAGGAGTCCAACTGGGTCATACTAACTCACACCAAGCCAAACTAAGTCGCACTAGGTCAATCTTAGTCAACAAGGTCATGCCATGTCCAATTAGGTCACACAAAGTCAACTAGGTCAAACTAGGCCTAACAAAGACAAACTTGGTCAATTGGTCAACAATCTAGTCAAATTAGGTCAACTCTAGTCAACTAGTCTATGGTTCAGTCAACAACAAGTCTAACCAAAATCCTATACCAATATATACCATAACATCACAAAATATACCATAGCCTAAAAGGAAAACTATATACTAGGCCTATATAAGTCTAAACCAACCTATACCAATATAGCCTAACAATAGAACTTAGCCTATATAGGTAGACTATATACACAATACATATATACAAAACCATATGAAAACCTATATAGATAACATAGGCTAATAAGTTAAATTACATATAATACTATATACATACACATTACAACCTAAATACATATATACATACATGCTTGCATACACACTTACATATCTATTTAGTTCATAACATATATATGAGCTATATATATAGGTAACCATTATGCATATACATGTATTTATACATATCTATATATATATATCATATGTATATACTCTCTATATATATAACATTCACTATAATATATACAACTTTCAACCCAACTCAATCAAAACTAAGTAAAACGAAACCATGGCCAAGGCCAAGGCAACAAGGAAATCCCATCTTAGTTTGCAGGAGTCAACTGGTATGCCCCCTCCTCCTAGTGAAAAGCTGATGCAGTCAAGGCATGCTGTCCATGCCTTGTTTCTACTATTCTTGGCAGTGTCACCCTCCATCTGATACACACCTTCTAACCAATACCACTCTCTAAAACAACATCTATCCTCCTGAACCAATCTCACTGAACCAAACACTCTGAAATAACGTGTAGACAACTCTAGAGGGGGGTGAATAGAGTTTGTGTCGATAATCACAAAATAAAAAATAACTCTATATCACCTCCACAAAATAACTATCAAGATAGTAAATAAATCAGAGAGAAATACGGAAGTAAATAGAGATCATAAGAGCATTCGCAGACACAGCAGTTTTAACATGGTTTTCCTCATGGAGGACTAGTCCAGGCCTAAGAACTCTAGCTCAGGATTGAAATCCACTATTTGTGAAATAGTGTACAACCACGTGCCTTTACTCAGAAGAGCACGCCAACTTCTTACAGATTCGCAAGTGGCGAAACTTGGAATTGTCCAAGTGACCTTTCTTTCACTCTTGCACACAACTTCTAGCTGATATCGCACTGAGCACCTTGGGCTAAGGAGAGTTGTGGCTTAGGAGATATGGAAGAATAAGGCTTAGAGTAGTAGAGCTTAGAAGGCTTGAATATTTGAAGGTGAGAGATGATTTGAAATAGGAGAATTCAAGCTCTATTTATACTACTCTGGGGAGGCAGAGTTCGGGCCGAATTCTGTTCCAAGAATTCAAATTTTTGAACGTTGGACAGCTTGTACCAAGCAGGCCCTAAAAATCAGGGTACTGAAAATCAGGGGACAGAGTTCGGCCCGAACTCTGCCTCCTAGGTGGCAGAATAGCCTTTGGGCTTTTGGGATTTGTTTGGCTTGGTGGAGCTTGGGCTTAGTTCAGGATATGGTCTGTTTGTATGGTAGAGCTTGGAAAGATATGTCTAGGGGTTGAGATGACACAGTGCGACTCAACGTACACATTCTCCTAGACTCAATAAATTAAAGATTACAGACTTTGAACAAATAGGAAAACCAAGAGCCCTTTGATGACGTCATTCTTCTGATATTTGAGCAGACCTGAAGTCGTCTTTTCCCATGATAGCAGTCGTCCAAAGATAAACAGATCTGGAAATCTGAATACCTTTCGGGGGCTTCGCCCCCGAATCCCCGACGGGGGGCGCAGCGGAACCCCCGATGCGAGGTCCCAGATAGGTCGCTAGGCGGTTCGGAGAAATATCTTTGTATGACGCCGTCTTTGGTCCATTATTAATTCTTCATTGCCTATGTCCTGGTTTGATCATGTTTGATCATGCTTACTGCATGTCTACAAATACATGTTAGGCCAGCAAAATATGTTGCAGTACGATACAAGCATAGCAATATAATATAGGACAATTAGGACAATGCTAAGTTTAAGTAGCAACATGATAGTGAGTATATGAATATTAGTGACATCATTATGTTAAAATTAGTTGATTAGCCATATTCAAAAACACGATGTAATCATTGGGCCAACACACTCCACTCACAGACATATACCATACTCAACCCCTCAACCTAACAACAAAATAGGTAAAGAGCCATTAGGAAACATATATATACTAACTATATATGAAAATAGATATATAGGAAAAATATATATACAAACATACATTATTATTTAAAGGAAGGGGGAAAGGTCAAATACATAAGGATATGTGTGAAAAGTGAACTGTGTAAAGTGAATAGGTAACCTTCAACCTAGAATAAATCTCAGGTTATGAATCCATTCTCAGGTTCACTTCATGTTCAGAACTCAGGTTATCTCATGATAGGTTCATACTTAATTTGAAATTTAGTTTCAAGTTAAAAGTTTCAATATGTTTCAGTCTTGAACATTTGGAATTGGGAATGAACTTATTTGTGAAGAACCTCAACCAACAACAAATAAATCCCAGGTTTCACTCAATCTCAGATTTAAATCAAACCTCAGTGATCATATACAATTCAATTGGACATACAAAATTAAATTCAAAAACTCAGTCTTCATCCCCGTATCAGAAAAATGAAATTTCTAATGAAAATCGAACCCAATACAAATAATAAACCCAAAATCAATTCAAACAGAGGTAAGGTACAAGTCATATGTGTCAGGGGAAGGGTTCTCGTGTCCACAAGGCTGGACACGAGTGTCAAAACTTAATTCGAGCTCAGTGTCAGAGAACTATCAGAATACTGTATCGTGCAGTGGGTTCGAGGCTTCGTGGACACGCCACAAGATACGAGACGACACGTGATCACGTCCACATGTAGCTATGACATAGGGCTACACGAACGACACGTCACCACGCGTCCATGTCGTGTCAGGACACGATACGACGCGTGTATCAGTGACTAAAACCCGCGCGTCGTGTCTGTGTACAAATCCAGTGCACTTCGAATATCGTGTCCTACACGTTATCAATTGATACGACACTTGGGGAATGACATGTCAGTCATGTCCCCTAGCTGTGTGTTGAATGGCACGTGTCTATGTGACACGGACACGGAGAAAATGTGATCGAGCAGCAGGGCACCCGACAACAGTATCGTACAGCGTGTTCGTGTCCATCTTGGACACGGATATGGCTCGAAAACGTGCTCAGTGTGATAGATTCGTGATCAGCATGCCAAGGGCTACACAACCATGTAATTACTTTTGAATTTTACTAAAATAATTTCCTATGTGGCATTTTATCGAACACCCACTTAAAAATACCGATACGTGTCCGATACGGACACGAAATAGACACAATTTCCTACCAAACTTGGGCTACACCTAGGGGAACCCTAAATGAATGCATCAGTGGGAAGTAATCAGGAATTTATTAGGGTTTGTAGAGTTTTACCTATTGAGAGTTCAAACTCAATGAAAAGGGTCCCGAAATGAGAAGTTTCCTTCCTCGAGCGATGTCCAAACGCGCTCCACTTCTTGCAAGCAAGCCTCCACTAGCCTCTACTACTGTAGTGGAGTCCAACGCAATTCGTTTGGTCCAATTTGGTAGAGAAATGAGGAATTGGTGAAGGTTTGGGGGAAGAACACAAGTAGGAATTTATGTAGGTATTTAAAAGAGGCAAGGAATTATGAAGAGGTGATTAAATAGAGAGGGAATGGGCTTGATGGCTGTCGGAATAGTTAGGGTTAGGGTTTTAGATGAGTGGCTAAGGTTTGTCCACCCAATTCCAAGTCCTCATATTGGTCCAATAGTCCTAAGGCTTTCTTTTTCACAAATATCCTAAGGAAAAAATATCCTATTAGAAAATCTAGATATTATTAATCTTGTCATTACTAGGTTATCCTAAGCAAGATTCTAAACTCAAGGCTAACCTAGATTAGGCTAAGATTCTAGGTTAAGGCTTAACTAAAGATTAGCACAATATTTAATTTATGCAAATTATAATTTCGCCAAATTGTCAAAATGACAAAAATACCCCTAGGCTAAAAAGTAGCAATATGATATTCTAATCACATGACTAAGCTCCCATGGTTATGGTTAGTCTCTAGGCTTAGCAGTTCTAGGGTTACACTAGTTAACCATCAAAATCACAATTCAACATTTTAAATAGTTTTAAATTAATTAAAAATCACCAAAAATCATAACATGGTTTAAATAACATTATTAAATAATTAAAAATACAAAAGTTCAAAATTACCCTCATTTTAGAAACTGGGTGCTACAGACTGTCAGACCCCTGGCAGTCCTACATATGTGAAGGACTGTCACCTCTCTGGCAGTCCTAATCTATGATCGGGACTGCCAGAGAGGTGACAGTCCTCTGTGTCACAACCCGATTTTTCATCCGATGAAAAGTTAAAATTTGGTTACCAAGAGGGCATCTGATGCATCAAAGTGTTCTTCGGACGTGACGGGAAAGAGAGTATACAGCATTTGATGATCCCGGTTGTTCCATGTTCAATATTTTTCTACATTAAACACATAATTCAACTTTTTATATGTGAAATTCATGTTTAAAACATTAAACATATATTAATTTGATGACTTACCAATAAATGAGAGAAGTCAATGACCTAGAGTTGAGGGAAAAATTTGGGATAAAATTCAATGACCTAGAGTTGAGAGAAAAATTTAGAAAAAATGTAGGTTGGGGAAAAGCTTGGGGTTAAATTCTTTGACCTAGAGTTGAGGGAGAGAAAAAAAGAGTTGAGGGAGAAAAGAAAAGAGTAGATGGAGAGAGAAAAAGAAAACAAAAGTTGGTATTTATACCTTTGCTTGGACTAGCCCCAAGTAAAAAAAATTGATGGCAAACTTGTAATATTTTGAAACATTTTTGGGCTAGCCCCTAGCAAAAAGGGTGGTGCCCTTAGAAAAAACCTTAATCTATCCAAAAATATATTTTTTTATTCTTCATTGACTAATTTTTCTTGTTATTTTTTATTTACTCGGCTAAACTCCAACCCCGTCCCTCACCCATACGGGCCCGCCCCTCACTCAAGCCCTTCCAACGAGTAGCACACTCACACCTCCGTTACATCAATTACATTTCCTTCTCCATAAATCAAACACCCATTCATTCTGTTCTTCGCCTCTAACTTTCTCACCACCATCGTCAAACCTTCTTCTCTTCTAGCCCATCCGTCGCTAACCTCCGTCGAGCCGCACCCCGCTGTCACTTTCCGTTCCCGGAATACGTATTCTAAATACATGTACTGCTGGAATGTATTTATTTAATATTTATCATGTATTGTTCTGTATTTAAATTCCTTTAATTTTCTGCTAATTATTTTTCTGCATTTTACTTTCTGTATTTTACTTTCTGCTTTGCTTTTGGGTTCGGTCCGAGTTGGTTTATTTTCCGGCCTTGGATGGTTCAATATGAACCCACCTACCACCACCCCTATTTAAAACCCCAAAATCCTTTCTCTTTCTTCATTTACTCCTTCTTCATTACTCTTCTTCTTCATCCTCCATAATTCTCCCCACCTGTCTAGCCGCATGGGCAAGTGCCAACTTGCTTCTTGATGGATTTCTATTTTTGTTGTTCCATTGTCTTCCTCTCAAGATTCTTAGATACTTTAGTACTTCGCATTTTCAATTCACATAGCTCATTTCATGTAGATCTAAGTTTAATACATTTTCAGAATTTTTAGGTTTTGATCTAGTAACTTTGTTATTTTTCAAGTTTAGAAGGTTCCATGTTGTAGGGAATTTAATTCTACCCAATTTAGACCATTGGAAGTCCTGATTTTGACTTATTTTGAGTAATTTATGGTCTTTTGGTTCATGGATTTTCATGGCCATTGGAGGCTGGTTGGGGAAGATGAGCAGTGCATGCTGTTTCCTGGCCCATGCTGTTTGCTGGCAAAAAGTTGTTGCCTGCTGTTTGCTGGCGCATGCTGTTTTCTGGCGTATGCTGTTTGCTGGCAAAAAGCTGTTGCATGCTGTTTGCTGGCGCATGCTATTTTCTGGCACATGCTATTTGCTGGCAAAAAGATATTGCCTCCTGTTTGCTGGCACATGCTGTTTGCTGGCGCATGCTGTCCTGGCGCATGCTATTTCCTAGCGTATGCTGTTTCCTAGCGCATGCTGTTTCCTGGCAAAAAGCTGTTGCCTGCTGTTTGCTGGCGCATGCTATCCTAGCGTATGCTGTTTCCTGGCGTATGCTGTTTCCTGGCGTATGCTGTCCTGGCGTATGCTGTTTCCTGGCGCATGCTGTCCTGGCGCATGCTGTTTCCTGACGCATGCTGTTTTCTGATGCATGCTGTTTTCTGGCGCCTGCTGTCCTGGCACATGCTGTTTTCTGGCTCATGCTGTTTCCTGGCACATGTTGTTTCTTGGCGCATGCTGTCCTGGCACATGCTGTTTTCTGGCGCATGCTGTTTCCTGGCACATGCTGTTTTTTGGCGCATGCTGTCCTGGCACATGCTGTTTCCTGGCGCATGCTGTTTCCTGGCACATTCTGTTTTTTGGCGCATGCTGTCCTGGCACATGCTGTTTCCTGGCGTATGCTATTTTTCGTGGTCGCATGCTGTTGACTGCTGTTTTCCGTGGCCGTATGGCACTTCCTGGCCGCATGATATCCTGACCACATATGCATTCTTAGCCGCATGAACTTCTATAATTTCCTGGCCGCATGAACTCTAGCCCATGATGCCTTTTGACTGATTCTTGTCCCGAATTAACATTGATTGATATTGATTGTGACCTTGACTAATAATTGATCATGCGTTCCTAGTTGGAACTAAGAGACTGGCTAGTCGTCTTATTGAATTGAATGAATGAGACACGTTTATATTAATTATGAACTATTGTAATCGATTGGCCGATCCCGAATATTGGCATACAAGCATATGCAGGCTTCAATTTATTTATTTTTCTACAAAAGCAGCATGTGTACCTTATGGTCAAGGCATGATTTATTCCGTGGTTAGTTTTAATTGTTGCATTACGCTATGTAAGACCTACAACCTAACCGCACAGGTATCGTTGTAGAGTTGGGCATATCGTACTTTGTACTGAAGTACTCATTCTGAATGACCATGATCCACGGCATGGAATTTCACTTAACGTAGAGGCTACTAAGTTAAATAAAATAATGATTGCATGGAGAGAATGGATTCTCGAGTTCTTACATGGCAGCCCTCTTTGGGACTATTAGTGCCCGATAGGCCGGCTGGTTCCCACAGATATTGTAAATCTGTCACACGGGCAGGGAGCGATATCTGCTTATATTATTTATTATATATTGATGACGGGCGTCCCGCTGGGACTCGTCTAATTCATGATTGGCGCAATTGATTGACTGGGTAGACTAGCCTTGCTTGCACATAGTAAGAACTGAGGAATCCTTTATCGTATAATTTCAAGATAACTTGGAACCCACAATAGCAAGCCGTAGTAGTTGCATGGCCGTTTAAATTGATTTGGTTGTGTACTGTACCTACTCTGTTGACTAACTGAGATGATCAGAGTATCGAGACATGACGGGCCAACTTCTGTCCTTGTTTGGTTGGGAGGTTGGTTCGAAGTGTCGTGATGTTATGCGAATCCCAGTAGCAAGCAGAGATCTATTATTATATTCTCTTATTTACTGGTTTAAATTCCTCATATCGTGCTTCCTTGCGGTACTTGCTATTAGAGGTCTAACCTCTCTGGTTTTGCATGGCCAGATTTAGAGCCGGTTCCCGAGGACTCAGCTTACTTCCACCTCCAAGATGGTCAATACTAGAGGAATGATCGCAGGAGGACTCGAGTGGGTTCCTTACTTCCCTGCTCGTTTTGTTACTTACTTTATATTTTACCGTTTGGCACCGATATGTTAGTCGGATCGTCTTGTACTTACTTTTACATAATTGTAACTAAGTCAGGCTGCAGCTGATAAACAATTGTGTATACCTTGCTTCATCATCTGGCTATGTTTTGTAAAGCCAGATATCAAAAACATTTTGACTGAGCGTTTGGGATGCCTTACTGCTTTATCTTACATGTTCTCTATTTCTGTTTCGTGTTTGAATGATTGAGACAATAGATGTGAAGTGACCATAGTGAGACTTTTATGTAGTATGCACCCCCTCGTCTTATTAGACAGCATTGATCGTATTATACGGTATTCCTCTACCCGTAATACGTAGCTGGCTGAGTCATTCCTCCGCTCTCCAGTATTCTGGTTCTGGGGCGTGACAAGGTTTTAGTGGTGGCCCATGCAGGTCTGATTTCAGACTTGTGGGGTGTTTTGATTTATAGGATGTCTCAATCACACATATTCCCTCTTGATCTCATGATTCGTTGTTCCCAATCCTAGCTTGACATTCCCGTGTCCTTCGGCTTCACTGATCCTTCATGTCCGGTCGTTTGATTGCTCTCTTGTCCCTTTCCTTAGGGCACTTCGTCTGCATCTGTCAGAACTGGACAGCAACAACAAGGGCAACATGGACAACATGACCAGGTTGGTCAGCTACAAGGGCCAGTACTACCTCAAGAGACTATCCAAGAAGAAGTGATAGTGGAACCAGCAGCCGGACCGCAGTATCCGGAGGTTCCTACACCACCTATAGTTCCACCTACCCCAGTGGAAGTGGACACACCGGCCCTTCTGGAAATCATGAGAGGGATGATGGCTACTCAACAACACCAGATGTTAGCTCAGCAGCGCATGCACGCTCAGTTACAAGAGCAGAATGTACTCCTCAACCAAGGATTGCAGACGGCATTAGATAGAGGGGCAAGAACAGATTCAGGAGCATCAACCAGGTTTTGCAAGTACAACCCCTGCCGTTTCGAGGGCACGAAAGATGCCATCTCAGCAGATGTGTGGCTTAAGGATATTGAGGCTATTCTGACAGCAGCTAAGGTGCCGGCAGAAGAACGTGTGGATCAAGTGAAGTTGTTACTTCAGGATCTCGCACGTGATTGGTGGGAATCAGAGGAAGTGGGCATCAGACGTCATGTTGCTTGGGACGACTTTACTGCAAGATTCAAGATGAAGTACTATGGAGTTGTGACACAGTTTGAGCTGCAACAGAAGTTTATCAACCTCAAGCAGGCCGGCAAGACGGTAGATGCTTATGCAGCAGAGTTCTGCAGATTGAGTAGGTTCGTCCCGGATATGGTAGCAACAGAGAGCCAGAGGGCTATGAGGTTCCAGCAAGGGTTTCATCTTGAGCTATTGCAATTGATAGAGGGGCACAATTACCAGACATTCGATGAGGTATTGACGGCAACCCGAAGGCATGAGATCACCATTCAGAGGATCACGGCAAGGACTGGAGGTCAGAAGAGATCCCACAGTCAGATTGAAGGAGGAGGGGGAGCAGCGCCCCGAGTAACAGCACCATCCCTTGGCATTCGCATCCACGATGTGGCAATGCGAGGGCCAGCACCACCACCAAGGCAGCAACAACAACAACAGAGGAAGAACAAGCAACCCCCAGCGGGCTGCACTTATTGTGGGAAGGTAGGACACACTAGAGATGTGTGTCGGACATTGAACGGGCAGTGTTTGATATGTGGAAGCCCAGATCATCAGATTACCACCTGTACTATGAATTCGAGGTCAGGAGGACCAGTGCAACAATTTCCTGCTCTGCCAGCACCAGGGGTAGGCCAGTATCGAGGACCAGCGGTGGCAGTGAGACCGTTGGCACAGCGCCCGTTCATGTCGCAAGCTCAGATGTTTCGGCAGCAGGGACCGCCGATACAGCAACACCAGCATAGACCACCCCAGCATCATCAAGGCAGGGGCCAACAGCAGCACCAGGCTAGGCCGCAACATGGGAACCAACAAGGAGGTCGAGGGCAGGCATTCACTCTATCCTTGGAGAAGGCATTAGCATCGGGAGATGTTGTGGCAGGTAACATTCTCATCGCCTCATATCCCGCAGTAGCATTGTTTGATTCGGGAGCATCACACTCATTTATATCTGCACAATTTGTAACACGGCTAGGAATGAAATTAGAGGCATTGCCAGGGAGGTTAAATATACTCACTGGTAATGGGCTCATAGGAGTTAGTAGAGTTATTCTAGCATGTAGCGTTGTAGTTTGCGGGCATTCCTTACCCGCCCGGTTGATAGAATTTCCTGTTGGAAATTTCGTCGTTATCTTAGGCATGGACTGGCTGAAAGACAGTCATGCGACAATAGATTGTCGTAGAGGGAGTGTATCTTTTGATATTCCAGGCATGAAGCGGTTCACCTTAGTCAGATCAGTGGCAACTCAACAAGAGCAGGGAGTAGTGACGGCAATGGAAGAAGTTCAAGTTCCGAAGGTAGTTGAAGAGTTTCTGGACGTATTTCCCGAAGAACTTCCAGGTCTACCATCGGTTAGGGATATTGAGTTCAGCATAGAATTGGTACCTGGAACTAAACCGATATCAGATCGAGTTTACAGAATGGCAGATTCAGAACAGGCCAAGGTATATCAGCACATAGAGGAACTGAAGGAGAAAAAGTTCATCCAAGCTAGCATATCACCATGGACAGCACCAGTAGTACTTGTAGAGAAGAAGGATGGGTCATCCAGATTGTGCATCGATTACAGGAAGCTTAATGCGGCAACAGTAAAGAACAAGTACCCACTACCCAGGATCGACGACTTGTTTGATCAGTTGAGCAGAGCTAGAGTTTTCTCCAAGATAGATCTTCGTTCAGGGTATCATCAAGTGAGGGTTCGGAAGGAGGATATTCCCAAGACAGCATTCAGGTCGAAGTATGGGCATTATGAATTCTTGGTAATGCCGTTTGGTTTGACCAATGCTCCAACAATATTTATGGATTTGATGAACCGCATCTTTATGCCATACTTAGATCAATTTGTCGTTGTGTTTCTTGACGACATTCTCGTCTTCTCTGCTAGTGAGGAGGAACACGAGGACCACCTTCGAAAAGTGTTACAGGTTCTGAGAGAGAACCAGTTGTATGCCAAGCTCAGCAAGTGTGAGTTTTGGTCGGACCATATTTCATTTTTGGGGCACATCGTATCAGGAGCTGGAGTAGCAGTGGATCCCAAGAAGGTAGAAGCAGTAGAGAGTTGGCCAGTATCCAAGACCGTAGCAGATGTGCGGAGTTTCTTGGGATTGGCGGGATATTACAGGAGATTCGTAGCAGACTTTGCAAGACTTTCAGCACCCATGACCCGCTTGACACGAAAAGATGTACCATTCGTCTGGTCGGCAGAATGTCATGCATTATTTGAGAACTTGAAGCAAAAGTTGATATCAGCACCTACTCTTACATTACCAGTTGGGCCCGGAGGTTTCACTGTATATTGTGATGCGTCAGGTAAAGGACTTGGATGTGTCCTTATGCAACATGAGAAGGTGATAGCATATGCATCTAGGCAACTTCGAGACCACGTGAAGAATTACCCAACTCATGATTTGGAGTTGGCGGCAGTAGTATTTGCTTTGAAGCTATGGAGACATTACTTATATGGTGACCGAGTGGACATGTACACAGACCATAAAAGTCTGAAGTACATCTTTACTCAGAAGGAGCTGAACATGAGACAGAGAAGATGGTTGGAGTTGATCAAGGATTACGACGTAGAGCTTCAGTATCATCCAGGCAAGGCTAATGTGGTAGCAGACGCTCTCAGCAGAAGAGGCGGCGTATTTATGTTGACAACACAGAGGCATATCTTAGAAGACCTTCAGGAGATGGGCATCAAAGTTATACTTTCTAGTGATGTAGGAGTTCTACCAAGTCTACAAGTTCAATCCGACTTGGTAGACATGATCAAGGCAGCTCAGGCACAGGACCCAAGGATTCAAAAGCTTAGGGCAGAATGTGAGTCAGGACTCAGAAAGGAGATGAGAATTCATGAAGATGGTACACTTAGGTTTGGGTCACGTCTATGTATGCCTAGTGGAGATATCAGACATGAGGTTATGGCAGAAGCTCACAGTTCCCAGTATTTTGTACACCCTGGAGGGACCAAGATGTACCAAGATATCAAGCAGCACTTCTGGTGGAACGGGATGAAGAGGGAGATAGCTAGATTTGTTTCCCGTTGCTTGGTATGTCAGCAAGTGAAGGCAGAACAGCAGAGGCCAGCTGGGTTATTGCAACCGCTTCCTATTCCGGAATGGAAATGAGAACATATTACAATGGACTTTGTGACCAGTTTACCGAGATCACCAAGTGGTAAAGATGCTATTTGGGTGATAGTAGATCGGCTTACAAAGGTGGCAGACTTTCTTCCTTTCAGAGTAGGGCAATCTACAGAAAGGTTGGCAGAATTGTATATGCAACAGATAGTCAGGCAGCATGGAGTCCCTGTCGGTATTGTGTCAGACAGAGATACCCGTTTTACATCACATTTTTGGAAGAGCTTACATCATAGCCTGGGTAGCAAGTTAAGATTTAGCACGGCTTACCATCCCCAGACAGACGGGCAATCAGAAAGAATAATTCAGACTTTGGAAGACATGTTGCGAGCTTGTACTCTGGATTTTGGAGGATCTTGGGAGAACCACCTGCACTTAGTTGAATTCTCATACAACAACAGTTATCAAGCCAGTATCCATGTGGCACCATTTGAAGCACTATATGGTAAGAAGTGTAGGTCGCCATTGGCATGTGATGATATCGGAGAGAGGAAGATGTTAGGCCCGAAAATGATTGTCCAGACAGTTGAAGTGGTCAAGAAAATTAGAGAGCGACTTCGATTTGCGCAGGATCGATATCGTCATTGGGCGGACCAGCATCGTAGGCCGCTAGAGTTTTTCGTTGGGGACCACGTATTCTTACGAATCTCACCTACCCGTAGGGTAATTAGATTTGACGTTCGCGGGAAGTTGAGTCTGCGGTACGTATGCCCGTTTGTTATCCTTAATCGGATAGGCGATGTTGCTTATCGTTTATCCCTTCCACCTTCGTTACGAGAGGTGCATGACGTGTTCCATGTATCTCAGTTACGTAGGTATGTATCGGACCCAAGCCATATCCTTGATCATTCTGAGCTGGTTGTTGGTACCAACCTGTCTTACGAGGAACAGTCTGTGTCTATTTTGGACCGAAGAGAGAAGATACTCAAGAACCAAACAATTAGCCTTGTCCGGGTTGCTTGGGGTCATCACTCTTTAGGGGAGTCAACATGGAAACGTGAGGATGACATCCGATCACGGTATCCGCACCTGTTTGACTCACAAGGTATATCTCTTTCTGTATACCTTGATTGTCTTAACTCCTCATGCTCGTCACCTTATGAGTAGAATTGCTTGGTGTCGTCGATAGTTAAACATAGATATGTTACTTGCTATTGGCATTGTAGAATGATTGCTTACTCAAATTGCTTATACTTAGATTAGTTTAGCTCCGATGTTTCTATCCTGCTTGGATTTGAAATTCCGAGGACGGAATTTTTCTAAGGAGAGTAGAGATGTCACTTCCCGTTCCCGGAATACGTATTCTAAATACATGTACTGCTGGAATGTATTTATTTAATATTTATCATGTATTGTTCTGTATTTAAATTCCTTTAATTTCCTGCTAATTATTTTTCTGTATTTTACTTTATGTATTTTACTTTCTGCTTTGCTTTTGGGTTCGGCCCGAGTTGGTTTATCTTTCGGCCTTGGATGGTTCAACATGAACCCACCTACCTGTCACGCCCCAGAACCAGAATATTGGAGAGCGGGAGAATGACTCAGCCAGCTACGTATTACGGGTAGATGAATACCGTATAATACGATCAATGCTGTCTACAAGACGAGGGGGTGCATACTACATGAAAGTCTCCCTATGGTCACTTTACTTCTATTGTCTCAATCATTCAAACAAGAAACAAAAATAGAGAACATGTGAGATAAAGTAGTAAGGCGTCCCAAACGCTCAGTCAAAATGTTCTTGATATCTGGTTTTACAAAATACAGCCAGATGATGTAGTAAGTATACACAATTGTTAGCAGCTGCAGCCTGACTTAGTTACAATTATGCAAAAGTAGGTACAAGACAATTCGACTAACATGTCGGTGCCAAACGGCAAAGTATAAAGTAGATAACAAAACGGGCGGGGTAGTAAGAAACCCACTCGAGTCCTCCTGCGATCATCCCTCTAGTATTGACCATCTTGGAGGTAGAAATAAGCTGGATCCTCAGGGACCGGCTCTAAATCTGGTCATACAAAACCAGAGAGATTAGACCTCTAATAGCAAGTACCGCAAGGGAGCACGATATGAGGAATGGAGCCAGTAATAAGAGAATATGATAATAGATCTCTGCTATCTACTAGGATTCACACAACATCACGACACTTCGAACCAACCTCCCAACCAAACAAGGACAGAAGTTGGCCCGTCATGTCCTGACATTCTGATCATCTCAGTTAAGTAACAGAGTAGGTACAGTACACAAACAAATCAATTTAAACGGCCAGGCAACTACTACGGCTTGTTATTGTGAGTCCCAAGTTATCCTGGAATTATGCAATAAAAGATTTCTCAGTTCTTACTATGCGCAAGCAAGGCTAGTTTACCCAGTCAATCAATTGCGCCAATCATGAATTAGACGAGTCCCAGCGGGACGCCCGTCATTAATATACAATATTCAATAGATAATATAACCAGATACCGCTTTCTGCCCGTGTGGCAGATTTGCAGTATCTGTGGGGACCAACCGGCCTGTCGGGCACTACTAGTCCCAAGAGGGCTGCCATGTAAGAACTTGGGAATCCATTTTCTCCATGCAATCATTATTTTATTTAACTTAATAGTCTCTATGTTGAGTGAAGTACCATGCCGTGGATCATGGTCATTCAGAATGAGTACTTTCGTACGGGATACGATATGCACAACTCTACAATGATACCAGTGCGGTCAGGTTGTAGGTCTTACATAGCGTAATGCAACAATCAAAACTAACCACGGAGTAATCATGCCTTGACCATAAAGTATACGTGCTTCTTTGGTAAGATAAATAAATAATAAATAAATTGAAGCCTGCATGTGCCTGTATGCCAATATTCGGGATTAGCCAGTCGATTTCAATAGTTTATAATTAATATGAATGTGTCTCATTCATTCAATTCAAAAAGACGACTAGCCAGTCTCTTAGTTCCAACTAGGAACGCATGATCAATTATTAGTCAAGGTCACAATCATTATCAATGGTGACAAGGCATGAAAGTCAACTAGTATTCAGTGGGGTCGAGTCTACTACTCTCAGGAATTCACGACACATGGTACATCCCACGTAACAATCTATATTTAACAGAAATATTAACATATCATGATTATATCAAGTTTATGCCAAAAGGCGTAAGGATATATGTCACGCCCCAGTACCGAAATACGGAGACGGATTAGGCCAGCTACTCCATATGAGGTACGTAACGTCATACGACGATCGTGGCTGTCGAGAGACTATGGGGTACATGCTACAATCAAGTCTCCTATGGTCCCACATAGTTCTATGTCTCAATCAATCAAATCATATCAGCAAATAAATGAACATTAAAGATAAAGCAGTAAGGCGTCCCCGACGCTTCATCAAAATGATCATGAGAGACTAGCTTTATAATTTAGCTATCTCAGAGAGTCAGGAGTACAAAATTATACACAGCTGCAGTCTGTTTAATTACAATTATGTACTGACACAAAATATCGAGTAATCCGGCTAACAGGTGCCGGTGGCTAAACGCCGCAAAATGTATAAGCATGAGTGGTGGAGAAGAAACCCACTCGAGTCCCCGAACCGCCATGCTCCTAGTATGTACCATGGATGTCAGGGAGGAAGATCGTGTCCTCAGGCTCTGCTACGAGATCTGGCCAAACAAAACCAGCGGGATCAGCCCCGAATAGCAAGTACCGCCAAAGGGGCACAAGAGTTAAGATTAAAAACCCAGTTAATAGAATGACTGATAATAGTAATACTTATGCTACTATTATAGGGTAGCGCAACATCCTCGAATCCATATAGCACCCTTACAACCAAACAAGGACAAAAGGTGCCGCATGGAGTCGGGACGTGTCGTACTTTATAACTTTCACATAAGTTAAAAGGTATAAACAATAAAATCTCCTGATCGTGACTTCGGTCGATAGCCTATCGCAGCACAATAACCAACCCAACAATCAAACAAGAACATGGGTTAGATCATGTACCATGATAGACCATGTTCCTCAGTCATTCACAGAAGTAGCACTCCACAACCAGAATAAGTCTTCCGTTCATAACTTCGGTCCACAGCCTGTCATAGTACGATAACCAACCCAACAATCAAACAAGAACATGGGTTGGATCACGTACCATGACAGTCCGCTTCCCTCAGTTATTTACGGAAGGTAATAGGATACAAGCAAGTCGTTTTCACGGCCAATCAAGTCTACGAGTTTCTAGTGGGACGAGGTTATCCTCGCATCATGTTATGTAGAAATCCTCAGATCGTATCTTTCCAGCAAGGCTAGCCAACCCGGGGGTTCGCGTAGACAGGTATGATTGAGCACCGGTCCCTCGTAAGGCCACCTTGCCAAAACATATAATATATAGCAGGAATTAATCGGATACAGTCATCCACTCGTTGCAGATGACACAGTATCCGTGGAGACCAGCCGGCGCGTCAAGACAATATCTCAAGGCGACTGGTGTAACACGATCTCGGGATTTTGCCCTCCCCATGCATCTAGTACATTTAGTTGCCTAATTTAACCCTAGGTGAAATCTTGGACTCATATGCTGTGGCCTGCATGATTATCCTCCTAAAGTCGTACTTTAGTACGAGTACCCCAAGGAGGATCCATGTCAATCAGTATGTCAACATGTTCTACCCTCCTTAGTGTAATGCATCATTACAAATACGCCACGTGGAGTTACGAGTCATTTGTCGATTGCGCAGGATCAAGCGCGCATGGTTAGATTGCACAGGGTCAAGCGCGCATGGTTAGATTGCGCAGGGTCAAGCGCGCATGGTTAGATTGTGCAGGATCAAGCGCGCATGGTTAGATTGCGCAAGGTCAAGCGCGCAGGGTTACGTTGCGCCGGCATTATACTGCGCAGCGGTTAGATGGCGCAGGAGATGGATTACGCCAAAGTCGGGTTGCGCACGGATCAGGTTGCGCAGGGAATGGATTGCGCCATAGCTAAGGAGTGCCAGCGCAGTTCAGCTCAGCGCAATGCGCTGGCCGAAGGGTTGCGTAATTCGTCAAAAGACGAGCTGCGCAGTTCAACTTGCGCTAAAGAGCGCAGGCTGAAGGGTCTTCTCTTCCAGGCCGAGAGCCTCCTCAAGAACACCAAAAACTTCCAATTTTCATAACTTGACCAAATCAAAATCAAATCTAGATTTTCAAAGTTCTAACTTGAGTGAAATTGAATTCTCTTCCACATGGAAGCATCAAAACCCACAAAATCCTAACGAAAATAGATCAAAACCATGTAAATCCGAAAATGGAGAAAACTTAGATCTACAAAAATTAAAGCTTCAAAATGGAAATTTTCAAGTTCTAAACTAGTATAGATTGAGGAGAAGAACATATTTTGACAAATAATTTTGTAAGAAATCATTAACAAAATATAAATCCATCTCTTGAGCAAGTTGGCACTTGCCTTGGTTGATGGAGGAAATATTTGGTTGGTGGAGGAAATAAATGAGAGGAAGTAAATGAGAGGAGAGAGATTGAGATGAGTTATATAAAGATCTTGGACCCATGGGTTCATGATGAACCAAAGGGTTCATGATGAACCATTGGTGAACCAAGAATAGGTTACCCAAATGAGCCAAAACTATAGGCCCAAATGCAGAAAATAATTTAGAAAATAATATTTTGTCGAATATTTTTGGGGAATGCATGAAGAAATACAGCATAATAAATATCGTATAAATAGAAGGTAAATACAATTGATCGGTTTACGTATTAAAATATGTATTCCAGGATCGGGGAGTGACATCTCTACCCTTCTTAGAAAAATTCCGTCCTCGAAATTCTAGCCAAGACAGGATAGTGAAATCAGGGCAAGCAAGGCACAATCATATACAAGTTAACTATAATAGCAGTTATTATCATACATCACAAAGTGCAAAACAAGTAGGTGTAGATAAGCATGGAATCGTGTCAATAAGGCACAAAATATACCTCATTAGTCAAACAAATGCGGATACTGAGATCTGATCTCGTCCTCGCGCTCCCAAGTTGACTCTTCCGAAGAGTGATGGTTCCAAGAAACATGGACAAGGCTTATCGTCCGATTCTTGAGTACCTTCTCTCGCCGGTCCAGAATAGATATGGGTTGTTCCTCGTAAGTTAGGTCGGTACCAACGACTAACTCTGAATGATCGAGGACATGACTCGGATCCGGGACATACCCACGTAACTGGGATACATGAAACACATCATGTATGCCAGTTAACGAAGGCGGAAGGGCAAGTCGATAAGCCACATCGCCTACCCGAGCGAGAATCTTAAAAGGACCAACGTATCTTGGACTAAGCTTTCCTCGGGTTCCAAATCTGATGATACGCCGAGTAGGCGAAATCCGCAGAAACACTTGGTCGCCAACTCTAAACTCTAGAGGCCTACGATGCTGATCTGTCCAATGACGATGTCGATCATGTGCAACTCGAAGGCGCTCTCTGACCAACTTAACTATCTCCACAGTCTGCGTGATCATCTCTGGTCCCAACAACTTCCGTTCTCCGACGTCGTCCCATGCCAAAGGGGACCTGCACTTCCTTCCGTACAATGCTTCGAACGGGGCCATCTGAATGCTAGCCTGATAGCTATTGTTATAGGAGAACTCCACTAGATGAAGGTGATCCTCCCAAGATCCGCCAAAGTCCAAGGTACACGCCCGTAGCATATCTTCTAACGTCTGGATGGTTCTTTCTGATTGCCCGTCAGTTTGTGGATGATAAGCAGTACTGAATCTTAATTTGGTTCCCAAACTTTGGTGTAAGCTCCGCCAAAAATGGGAAGTAAACCGCGTATCCCGATCTGATACTATACTAACTGGAACACCGTGCTGCCTTACTACCTGCTTCATGTACATTTCTGCTAACTGCTCAGTAGTCTGTCCAACTCAGAAGGAAAGGAAATGAGCGACCTTCGTGAGTCGATCTACTATTACCCAGACTGCATTCTTACCAGTCGGGGATCTAGGTAAACCGGTCACAAAATCCATCGTGATGTGCTCCCATTTCCATTATGGGATAGGAAGCGGCTGTAGCAACCCTGCTGGTCTCTGCTGCTCGGCTTTCACCTGCTGACATACCAGACACTTGGATACAAATCTTGCTATCTCTCTTTTCATGCCATTCCACCAAAAGTACTGCCTAATATCTCGATACATCTTCGTTCCTCCAGGATGAATGGAGTAAATAGAACTATGAGCTTCGGACAAAACTTCTTGCCGAAGGTCTTCACTCGGTACACAGAGTCTGTTTCCAAACCTGAGCGTACCATCTTCATGAATCACTAACTCCTTCCTACGGCCTGATTCACACTCCGACCGCAACTTCTGAATCTGTGGATCTCCTGCTTGTGCTGCCCTTATCCTCTCTACTAAGGTTGACTGAATCTGCATACTAGTCATTCTTCCTATATCCCTTGGCAAAACTACTTCGATTTCCATACTCTGAAGGTCTTCTAAAATATGCTTCTGCGAGGTCAAGATAAAGGCACTGTCTCTCCTACTCAGTGCATCTGCAACTATATTCATCTTGCCTGGATGATACTGAAGATCTAAATCAAAATCCTTCAGCAGTTCTAACCATCTTCTTTGCCTCATGTTAAAATCTCGCTGCGTGAATACGTATTTCAAACTCTTATGATCAGTATAGATCTCTACCCGATCTCCGTATAAATAATGCCTCCACAACTTGAGTGAAAACACCACAGCTGCTAACTCCAAATCGTGAGTCGGGTAATTCTTCTCATGGTCTCGAAGCTGCCGAGACGCATATGCTATCACCTTTCCGTGCTGCATCAATACACATCCAAGACCCTTTCCAGATGCGTCACAATATACTGTAAAGCCTCCCGCTCCTACTGGAAGCGTCAGGATCGGGGCTGAGATCAATCTCTACTTCAATTCTTCAAATGATGCCTGACAGCTAGCTGACCAAACAAACTCTACGTCCTTGTGCGTCAAACGCGTTAAGGGCGCAGAGATCTTGGCAAAGTCCGCCACGAACCTTCTGTAGTAACCAGCTAATCCTAAGAAACTTTGTACTTCTGTAACCGTTCTCGGGACTGGCCAATGCTCTACGGCCTCAATCTTCTTCGGATCCACTGACACTCCTGCCCCAGAAATTACATGCCCCATGAACGAAATGTGATCTAACCAGAATTCACACTTGTCGAGCTTCGCATAAAGTTGATGCTCCCTCAATGTCTGTAAGACAGTCCTAAGATGTTTCTCATGCTCCTCTTCACTGCTGGAATAGACAAGAATGTCATCTATGAACACCACCACAAATTTATCCAAATACGGCAGAAAGATGCGGTTCATTAAATCCATGAATACTGCGGGGGCGTTGGTTAGTCCAAAGGGCATTACCAAAAACTCATAATGCCCATATCTAGATCTGAATGCTGTCTTCGGTATGTCTTGCTCTCGGACTCTTACTTGATAGTATCCTGACCGAAGATCGATCTTGGAAAAGACACTGGCCTTGCTCAACTGGTCAAACAGGTCATCAATCTTTGGTAGTGGGTACTTATTCTTTACTGTTACTGCATTCAGCTTGCGGTAGTCGATGCACATCCTCGTTGACCCATCCTTCTTGGGAACTAGAATCACTGGCGTGGCCCAGGGCGATTTGCTGTCTCGGATGAATCCCTTAGACTTCAACTCTTCTTCATGTTGATATAACTTATCCTGTTCTGACGGCGACATTCTGTAAACTCTGTCTGCAATAGGCCTCGTTCCAGGGTTCAACTCAATGCTAAATTCTACCTCTCTGACTGGGGGTATCCCTGGGAGCTCATCAGGGAAGACGTCGAAAAAATCTTCGACCACTCTCGGAATCTGTCCTGGCTCTGACACTGCTGCTGAGATGACGCCTCCTGCCTGATTCTTCAAGGTTCGAGTAAAGATGAACTGTTCCATCCCAGGAACGCTGAATATGACCTTACCTCCTCTACAATCAATTGTCGTATGACTGTCTCTCAACCAGTCCATGCCAAGAACAACATCAAAATTCTCCATAGGGAATTCAATCAATGATGCGGGCAATAAATGCCCACACACCTCCACCGGACATGAAAAGCACACTCTGCTAACTTCTACGAGCCCATTACCGGTGAGTATATCCATCCTCTCTGGCAATGCCTCAAACTCTAATCCAATCCGTGTAGTATATTGTGCAGAGATGAATGAATGAGTAGCGCCTGAATCAAATAATGCTATAGCGGGAAATGAGGTGACAAGAATTTTATCTGCCACCACGTCACTAGACGCTAGAACCTCTCCCAAGGTCAATGTGAGAGCCTGGCCCCACGGAGCCCCTTGTTGCGGCCTTCCTCGACCATGCTGTTGCTGCCTCTGAGGGCCTTCGGCTTCCTGTGCCTGGCGGAACATCTGAGCCTGCGTTGGTAGACGCTGGGCTAGGGGCCTTACTGCTAATACTGGCCCTCCACTCGGGGTTGCCACCGGAGCTGGCAACATTGGAAACTGCTGAGCTGGCCCTCCTGGCCTCTGCATCACAGGACAAGTGGAGATACGGTGGTCTGAACTACCACACCTCAAGCATAAGCCATTCGCTGACCGGCACACCTCCCTCGTGTGCCCTGCCTTCCCACAGAATATACAGCCCTGGGGTGCTCCCTGACGCTGTTGCTGGTTCCTCGGCTGCTGATGCCGAACTGGCGCTGTATTAGTTGACACGGCCGTCCTCCGCGGTGCTCCTGCATCATGAATACGTACACCGGGTGCTGGTGCCGACGTTCGCTGCATTGCTCCTCCTCCAACCTGGGAATGAGATCTCTTCTGACCTTCTGTCCTCGATGCCAACCTCTGCTGGGTAAGCTCGTGCCTCCGAGCGGCCGTCAAAACAGTGTCAAACGTCTGGTAGTCGTGTCCTTCCACAAGCTGTAATAGTTCCAAATGAAGTCCCTGCTGGAACCTCATAGCTTTCTCTGGCTCCGTTGCCACCATTGCTGGTGCGAAACGGCACAATCTGCAGAACTCTGCTGCATACCCATCTACGGTCTTGCCTGCTTGCTTGAGACTGGTAAACTTCTGCTGGAGCTCATATCGAGCTACTACGCCAAAATACTTGGCCTTGAATCTTTCACTGAAGGCGGTCCAACGAACAGGGCGTCTTATACCAACTTCTTCTGATGCCCACCAGTCGCGGGCAAGATCCTGAAGTACCAATTTGACCTGATCAACCTTCTCATCATCTGGAACCTTGGCTGCCACAAGAATGGCTTCGATGTCTTGAATCCATGCATCCGCAGTGATGGCATCCTCCGTGCCATCAAAATACCTCGGGTTCAAGCGACGAAACCTTCCTGATGCCCCCGAGTCAGCCCCGACACTCCTCTCGAGAGCTAGCTGAATCCCTTGGTTCAGCAGCACGTTCTGCTCCTGCTATTGAGTCTGTTGCTGTTGGTTAGTGACAAGAATCCCCCGGATGATCTCCAGGAGTGCTACGGCATCTGGTACTGCCGCCGCTGCTGGTGCTGCAGGAGTTTCAGTAACCCGCGGCTCCACTGCCTCTGGTTCCACTTCTGCTCGTGCCTGTCCTGGGGAAGGTTCTCTCCCCTGTTGGTGCTCAGTCGAGCCATGTTCTTGCTGCTCTTCCTCATGGGCCTCACCCGCTACTGAGAATGAAGCACCCCTATAGAGAAGAATATAAGATTATCAAGTCCGGACGAGGAAGATTTCGAGGATGCAAGTCAGGTTAGAGATCAAGACAAGGACAGAGAACTCGAAACGGAATTTCAAGGGGAACAAGTTTTGATTGAGACTCCTAATAATTTGTAATACCCCACAAGTCTGAAAAACTGACCTGCATGGGCCACCACTAAAACCTTGTCACGCCCCAGTACCGAAATACGGAGATGGACTAGGCCAGCTACTCCATATGAGGTACATAACGTCATACGACGATCGTGGCTGTCGAGAGACTAGGGGGTACATGCTACAATCAAGTCTCCTATGGTCCCACATAGTTCTATGTCTCAATCAATCAATTCATATCAGCAAATAAATGAACATTGAAGATAAAGCAGTAAGGCATCCCCGACGCTTCATCAAAATGATCATGAGAGACTAGCTTTATAATTTAGCTATCTCAGAGAGTCAGGAGTACAAAATTATACACAGCTGCAGTCTGTTTAATTATAATTATGTACTGACACAAAATATCGAGTAATCCGGCTAACAGGTGCCGGTGGCTAAACGCCGCAAAAAGTATAAGCAGGAGTGGTGGAGAAGAAACCCACTCGAGTCCCCGAACCGCCATGCTCCTAGTATGCACCATGGATGTCAGGGAGAAAGATCGTGTCCTCAGGCTCTGCTACGAGATCTGGCCAAACAAAACCAGCGGGGTCAGCCCCGAATAGCAAGTACCGCCAAAGGGGCACAAGAGTTAAGATTAAAAACCCAGTTAATAGAATGACTGATAATAGTAATACTTATGCTACTATTATAGGGTAGCGCAACATCCTCGAACCCATATGGCACCCTTACAACCAAACAAGGACAAAAGGTGCCGCATGGAGTCGAGACGTGTCGTACTCTATAACTTTCACATAAGTTAAAAGGTATAAACAATAAAATCTCCTAATCGTGACTTCGGTCGATAGCCTATCGCAGCACAATAACCAACCCAACAATCAAACAAGAACATGGGTTGGATCATGTACCATGATAGACCATGTTCCTCAGTCATTCACAGAAGTAGCACTCCACAACCAGAATAAGTCTTCCGTTCATAACTTCGGTCCACAGCCTGTCATAGTACGATAACCAACCCAACAATCAAACAAGAACATGGGCTGGATCACGTACCATGACAGTCCGCTTCCCTCAGTTATTCACGGAAGGTAATAGGATACAAGCAAGTCGTTTTTACGGCCAATCAAGTCTACGAGTTTCTAGTGGGACGAGGTTATCCTCGCATCATGTTATGTAGAAATCCTCAGATCGTATCTTTCCAGCAAGGCTAGCCAACCCGGGGGTTCGCGTAGACAGGTATGATTGAGCACCGGTCCCTCGTAAGGCCACCTTGCCAAAACATATAATATATAGCAGGAATTAATCGGATACAGTCATCCACTCGTTGCAGATGACACAGTATCCGTGGAGACCAGCCGGCGCGTCAAGACAATATCTCAAGGCGACTGGTGTAACACGATCTCGGGATTTTGCCCTCCCATGCATCTAGTACATTTAGTTGTCCAATTTAACCCTAGGTGAAATCTTGGACTCACATGCTGTGGCCTGCATGATTATCCTCCTAAAGTCATACTTTAGTACGAGTACCCCAAGGAGGATCCATGTCAATTAGTATGTCAACATGTTCTACCCTCCTTAGTGTAATGTATCATTACAAATACGCCACGTGGAGTTACGAGTCATTTGTCGAGCATGAACAAGAACTGGGACATTCAGGTACATGTATCAGGTGGGAACGCTTTGTTCACCAAGGCCACATTAGTGCTCATATCATGCTCAGGACAAAAGGCGTAAGGATATATAGCATACACAAACATTCACCTATATATATATAAGAAAATATAATATATAAGAGCCCAGGTCAGAATGCGCATGGTCAAATGCGCAGGAGTCAAAACGCACAGGGTTAGATTGCGCAGGGGTCAAACGCGCATGGTTAGATTGCGCAGGGTCAAGCGCGCATGGTTAGATTGCGCAGGGTCAAGCGCGCATGGTTAGATTGCGCAGGGTCAAGCGCACATGGTTAGATTGCGTAGGGTCAAGCGCGCATGGTTAGATTGCGCAGGGTCAAGCGCGCAGGGTTAGGCTGCGCCGGCATTAGACTGCGCAGCGGTTAGATGGCACAGGAGATTGATTGCGCCAAAGTCGGGTTGCGCACGGATCAGGTTGCGCAGGGAATGGATTGCGCCAGAGCTAAGGAGCGCCAGCGCAGTTCAGCTCAGCGCAATACGCTGGCCGAAGGGTTGCGCAATTCGTCAAAAGACGAGCTGCGCAGTTCAACTTGCGCTAAAGAGCGCAGGCTGAAGGGTCTTCTCTTCCAGGCCGAGAGCCTCCTCAAGAACACCAAAAACTTTCAATTTTCATAACTTGACCAAATCAAAACCAAATCTAGATTTTCAAAGTTCTAACTTGAGTGAAATTGAATTCTCTTCCACATGGAAGCATCAAAACCCACAAAATTCTAACGAAAATAGATCAAAACCATGTAAATCCGAAAATGGAGAAAACTTAGATCTACAAAAATCAAAGCTTCAAAATGGAAATTTTTAAGTTCTAAACTAGTATAGATTGAGGAGAAGAACATATTTTGACAAATAATTTTGTAAGAAATTATTAACAAAATATAAATCCATCTCTTGAGCAAGTTGGCACTTGCCTTGGTTGATGGAGGAAATATTTGGTTGGTGGAGGAAATAAATGAGAGGAAGTAAATGAGAGGAGAGAGATTGAGATGAGTTATATAAAGATCTTGGACCCATGGGTTCATGATGAACCAAAGGGTTCATGATGAACCATTGGTGAACCAAGAATAGGTTACCCAAATGAGCCAAAACTGTAGGCCCAAATGCAGAAAATAATTTAGGAAATAATATTTTGTCGAATATTTTTGGGGAATGCATGAAGAAATACAGCATAATAAATATCGTATAAATACAAGATAAATACAATTTATCGGTTTACGTATTAAAGATACGTATTCCAGGATCGGGGAGTGACAATATAAAATGGACGTTAAATATCTAATAAAATATCAATATACAGGGCTATAGAAGATCGTCAGACTGCGCTCAAGTCAGGCTGCGCTCAAGTCAGGCTACGCTCAAGTCAGGCTACGCTCAAGTCAGGCTACGCTCAAGTCAGACTACGCTCAAGTCAGCGTACGCTCAGGTCAGGCGACGCTCAAGTCAGACTACGCTCAAGTCAGCGTACGCTCAGGTCAGGCTACGCTTAAGTCAGACTACGCTCAAGTCAGCGTACGCTCAGGTCAGGCTACGCTCAAGTCAGGCTACGCTCAAGTCAGCGTACGCTCAGGTCAGGCTACGCTCAAGTCAGGCTACGCTCAAGTCAGACTACGCTCAAGTCAGCGTACGCTCAGGTCAGGCTAGCGTATGGACTCCATACGACTCCTCTTCAAGGCAGTGTATGTACTCCATATGACTCCTCATCAAGACAGCGTATGTAAGTCATACGCCTCCAAAAGGCAGCGTATGTAAGTCATACGCCTCCAAAAGACAGCGTATGAGTCAGATTGCTCTGCGCTAAAGAGCACGTGCAGCTCAGTGGCGCAAGCTAAAAAGCTCACGCACACTGCTCACTGTCTTCTCCAAACCAGCAAGAACTCCATGGTTTGAACCCAAAGCTTCAAAAGTCCATAACTTGGTCAAAATAAGTCCAAATCCAACTTTTCAAAGGTCAAAATTGGGTAGAATAAAATTCTCTACAACATGGAACCATCAAAACTTAAAAACAAAGAAGTTTGATAGATCAAAACCACCAAAATCCGAAAATAACTAATTTTTAGATCTACAAAAATTAAAGCCTCAAAATGGAAAATGACAAGTTCTAATGTGTCTTAGAAACATGAGGAGAAGCTAATGGAACAACAAAAATGGAGATCCATCGAGAAGCAAGTTGGCACTTGCCTCTCTCTTCTAGGTTGGTGGGGGAGTTATGAGGAAGAAGAAGAGTAATGAAGAGAGAGAAAGGGATTGGGGCTTTAAATGGTGATGGTGGGTTCAGTTCATGATGAACCACCATAACCCGAAAATAAACCAACCTAGGCCAAACCTAAAGTAAGCTACAGCAAAGAATAAAAGCAGGAAGTAAAATACAGAAAATTAATTGCAGGAAATTAATTAACATGAATTTAAAGAGATTTAAATACAAAACAATACATGATAAATATTTAAATAAATATACTAAAGCAGTACATGTATTAAAAATATGTATTCTGGGAACGGAGAGTGACACTACCACCACCCCCATTTAAAATCCCAAAACCCTTTCTCTCTCTTCATTTACTCCTTCTCCATTACTCTTCTTCTTCATCCTCCATAATTTTCCTCACCTATCCAGCCGCATAGGCAAGTGCCAACTTGCTTCTTGATGGATTTTTATTTTTGTTGTTCCATTGTCTTCCTCTCAAGATTCTTAGATACTTTAGTACTTAGCATTTTCAATTTTCATGGCTCATTTCATGTAGATCTAAGTTTAATATATTTTTAGAATTTTTAGGTTTTGATCTAGTAACTTTGTTATTTTTCAAGTTTAGATGGTTCCATGTTGTAGGAAATTTGATTCTACCCAATTTAGACCATTGGAAGTCCTGATTTCGACTTATTTTGAGTAATTTATGGTCTTTTGGTTCATGGGTTTTCATGGCCATTGGAGGCTGGTTGGGGAAGATGAGCAGTGCATACTGTTTCCTGTCCTATGCTGTTTGTTGGCAAAAAGCTGTTGCCTGCTGTTTGCTGGCGCATGCTGTTTGCTGGCGCATGCTATTCCTGGCGCATGCTGTTTGCTGGCAAAAAGCTGTTACCTGCTGTTTGCTAGCGTATGCTGTTTACTGGCGCATGCTGTTTGCTGGCAAAAAGCTGTTGCATGCTATTTGCTGGCGCATGCTGTTTGCTGGCGCATGCTGTTTGCTGGCGCATGCTGTTTGCTGGCGCATGCTATCCTGGCGCATGCTGTTTCCTAGCGCATGCTGTTTGCTGACAAAAAGCTGTTGCCTGCTATTTGCTGGCGCATGCTGTTTGCTGGCGCATGCTGTCCTGGCGCATGCTATTTCCTGGCGTATGCTGTTTCCTAGCGCATGCTGTCCTGGCGCATGCTGTTTCTTGGCGTATACTGTTTCCTGGCGCATGCTGTTTCCTGGCGCATGCTGTTTCCTGACGCTTGCTGTCCTGACGCATGCTGTTTCCTGGCGCATGTTGTTTCCTGGCACATGCTGTTTCTTGGCGCATGATGTCCTGACACATGCTGTTTCATGGCACATGCTGTGTTCCTGGCATATGCTGTTTCTTGGCGCATGCTGTCCTGGCACATGCTGTTTCATGACGCATGCTGTTTCCTGGCACATGCTGTTTCTTGGCATATGTTGTCCTGGCACATGCTGTTTCCTAGCGCATGCTATTTCTGTGGTCGCATGCTGTTGACTGCTATTTTTCGTGGCCGTATGGCACTTCCTGGCCGCATGAGATCCTGACCATATATGCATTCTCAGCCGCATGAACTTCTATAATTTCCTGGCCGCATGAACTCTGGCCCATGATGCCTTTTGACTGATTCTTGTCCCGAATTAACATTGATTGATATTGATTGTGACTTGACTAATAATTGATCATGCGTTCCTAGTTGGAACTAAGAGACTGGCTAGTCGTCTTATTGAATTGAATGAATGAGACACGTTCATATTAATTATGAACTATTGTAATCGATTGGCCGATCCCGAATATTGGCATACAGGCATATGCAGGCTTCAATTTATTTATTTTTCTATAAAAGCAGCATGTGTACCTTATGGTCAAGGTATGATTTATTCCGTGGTTAGTTTTAATTGTTGCATTACGCTATGTAAGACCTACAACCTAACCGCACATGTATCGTTGTAGAGTTGGGCATATCGTACTTTGTACGGAAGTACTCATTCTGAATGACCATGATCCACGGCATGTGATTTCACTTAACATAGAGGCTACTAAGTTAAATAAAATAAGACAAAAAAAATATGGTGGGAACCTGTTTAATTAACAAAATTTGACAACATATTTAAAAATGTGAAGTTTCTAACCTCAATATTTTATTTTTCGAATATTTGACTGAATTTTTTAACCTATTTTATTTATAATGAGCCGATTAATGCTTGTACTTTTGGTCCCCAATTTTCCCGTTTGCCGAATTGCTAAAGAGGCTCGGGGCTAAGCCATAGGGTCCAAAACTTGGACCATAAGCGTTATACCTTGCCCGACCCGATCCGACCCGGCAGCAGCCCTATATGTTCCAATTTAGGGTTTTTCTAGGGTTGTGAATCAGCTCGTCTTCTTCCTCCTCCTCCTCCGAAACTCTCTACACAGCCATGGCCGGAAAAAAGAGGAAGGACCAATCGAATCCGCCACAGCAGCACCGTCAGTCCCTCGCCGCCGCCGACGACGAAGACGGCTCCGTCTCCCTCTCCAAGAGGCGTTCCCGCACTCCCAAACAGCACCAGACCGACCAAAAGGCATTCTTTTACTCCTTCCTCTTCCTCTCAGCCGTGTCCGTGCCCGTGTCGTCTCGTATTCGTGTCCGTTCAACATAGTTTCTGATTTGTTACTACTTGTGTGCAGTTGATCGATTCGAATCTCAGCTCCAAGATCCTCAAGCAAGCCCTGTCCCAGCAGAAGGAAATCCAGGAGGAGGAGGACGCCGCCGACACGACGAAGCCCACCTCTTTCGCTGCCATCACGGAGAACACTAACGACGAGGAGGACGACGACGTCGACAGCTTCGAGGGGTTCTCGGAAACGCAGAGCGTCTACGATGGCGGAGTTGTGAGTTTTTTGTTGGGGAGAAAGTGTATTTTCATGGGATCGGAGAAAGATTGGTTTTTTATGGGTTTGTTCTGTTTTGGGTTTTGGTAGGTGGAGATTGACGAGGAGGACGAGAGGGTGCTGGCGGCTTTTATGTCCAAGGACGGAGGGGCGCAGCCCACTCTGGCGGACCTTATCATCCAGAAAATCAAGGAGAAGGATGCCGCAGTCACCGGTGAGATGTTTGTCGTGGCACTTCTTTTGTTTTTATGGGAATGCGTTCAGTATAAGTTATCGGTTTTACAATTATACGGCTGTACGACATGAACATATTTTAGGCTCCGGAACCATGTTATTTAAGGATTACGAGCTAGGGAGCAAGGGCACTTGAAAAGTCAGTGCCATGTCGTGTCGGACACGCGACATGGCAAAATATGCTAGGTCACTCCAAAATCAGTGTTGTTTGTATTCTGTTATTTTGTGTTGTATTAGAGTCCAGTGTTCTAAAATTTGCTATGCAGATTCCGTGCGGAGGAGAGACGCCTAGCGCCTAGGTGCAGAACAATTTTTTTTTGTAACAACTTATATAGTGTTATATCACAATGAAACACACTTAATAAAGAAATCATCAACATGTATTCTCTCATTATCATGATTCATGAAGACAACATTATTACATTATTTCATAATGAAACACTTAATAAAGAAATTATAACATCCATAATATAATTTGGAAATTTAATGTTCTAAATCCAAATCCAAACAACATATCCACAATAAAAATAAGCATAAAAAAAATCTTAAAATTCGAACAACCGCACAAGGCCGAATATAGCCGAACAACCGCACAGACTCCCCGAATAGGGGATTTTCGGTTCGGCCTAGGGCTACCTAGCGCCTATGCCGATTTTTTGAACACTGTTAGAGTCAATGCAATTCATATTAACAATGTGTGTTTTAATGTGTTATGTTGTTTATATTATTATACACAATATATTAATGTTTCATAAGTTTTAGAATGACAAAAAGCTGACTAGAACATTTAATGAAGTTTGTTGCCCACGAATAGTTCTTAGGCATCGGAGGTTGCTTTAAATGAACCTCCTTTTTGCTCAAGAGTTGCTTTAACAGGTTGATCTACACCTGTTAACCTGCACATTGAGCATGTTTACGCTGTTATTTTAAGCGGTTTTCATTTCGTGCTCCTTGACTCCTTGGGTGGTTATTGATTAATTGGATCACTCGGTTAATTAGTCACAATTAGTGGCCACTGGGAATTTCCGATTACTCGGTTACCCAATTAATCCGATTAAGCTGCTGATTACTCGGCCGATTGATCGCCGGTTAGTATGATTAATAGAACACGTGTTTAGATACTTCTGTTGGATCATCACTGCATTAAGTGGGTGATCATTCAACCAGAAATTTCTAGGTGTTTGCATGATTGGCAACATAGTTCAATTGATAACTAGCCATCAAGGACCAAGATTACAATGAAACTGCTTAATATAACATTGGAACAATATAAGTCCCCACACAATTTATGCTGGAAGTTGTTCTCTAGCTGTTATTAACTCAATGCAATGAATGCATACTGATTTTCTGGGTTAAATTTTATGCTTTTTCCTTTAAATTTATTTGCATCATTTGTTGCAGGACTATTCTAGTGTCTTCCAACAGTGCTCACTGAATTTGATGTAGCCTCGCCCTATTGTGATAAATCCGCTAGTCTATGATATTTGTTTGTTATGTTTTACATGATTTTACTGTGGTATGTTTTTGGAGTTGGTAATTATTTATTTCATAGGAATACTAGTCTACAACTACACCATGATGTAGAAGGATTTTAAATTCCTCTTTTTTTTATAACACCAGTTTCTGCCTGCTGTATGCATGATGAGATTGTCAAGTGAATAAAGTACACGTCATTTATATATTGAATACTTTTAGTAACGATCAGAGAGATGGTATAGCCATTTTCTTCTTCTTCTAACTATTGGTGTTTTATTCTTCCCCTTATATGGCCACAGAAGCACGGCCACTCCCCAAATTGGATGGTAACATCATAGAGCTGTATAAGGGGTATGTTACTTGTCATTTTGCTGTGATTTCTGTTTCGTGATATTTATATGCACAGAAGATGAAGTTGTTCCTACTGCAGAGTTGGAAAGTTGATGAGTAGATACACAAATGGGAAAATACCAAAAGCATTTAAAGGCATTCCGGCACTAGAGGTCTGGGAAGACATATTATATTTGACTGAGCCCGAAAATTGGTCCCCAAATGCAATGTTTCAGGCCACACGGATATTCTCTTCAAACTTGGGTGTCAAGAAGGCCCAGAGATTTTACAACCTTGTTCTACTTCCGCGCATTAGGGAAGATATTCGAAAGAACAAAGTACTTCATTTTGCTCTATATCAAGCCTTGAAAAAATCTCTTTACAAGCCAGCTGCCTTCAACAAGGGAATTCTATTACCTCTATGTCAGGTTTGCTACTAAAACTGTATCAGGTGATTGTTGTCGTCCTTGTGGTGGAAAGATAGCTTATTTCAATTGCTTGTAACCGAAATGGACTACACTTGAAGCACAATCCTGAAAACAAGTTCTAGCCTTAATATCTTCCATATCCTGTCTCTCACACAGAAACACATGCATGCATAATCATATTTTCACATTTACCGAGGCTCGTGCACTGGCCGAAATCTTTCAATCAAACTGGCCGAAATCTTTCAATTTTGATTGCAACTACTTCTGGTACTTCTGCTGTGCAGGGACAGACTGGGGATAGGGAGAGGAAGAATGCTAATGTATCAGAACTGGTGCTGGTTGTTATTGATATTTTCAGGGTGGGGTGGGATTGGGTGTTTAAGGGAGGGGTAAACTTGGATGTTGCTATGGCAGATGAGTTGCTCAAGTTTCGTTGTCTAAAACTAAACATGACCACTTAAAAGTTGGGGAAACTAGGGAAGCCGTAGAAACTCGAGCTAGTTTTCATTTATTGACTTGTCTTGACAATTAGAAAGTGTGTTAGGAAACAAGTAAGCCCACTATCAAATTGGAACTACTACATGCTTTAGTTTCCATCCAAATTGATTGAAACTCTGCAGAACAAATATGACCCAATTGTTTATAACTATTTACTTTTTCAAAATCAAACACACACTCTTAACCCTCTATATTAATTATTTTTGTATTATTACATGTCATGATTAATGCCAAGTTTCTAGTTTCTAAAAAAACATACTATATTTTTTATTGGAAGCCCATTTTTCTTAACTTGTACTTTCTAGAAACAAAAAGAAACTAAGTTTCTTTGTTTCAAAAAGTTTCCATTTGCCAAATGAGCCCTTATATTGACCTGATCACAATTTATTCCATGCCAAGATTACAACAGATCTGTACTGTAAGGGCATGTTTGGCAACCGTAAACTATTTGAAGTTGGAAACTAGTTTCATTTGAGTTTCTAGAAACTAGAGAAAATATGTTTCCAAGCTTAAAAATGTTGTTTGTTTGCTAAAAACTAGAATAAGGAAACTAGAGAAACATGGTGACAATGTCACTATTAAAATAATTAAGGTGTGGACCATATTTATCAGGTTTGACTACTTCTGTAAAAGAAATATTAATAAACGTTGCCCCTAGTAGTTTCTTGAGTTTCTACTGTTTGAGATGGAAATTATATGAGCGGCATGAGCCTACAGTTTCCATTTATGCTTGTCCGGCAGAAAGTTCTGAAACTTAGTTTCCTACAAACAAACATATCCAATGTAGGATAATTTTCTACTAGTTTCCATGCTACTTTTTATTAGCAAAACAGGCCTAGTTTGATATTCGTCTATTATCAAACATCATTTCCCTCCACCTAGCCTAACTCGTAATTGTGACCAAAGTTCAAAATGTTCTATTCCTTATCCAGATTTTTATTGTCTTATGAAGAACTCTAACTCGTGCTGTGTTAGCTTGGCACTTCTACACATTGACTAGCATAGCGTTTTAGGGCCTATCGACATGCACGACACACCAAGCATAGAGAGGTTTGATAAACAATTGAGGAATAGAGTGCATATTGATTGGTTATTGATGTGAATCTATTAGTGAGACTTCGTTGATAAGTTAAATGGTATCATTATAGATAAAAGTAAAGAATCATAAATTTGGATATTTACTCAAAATATAATTTCTTTCATTTATGTTTCTATTGAATTCAAAGATTTTAGATATGCATATTCACATTTGGGATAAAGGCTTTGTTTTTGTATATGAACATTTCTCGTTAATTTTTTCAAAAGTCTGCAAATATCCATTACTGAAAAATAACACAAATATTTTGAAATCCATACTTTTCTCATATTTGTAGGGCTGATTTTAATCTGTCATTGCATGGTTTCTAGAATGACAATGAGGAAGCCATGCATAAAAAATATTTGAACTATCCAGAATAGTGTACAGCACTTGTAGTTTTTTTACTTATCCTAACCACCTAGCTAAACATTCATTATTTTACTTCATGATAAGGAATTTTCTTTCTTCATGATCCACAGTCAGGTACTTGCAGTCTTCGAGAAGCAGTCGTAGTAGGAAGCATTATTCATAAAGTTTCAATTCCCACTCTCCATTCAAGGTAACATGCTTGTGCCTGGAAAATGTAGTCCATTGATTTTTACGTTCATTTATTTATCAACATATTACTAATAGCAGGCAACTTACTGGGTTAGTATTTAATTCTGTCAAATGTATCTAATTGTGTTTTCCTTTTATTGGCTACAGTGCAGCATTAATGAAGCTGGCAGAAATGGAGTATTGTGGTACAACAAGGTAATTTCTTGTATGGATTATTGATCAAATTATGTGGTTCATAACTTCAAATTACATATTTGTTTCAAGATAAGATTTGTGAAATGTCAATGCAGTTCTTATAATATTTGGCTATGATGATATCTATGAGTCTCAGTCTTGGTGATAAATCCAGAATACTTGTTCACTTATAGTTTAGGCATCTTTTTGGGGCTTCATGTTGGCTCTGAAGAGTCATTACTTGCTGCCCATATTACAAGCTGTGTTTTAAGATGTAATATTATAGATAAGGCAAATATTATTGCTGAATTTTAGTGATTAGTAAATAAAGAGTAAACCAGACAGTTAAGTGGGGAATATGTTGGAATGATGACTTCAAGAGAGTCTGCACGAGATTTCACCGAGAACCATCGAAATTCTTGTAGTTCTGGCTGGAAGTTATCGACTAAAGTTTCAGTTAATATTGAAGATAAGAACATATTATGATAATGAAGGAAGGATATGTTTGGAAGATTGGAAATTTAAGAAAACACATCAGAGAAAAAGGAAAAAAGATATCCACAAATTGTTCTCCTTTCTCCTATTTAAAAGATAAGAGTACAAATCTCTAATGTGGTCCTCAGAGAGGGGCTCTGCAACAAATAGGGTTCCTAATTGACTTTAAGAAGAGTTTATGAAGGAAAAGAACACACATTAGAGTCATGCAACGATATTTGTCCATGTGCTCATTGTCCAGGCTACAACATCGCATTGTAGCATAATCCTTTATTCTATTGAGAATAGAATGCAGATCGATGCCATGCGGCTACTTGCCTATGCGCTCCTCGTTCAGGCTGCAACGTTACATAGCCTAATATTTTATTGCTTTTTTAAGCTCCACAATAGCAGTCATTAGATTGCCCAATCAAACTTAAATCCTAATTTAAACATAAATCCTGACATTATAGTCTTCATTGGTAAACATAAACTCTCTTATGGAGAAGGCCATAACATGTCCCGTGAGGATAAAGAATATCTTTGTACTCGTCTTGCTACCTGGCACAACACTTGTCTACTTGACCATTAGTAACTGTGCTGGTCAAGATTCTTTTGGGTGGTTTGGCAGAGAAATGTTTATGGTAAAGCTGATGTCAAGAGACTGCACAATAGCTACTAGTCAAGAGCCTCTGTTTCTGTTCCAAGCAGCTGAGTGTAATCCAATCCTAGAAATCTGGAGCAAACTTCTAAATGCATGGTTGTTCATTTCAAGAACAACAACCAAGGTGAGGCTTTGATACCAGGTGAAACAGAGGAGGAACTTGGTTTTCTGGAAAATTTATCATGAGATAGCTGACCAAACATGCTAGTCTCTATTGACAAGTGAGGAAAGCTTGCATGGTTTGCATACACCTGCTACTTAACTTCCGTCTCGGAGACATTTAATTGGAATTATTCAATGCATTGTTATTTATCTGAATTTAGAATTTTAGATGTGCTTCTTGGCATCCATCAGATGTATTATTCTTTCTTGTTGGGCTAGAGGACAGACAATATATTTGAAGGGAGTTGTTTAGCGTTGGGCAGCAATGTGGTACAATTTATGCAGTGGGTTTGGAAGAAGAAAGAGAAACAATGTTGTAAAAATCGACCATATGGCTCCTTTGGACACAACTGTGCCACTTACAGTATGGGACTTGGATGTGGTATGGGTCTTACATAAGCCCATTTAAACTCATCTAAGCCTGTATGGTCCCACCTTAGCATGCCTAGGCCTCACAGTCATGAATATTGGTTTTTTGAAATGTTAGAAATGCATACCTTTATTCAAGTAAATGAATAAGAGTACAAATCTCTAATGTGGCCCTCAGAGAGGGGGGCTCTGCAACAAATAGGGTTCCTAATTGACTTTAAGATGAGTTTATGAAGGAAAAGAACACACATTAGAGTCATGCAACGATATTTGTCCATGTGCAAAGAATATCTTTGTACTTGTCTTGCTACCTGGCACAACACTTGTCTACTTGACCATTAGTAACTGTGCTGGTAAAGATTCTTTTGGGAGGTTTGACAAAGAAATGTTATGGTAAAGCTGATGTCAAGAGACTGCACAATAGCTACTAGTCAAGAGCCTCTGTTTCTGTTCCAAGCAGCTGAGTCTAATCCAATCCTAGAAATCTGGAGCAAACTTCTAAATGCATGGTTGTTCATTTCAAGAACAACAACCAAGGTGAGGCTTTGATACCAGGTGAAACAGAGGCGGAACTTGGTTTTCTGGAAAATTTATCATGAGATAGCTGACCAAACATGCTAGGCTCTATTGACAAGTGAGGAAAGCTTGCATGGTTTGCATACACCTGCTACTTAAGTTCCGTCTCAGAGACATTTAATTGGAATTATTCAATGCATTGTTATTTATCTGAATTTAGAAGTGCTTCTTGGCATCAGAGGACAAACAATATATTTGAGGGGAGCAGTGTTCTAAAAATCGGCCTAGGCGGCCGCCGGCCGCACCGAAAAGGCCCTAGGCGGCCGGCCTAGGCCCTGGGCGGGCCTAGGCGGCCCTCGTCGGACCTAGGCGGCCCTAGTCGGACCTAGGCGGCCCTAGGGTTAGGGTTAGGGTTATTTTTTTTGAAATTTTCAAGGAAAAAAAATCAAAAAAATAATTCATATTTGACAAAATTAAATACTTACCTGCCGCCGCCGACTGTTGCTGTTGCTGCTGCTGTCGTCGTCGTCGTCGTCGTGGAGGAAGGGAGCAGGGGAGAGGGGAGAAGGAGGGGAGCGGAGGGGAGGAGAGGGGAGGGGAGGAGGAGGGAAGAGCGGAGGGGAGGGGAGGAGGAGAGGAGAGGGGGGAGAGAAGTCTGCTGTGGACTCTCTCTCCTCTCCTCCCCCTTATGTGTGTGTGTCTTTTTTTTTTCTTTTTTTTTTCAAGTTAAAAAAAAATTTGAAGCAAAAACAAACATGGAATTCAAATCCATAACCTCATGTACCAATTGAAGTCTTAAGTATAGCTACACTAGCCATAAAAGCTCAATAGTTTTTGTGTCTATAAGTAACATACATGTTATTTATATATACACTCATGAGCAAAAAATAAAATAAAAATCAAATCAAATCGGCGCTAGTCGGGCCCTCAACGCACCGACTCCGTCTAGCGAAATCTATAACATTGGAGGGGAGTAGTTTAGCGTTGGGCAGCGATGTGGTACAATTTATGCAGTGGGTTTGGAAGAAGAAACAATGTTGTAAAAATCGACCATATGGCTCCTTTGGACACAACTGTGCCACTTACAGTATGGGACTTGGATGTGTTATGGGTATCACATAAGCCCATTTAAACTCATCTAAGCCTGTATGGTCCCACCTTAGCATGCCTAGGCCTCACAGTTATGAATATTGATTTTTTGAAATGTTAGAAATGCATACCTTTATTCAAGTAAATGAATTATTAGTAGTAATGATTGGTTATTTGATTGGTTGCATGATTTGCCTATATTTTTGGTTTACAACAACAATAAAGCATTTATCCCAAAGTTTGGGGTCGGCTGTCTGAATCCTTTTCTTTCATCATCTTTGGTAAGGGCCATATTCTCTGTAACCCTAATAGAAACCATATCCTTTCAATTTCACTCCATATTCATGTAGGCCTACCCCTAATCTTAACATGTCCTTTAAGTACTATCTTATGATTCCTCCTTACTGGTGTATCTATTGGTCTAAGTTGCACATGTCCAAAGCTCCTAAGATGATTTTCTCTTATCTCGTCCTCAACTAGCCCATCTCCAATCTCCCACAGATAAGCTCATTCCTTAACCTATCTTTCAACTAGCTTAGCATTCTAATTTCGGCTACATGAATTTTCTGGACATTCTTAATTGCCAAGACCCTGGTCCATGAAGCATGGCTGGTCATATAGCTATTCTATAGTATTTTCATTCAACTTCTATTTGTTTAGTTTGTTACTAACTAATTTAATTATTCAAGACAACCAATTTACTATCTGATCTACAATTACTTATGTTATTTGTTAGGATATATTTTAGTTTATTTATCTTGAGGCCTTCTTTATGTTATCAACATTATATATCTTTGTATGTATTCATGCAGGTAGGTGCATCTTCATGTGTAACTTGTCTATTTTTAACATCGAAAAATGCATAATGTCAACTAGGCATTGTTAAGCCCTACCTAGATTCCTAGGCACTAGGCTTCCTTCAGTTGTGTCGCACCAAATTAGCTCTTTCACAACATAAACAAGTTTGAAAATAAGGATATGCATAATGCAGCCTCAACTAAAGTGAGGACACTTGGAAGATGCATATATATTTTCCAGCACAATGAGACATCACCTCTTTAGACTAGTCATAGATACACAAGTTTAGTAGTACACATATTTAAGATGGACTAGTCATAGATACACAAGGTTAGTATTACACATATTTAAGGTGAGATTCCATGGTGTATGTTTACTTGTTATATAGTGTTACTCGATGATACTAAAGGAACAAAGAATTGCTACTAAAATAGAAAAGTGAAGCCTGAGTATCTAAAACTATTTGAAAGTACTAGCATGAAAACAAAATGTAGGAGAAGGAGCACTCCATCTTTGATCACTGAGAGATATCTAGAGCAATTTTTTGTTGCAATTTAGGATCAATCATTGAGGTTTAGAAGGGTGCTTTTTATTGAATTAACATATTGATGGTTGAACTAGAGTGCTTTGTGTTCATAGGATCAATGTTGTAGATGTGATGTTGGCTTAATGTCAGATTGTGTGTTAAAACGTCACACGTCGGAGAAATCACATAGGAGTTGAAGAGGTTTAGAAGGATGTTGTTTATTGAATTAACGTATTAATTATGGGTGTACATCAACTGGTTATAACCGACCGATATACAATTTTGGTGGCCGATTCGATTTAGTCGTTTATGCAAATTATATAACCAAATCCGAACTGCGTATCCTCAGTAAGTGAGTAGCTTGATTGACCGATTAGATGTGTCAGTCGGTCGGTCGGTCAATTCACTTAAAACTGATAGGTAGTTTAGCTCAACGGATAGAACATTAACAATTCTTTTGTGGCTTAAGAACATTTACAATTTAGTTCAATCAGACAAATATAATAAAACATTTGAAGTTTATTACATCTGAATATATTTCTCAAAAAAATCTAGCAAGATTCAAAGATATCATCTAACATGAAATGTAACAATGCAAGTCGTTCATATCCCGAGGAAATACCGCAACTTGGTCACCAATTGTGTGACAAGTTGTTTATTACTAGCTCACCTTATTGCATTGAACTACTCTGGTTAGGGTTCTAGGATTTTGGGATTAGCTTGGATTTTTTTAATGAAGAGAAAAGAGAGATCTAATAACATAAGTGAATAGAGAGTAATACGAAACGAGTGATTCTCTCATATGTCTCCTTTGTTTCCTAGCATCCAAAGTATTATGGAGAGAGGGAGAGGTGGTTGCTTGTGATTTCTGAAGAGCAAGGTTGAAGCTGCTTTTTGACTTTGGACTAGTATTTTTAGTCTAAACAGTATTAAAATGTTAATTACTAATCCATTTTGATATCCGACCCAAAATCATATATTATCAAACCCATTAACTCGTTAACTTTACATAGTAATCCCTCAATTTTTATATGGAAAAATTAATAAAATACTATATATATATATATATATATATATATATATATATATATATAGTTGCGGTTTATGATTTTTCTTTATTTAACCGACCAATCAATTTAACCGATTATATATATATATATATATATAGCATGGAATTGTTTAGAAACCATAACCGAACAGTCTGCCAACCAGTTCGATCGATTAACCGTTTTTTCGGTTAATTGTGTACAACCCTAGTATTGATCCTTGTTCGGCTAATTGTGCACCCTTTGTATTGATGATTGAACTAAAGTGCTTTGTGTTTGTAGTTTCAAGGTTGTAGATGAGATGTTGAATTAATGTCACATTAGGTGTTAAAATATTAAATGGAGTCTAACACCATTATAGAATCAACAACTAATGTTAACCATCATCAAAAATCAACTATTACAATTTCATAATAATAGAAATAACAAAACCCTACAGATCATCGTCTTCCATATTAAAATCTTATCATGGACACTACCAATGATTTTGTATCCTTCATCACAAACATTTTAAAATACAAAACCTATTAATTAGAATAGAAATATTAGTTGATTTTGATACGTTTGATAGTGTTCTACCATTCAAATCCAGTTGGGGACGCATGATCTTGTTTATATTGACTTGACAACATCAAAAGTGAAGGTATTATCTACAATAGAAAAGGTACTATCAATTTTTTTGATGTGTTTAACTTGATAATTTTAATGCATTGTACACATGATCTTGTTTATATTGACTTGACAACATCAAAAGTGAAGGTATTATCTACAATAGAAAAGGTATCATCTACAATAGAAAAGGTATTATCAATTTTTTTGATGTGTTTAACTTGATAATTTTAATGCATTGTAGGTAGTTTAGTATAAACTCTGTGGCATTGCTTCATGTATATGTATATTTTTTGTGTGCTTAAAAGTCTTTCTATATAGGATGCTTCTCATCTAACTACAATATACATTTTTGTATGCTTAAAACTCTGCTGCTAAGCTAGAACCCTCACAAGAGTTTGACATTTCTATTATACTTATGATGGATTGCAGTTATATCATTAAGCTCTTTCTAGACAAGAAATATGCATTGCCATACCGGGTGCTTGATGCGGTTGTTGCACATTTCATGAGATTCATGGAGGACGAGAGGGACATGCCTGTAATATGGCACCAATCACTTCTCGCGTTTGTGCAAAGGTTAATTTTTGAATTTTACTTTGTCTCGTGCATGCCAATAAATGTGTTTTATATCATATGGATTTTATGAGTCTAGGCTCTTATGTTCTCATTCTGTGTTATTAAGAATACTATGCTGTCTAGTGGTTGATCTGTTAACATATGATATTAACAGATAGGTGGATACCATTTTGATTTTATTTTCTGCTCTTTAGATTATAAGTGCATATTTACTCAAGGAAATTGGTTAATTTTATTCAACTTCACCTGCCTATTAGCAATAGAAGTCATACGATTTTGTATTATTTGTTAAGGTTAAAAGACGAAAGGAATTGAGAGTTCACAGTGGCAATTAAGGTAAATATCGGCAGTGAGCAAGCAAGTCTATTCACTATTTTATCCCATTCATGAAGCCAAAGGCTCTTCATAAAAAAAAGCATGAGACACTGATGGAATTTTCATATCATCCAATGGGAAATGGCTTCAATCACCAATAAGGGGGAGCATAGGTGGGATGTTCCTCACCACACTCACTTTGGATACCTAGATCATGGTTTCATGTATTTGTAACATAGTTACATACAAGGTTTTTTATTCCATCATGGTGCTTCACTATTGAATCTACTGCCGTTCCTTTTATCTGAGTTGATTGGTGCTATCATGGCCCTAGATTTGTCGAGTTACAGTTTGGAAAATTACTACTTGGTATAGACTATAGGAATCAGTTTTACGATAATTGAGAAGATGTGCTTTTGTGTACATTGCTAAGTGAATTTTTTTCTACTTCTCTGAAATGAAGTTTCTGTTTTTAATAACATTGTTTGAATTTTTATTTTTGGTATAATATAACATGTCATTAGGATCTAGCCTTTTTGAAATGGTCCTATTATGATTTTACCAAATAATGATTAAATAAATATACGTGTAATGGGTTCACCTGTAGTTGCTTTCCTTGAAAGCTTGGATTTGTAAATTTGTTGCATTTGTATATCTATATGAGACTGTGCCAACTTATTCTTTTATCATAATTGGAAAGCTGTGCCTTTTTGTGTACATTGATAACTTTTATGTTTTCTTACGTTATGAATTTTCTGCTTCTTTGAGAATGTGATTTCAAATTTATTCAAGTTATGATAGAACATGATATAAAAAACCTTGTTGAATGGTCTTATGTTGATTTTATTAATTAACCATTAATGAAATATACTTGGATCGAGTTCATCTGTAATTGCTTCCCTTGAAAGCTTGGTTTTGTAGTTTTGTCGCATTTATGTATCTATGTGAAACTGGTGCACAACAGGTACAAGAATGAGCTGACAAAGGCAGATAAGGACAATCTAGATCGCTTACTTCAACGTCAGAAGCATCACTTGGTATGGATCTGATGATTATTATATTAGATATTTACTGTTGATTTCTTTTAACAAAATGGATATTTGAATAGATATATTTTCTCTATATAGGTTACACCTGAAATCCGTAGGGAACTGAAGAACAGCCATAATCGAGGAGAAAAGGCAGCTGACAATATGTCAATATATATCCTTTTATAACTATTTACTATTGCTTCACTTTCATATTGATGTTTCTTTTTTTAATCGATTAAGCACATCAGAAATCATTGAATTTTGAACAGGTTTGTCCTTTTAAGTTTTTATTTTAGGTAAGTATACTTTTATAGTTGTGAGTTGTCTTCATTGGTGTCGGTATTTGGTAATATATTACACCAATTATGCCAATGTGTGAAGCTGTTTAATATACAAGCAGCCATTCATATCCGGACCTCGCCCATGTTTCCCGTGCCTGACTTAAGGAACCAGGTTAATTTTGGTTGGTTCGGGTTGGGTTGCCTATATGCCTTCTTGGATATCTTAGAAGAAAGCAATAATACTGCGAGACAAAAGACTTGAACGTGCAATCACATGAACGAATCAAAATGCTATAGCTACTGTGCTACAACACAACATCTTCATTGCATGAGCAATATAAGACCACTTAAAATATTGGACAAGAAGGTCAAAATGTTACATGATCAAAACTGAATCCAACCTATTTATCATACAATTTAGTCATGGCAACGTGTTTCTGATGCAAATCCATTTGTGTCCGACTCGCATGCTAATTTCATTGGGTATGAATTGGATTATGCTAATAATATATTTATATCCTGTCGATGTATCTAGGAAGGTGTTCATATGGTATTATCAATGTCATGGATCACACTCGATCATGGTTACTAAAACGCAACGAAGAGCAGTAAAGTGCCTCGCTTCGTCTGAAGCGAGGCGACAAATACTGCTGAAATACTGTACAAATGGAATACTGTTCAGGTAATATGTACAAATGGAATGCATTATGATCAATTGAGTTCATTCGATTTGGTAAAAGTGCATGCATGTTGATTCAGCTTAACATTTGCTGTTCAGGTGCAGTGCAGTAGAACAATAGTAAAATCACAATTTAATATTGATGTTTGGGAACACAAATAGCGTGAAAACTTATTGTTCGACGCCTGAGGTGCTTTCCCTTCAGCACCTATTACTAGCTTGCCAGATTGATTGGCAAAGCCAATGTTTTATGTTATTGATAGTGATAACAGTAATGACAATGACAAGTTATGTCGGCAACTGCTGAAATACTGTTCAGATAATATGTACAACTGGAATGCATTATGATCAATTGAGTTCATTCGATTTGGTAAAACATGCATGTTGATTCAGCTTAACATTTGCTGTTCAGGTGCAGTGCAGTAGAACAATAGTAATGGAATCACAATTTAATATTGATGTTTGGGAACACGAATAGCGTGAAAACTTATCAGGAATACTATGAAATTTTAGTTACACTTGAATGTAATTAATTATGCATTCTATGATTCATAAAAAGCCATTCTATGATATTCTTAAGAAACAAGATCATCCCAGCATCAAGATTTGAACAAACATGGCATTAATAAGCTGTTTCATTTTGGCAAGATAGCAAGTAATGGTATTCATGCTGGCTAACCAGGCACATTTTTGCATGTTCTGATGGTTTGTGCAGTATTGTTCTTATATCTAAACCAAATTGTGATAATGTGATGATCCGTTTCTTTCTGGTGTCTAGGAAATCTAGAACATACCTTATGAACATACATCTTCCAGAAATTCGACCATGATCCCGAGCGCTCTTTGATTATTACATTATTCAATTTTCTTGTTAGTTTGGCAGTTTATATATGAAATTTTTAGCTGTTGTTTCCTTGACATGCCTTACCTTATGTTATTAATAAACCAATTGAAGAAGACAGATGGGATTATCCAGAAGTTCCTATGGAAGAGGACTGAAGGTGAAACTCCGCTCTGCACGTCGACTATCCTTGCTTCATCTGTAGCAGTTTTCAGTCGTTTCCCATTAATTGCCAGCGTCTGCCATGCAGTGTATTGTGCAATCCAAATACCGGAGGTTAACTTTTTGGAGCTGGTTGCTTAAATTTGGAGACCGCCAGCTATAGTTGATGCACAATGGTGTTAACAATTTTGTCAGTAATTATGCTAGAGGGAAATTACAAGTTGGAACCGATATTTTGGTCAAGGATGTGATTCAAGTTTGGAGTATGTTCCAACTCTTTGTTCTTTAATATTTTTATTTATTTTATTTGTCACCAGAGAACCCCTATGCTCAATTGTTGTAAAAGAATTAAGTCCCCGATAGGTTGCGCTTATTGCAAGTGCTGTGGTAAATGATTTATATATTCCACCTTTTGTGGAAAGTTTGAACGATAAGAACCAAATGTCTTGCTTGAGCTTGGCAGGGTTTTGCTAGAATTGGTCATTTCAGAGTATTCAGTTATAAAAAGTTCTGTAGTAGGAGAGTTATGCGAGGTTTATGCTTGCATTTTGATGTACTTAATATCTGGATGTAACCTAACTTGAGCTAATTAGGACATTAAAGCTACTTTATGCTGGGTTTGCACACTATTCATGTGCTCTACTGTTGATTTTTGCACAACATGCGATCTTATTTATCACAGTAATTAAGTGCCTTTCTGTTGATATTATGGTGTGTTTCATGAAATTTGAAAAGCATCTATTAACAGAGGTGGAGACCTGTAGGGTTGTTTGTCACAGTAATAAGAGCCTTTCTGGTTACATCGTTATGGATACATTATTATAAGCTTCCATTTATTGTGTTATCGGCAATCAAATGTAGCAACCATATCTATTTGCATTTTGCAGCAGTGCCTAAAACTACTTTGTTTTCCTTTGAAACAAAGCCGTTGGAAACTAACAACAATTTGTTTTCCAATGTTCTGTATCAAACATTGCATTGGTCAGTTTTACTCCCACGGTGACTGGCAATTTCTGTACTTCCATTCCAGAACTTCCTATCAAGAAGGCTTACTAGAACTTCCTATCAAGACTGGACTGCAAATTCAATAGTTTTAACATAATTCTAAAATGTTCCAAGTAACAAAATTTCAGCACAATCCTGATGATGACAGTAAACTGCAACAACTCTGTTAGCATCATAAAGTGGAACAGTAGAGGCAGCAGCTGTTTGACTCATGTCATGCAACTTCAAAAAACTATTTAACATATGTATGAAGGGAAAGCTCTTGTAAAATAGATATGGCTGTCGGCTGACGAGCCGACATCACTATTAGAGCATTTTCAGGTAAAATCCCACTCTTGGGAACTCGGTACTTATAGAAACTACTCCGAAAAGGAAAACATACAACGAGAAAAGATGACAGATATTAGATAAGTTAGTGATAGCCCTGAAACTGGCTAAGGAAAAATGAGAAGCCCATGGGGAGGGTGCAGTGCCCATGGAGGCTGTAAACCTTTGCGAGCAAGCACCCACTTGACAGCTTCATGCGACTTAGCCTGCCTATCATAGCTGCAGTATGTTCTAGAGTTTCTACGCTGATGTGCCGGGCAAATCATCATCAGTTGTCTGGAGTTCAACATGCGGTTTTGGAGATGGCTTGCTCTCGACAGGAGGTGGAAGTGGCCTATTCGGTAGAACCTGCTCAACTTTTTCAGGGGGGACGTCAAGCTGCATTGTACAAAGCAACAATGTTAAACCATGCATTACAAATAATTTTACCTGGTGGTCTATCAAGCATGTGATCCAAAAACAGCAGAACAAGGGACGATAACAAAAACAAGAACAAAATTGCTTGCACCGGTATAAATTTTAAAGGAATTCAAGGAAACAATATGGTCGAGTGAAAATGAAAATAAAAGAGATTATAATTTAGTTACTACCGTTAATTGCATATTGTACTCTGACCATTTTGTTTCTTGTTTCGTATGTTTGTTAAGTGCGCACACACACAGATACATGTGCATGCACACAACAGTAGAGAAGGCTATAACCTTGAGCAACTAAGCTTGCACCTGCATTCAATGATATGCGAAAGACATCACGAACCGACAGCTCCAAGATCAGAGCTAAGGACGCAAAAAGTTATAGGCTACAATTACATACCTTAACTGTCATAAAAAATGACTAAGCATCCTGTGGTGGCTAGGTTCAAGCTATTACCATGTATTGCTTCGGCTCCATATTGATGTTAAATTTTATAGGAATTCAAGGAAACAATATGATCGAGGGAAAAATAAAAGAAAAAGGGATCATAAATTAGAGTTACTACTGTTAATTGCATATTCTACTCTGACCATTTGTTTCTCATTTCGTATGTGTTTCAGTGCACACACAGATACATGTGCATGCACACAACAATAGAGAAGGCTATAACCTTGAGCAACTAAGCTTGCACCTGCATTCAATGATATGCGAAAGACATATCACGAAGCCATAGCTCCAAGATCAGAGCTAAAGACGCAAAAAGTTATAGGCTACAATTACATTAACTGTCATAAATAATGACTAAGCATCCTGTGGTGGCTAGGCTCAATCTATTACCATGTATTGCTTCGGCTCCATATTGATGTTAAGTTCACTTGTTCAGGGCAGGCTAACACTAAAAGCAACAAGTCGATGTATACAGACCACTAAAGCTGATATCTAACGACAAGTCATGCTAACTTGAAAAGAGGCTCCAAGAGGACATCTCAGACATGGTTAATTATGGTTTAATCCAGACAGTAAAAGTTCCCTCATTCACAAAATGCAATTTAATGTCTTTCAATATAGGGTCATGAGAAATGCTAATATGACTTGGGTTGAAGAAGAATCTTAAAGCATAATATGAAGTCGTCTCATCTGAACTTCTACGAAATAATAACTAGTGCATAACGGAAACACATGATTTATAATATTTTTTTTTACTTCATCATACTACAAATTTTTACACAAAATGAGAACAGCAAAAATTGCTTTGCAGGCATCATGGTCTTTTGAAGAAATTCTTTATGCCAGAGGAATTTAGTTGTTAACAACCAATGTAACAACTCAAAGGAACCACTCACATGGGAAGCTGTTACACTACTGAACAAGGTATCGGCAAAATATTATTTTTACTGTAGAACCTAAGATTCAGTATGGATTCATGGTAGCCATGTCATTTATAAAATACTTCTATGCTTATGACTCCCGAGGACTTATTCTTCATTATGTTTCCTTTGTGCGTCTCCATTTCCACATTGCAAGCAATTAAGCCTATTAGCTATGAAAATGTAATAAAATGTAACATACATAAGAATATAAATCTCATAATTTCCCCTTCTAACAGTAGTTAGCTAAATAGTGGTTTTCACATACTTATAAATAGCTGACATCACGTATGAATAACTAGCATAATGTTCACATTGCAAACATCCTACTTCATAGGGAAGAGGGTGTTGATTGGCACGACTGTAAGGCTTGCTGCTTGTGTCCTAGAGGATGCGGTCTGAGTCCCAGAGACAGCCTCCACTTATACATGGGGGTAGGAATGCGTACACCTTGACACTCCCCAGACCCTACCCTGCATAAGCGGGAGCCTCAAACCACTGGTATGGCCTCTTATCCTACTTCATAAGGGATTAATCTACAACTAATCATCCAAAGTCCAAAGGTAAACTACAGACGATGTAGAAGACTAGCAAGCATATTTCACTAAGAATTTTATACCCCAAGAACCCCAATGTACTAAGTAAACAGTGTAGGCCATGAGTCGTTCACCTGTGAGATGCTAGACGATCTTAATTTAACTCGTGCACAATAACAATACAGCCTCCATCCGAACGAAATTGTCCCAAATTCCAACTCTATGATATAAAATATGGATCTTAGCTAATGGAATCCAGCAAAAAATACTAGTTAGATGATCATGCCCCGACTAACACCACTCATGTACAACTTCGTATAAAAGAAGTCAATCATGTTACAACCCTCCGGCCCACTAGACAACATTATCAGTAATAAACAAAAGAACGAAGACAAAAAAAGCGTCGTTACTGTTTCTCTCAAATCAATTCATAAAAAATGTTACCTTGGCAATAAGGGATGAAGCAGAATAATCTAAAAAACAACATTCCTGAGGACAACCTAGGGTGAATCAGATGGAGAACTACCAGTGGGCAGTGGGAATTTAAGTTTAGAACTGTTTCAGTAATTATCAGTGCTTGTCAGAGTCTTCTATTATATTCAAAGAGTGTGTTTGCATCTATCTAACAAGGTTCTAAACGGTGGTAGGCGGGTGCACGACGGAGAGAGTCCGCCTACTGCCTAGGCATCACCCAGGCGGTCGATACATTTTGAACATTTTTTACTATTTTACCACTGTTTTTTTGCATAATATGCATATTTTAAGGGTGTTCCATGCATAACTAAGTTGTAGAACGAAGATTTATAAAGTTTTAGTTTTGTAAAGTGAACGACATGCCCATAATGCTTATAAAACTTTTTTGGCCAAAATATCTTGTTAGGTATTGCTCCGCCTAGGCGTCCGCGTCACCTCTGCTTATGCCGCCAGCCTCCGTTGGCCGCCTACTCCACCGCCTACCAAAAAGCGGTGAGGAGAGAGACCACCTACCGCCTTAGGCGGCCGCCATTTAGAACACTGCTATCTAAGCTCAGGATTGCTTCGCCATTTAGAACACTGTTATCACCTCCGTACGATCTCTATCTTACATCAGTGTATATTTGGTTCATATTCATGCTTACTTAATTTATTCTCTTAACATATGCATGTGGTAGAAAAAGAACGCCCCTGTGCTATGAAGATCCAATCCAAAACTAATCCAAAGTCTGGGGAGTGTCAAGATGTACGGAGCTTTACCCCCACAATAGTTTTAAGAGGCAGTATTGGCATGGCGTGATGGTAACACAGATGTATGGACTTCTAGGCAACCAGGGGTGTCACAGTTAGCTCATTTCAAAACGCATACGCCAGGTATCGTTTGTGGCTTTTCCACGGTTTAGGTTTCTAGAGATACAAGATAGGCTAATTTGCAACTAAATATCACGAGATTCCATGATTTGCAAGTTGCTACCATAGACTATCAAAATTAGCAAGTTGCCACCCCAAACTATTACAGTTTTTTTAAAAAAAATACATTGAACTTTTCCTTAATTTACAACTTGTACCCCTAATGCCGTTAAGTCATTAACAATGGTGCCCATCATATTATAACATTTCTTGGTACCCTACCTTACCAGCATAGAGTAGCAAGTTGCAACCATGAAAAATTCAAAGTACTTGGTTACTAATCACAATAATTTATGGTAGCAACTTGCTAATATTAATAGTTTAAGGTAGTAACTTGCAAATCAACATATATTTGTCAAATGCCCGTAGATCTCAATTATTTCTCTCAACACAGAGAGACCCAGGCTGCTTGTAGATCTCATAATACTTATCCACAACAACGCTGGAAAATGAATCTCGAGGATATTCAACAAAGTATTCTAATGGGGATGATGCCAGAAGTTACTATCAGGTAAGTTGAGAACTGAAAATTACCAGCTACTGAAAAATATTTGATGTTGATAAGCTCCAAATATCATCATTGAATCTAGGGCTTGTTAAAATTTGTGCTAGACCCTTAACTAGAAGCGATCTAAATGCTGCCATCTTTATTTGTTTGAGAGAACATAGGCATACTTGATTTCAGGAATTGCTGTTGGGACAACTGAAGCTAGCCTTTAAAAACTGCAATGTTTTTCAACATTTTCCAGATTATTTGATCTCCTCAACAGACTGGAATCTTAAAAGTTTTGATTTCAAATATACAATTGAATTGAATTTCATATGGAACACAATTCTTAAATATTGACATATAGGATCTTTTAAGGCAATGACTACACTAGCTCCTCAAGCAAAATTTTCTACAGAAAAAGGCGAAGACACTCTTTATGATAATGATGGAAAATAATTTGTTCGTTCCTAAGACATTAACTAGGATGAGATTGATCTGCCAGAAGCTGGCCCTAAATTAAGCAGTCAACACAAAATTAGTCTAGAATACATAAATTACAAGATATTGTAGAACCACCTAAACAACGATGTTGAGATTAATCTTTCTACTCCTAGGATGTTCATCAATTCTTCACAATCTTACCGTGGTGAAAGCAGAAAAAGCCAAGCACTTCCAAGTGTCAATGCCGTGTCCAATATGCGTCGGACACAGCACCAATTTCACAGTGTGCTTTCTTACTTACATATCTTTCTTGAATCTCTAAGAAATCTTTTTGGGACGTCGTCAACGCTCACTCATCATAGCCTTCCACAACCTTCCAACAATCTTGGAACCCAAACAATGCCTATATTTGAATACTCCCATTTCTCTTAACTTTCTCTTTTATGGGACAAGGAACAGGGAATGTAATCCTCCCACATCATTCCGCCTGGTATCAACTTCTTTATCCGTGATACCAACTTGATGGAAAACTAGCAGTGGTGGCCAATGGTGGGAAGAGGAAGGAAAGAAGTACGGTGGAATGTTCTTAATAGATTTCAATTTCTTAGCTTAACCACAAACATACAAAAACACCCCACTTATAGTTGTTTGGATGGCCAGCCTTCATACTCCCATATGACTTGTCGTAATCCCACAAATTCAACTTCAATTTACTGATAAATGCATGATATTCGCACTTATAGTCAAGGGCGATTCTTTACACATGCAACTACTATGTGTCTCTTCTTCAAACTTGTATATTAATTCATTCATCTGGAAAATACTTTGCCATATTATCGTCATAATTTAGGATGTCATGTGTCAAATCAAGTTTAGTATTTAGCAAAACGGAAACTAAAATCTTTTCTGCATTTGTGAAACCACAAAAAATGGTCAAAAAACTACTACCAACAGTGATATAGATACCAACCGAGTTGTATGGTCTTGATTTTAAGACTCCATTAGAGACTCCTATTCTTTTTCCGGCCCAAATTCTGTGTAACTAACCAAAATAAATCAATTGTTATGTCAGATCGAGGGTACTTTTGCTACTTGTGACTAAGTATTCTGGATACCAAGCTCTCGTGTTGAAGATCAGCAATTACGCTAAGAGATTAACATGCTACTTATCAGTTCCAATTCAATTGGAAATTGTGGAGTGAGTTCAGAAATAATGTCCAGAATTTTATCTTTCAGATAGGAAAATGTGTTCATACACTTTACTAGATCCAGGTTCAACCAGCAGTGGCTCTACCTGATGCCTTGGTTCAATTATGTAGTATCCATTAGTTTATTTTCTCAGTCGTAGTACCATATGTATATTGTCAGTGAGTGGTATATACTGCACCTTATTAAGTTGTGTATGTAGGATATCCTTTGGGACAAAGGGTAGGCATCAGCCCAAGGCAAAAGCAAAAGATAAAGAAAGAAGTGAACTTTAAGCTTTCGTTCAACTATCCAATTTGACTCCCATTCACCCTCAACCTCCTCCGTTCCTTTCCCCACTCACTTTGGTCTCTCCCACCAACAAGCCAACCCAATAAGTCTGTTCTTCTTTCCGTCCACATATTCATCTAGGGGTGAGCAAATCTCGGTTTTAGAACCGAAACCGACCCGAACCGACCCGGATTAAGAATTCGGATCGGTTTTGGACATTTCGGGTCGGAGTTCGGTTTGAAGGAGAGGAAAAACTCATTTTTCGGTCCGGGTTGCGGGTTTGAAATTCGGTTTCCGACCCGAACCGAAAATCGAATTCTCCATCCTCAGGTCTAAGGTTTCATGTTCTCTCTCTCTGTCTCTGTTTCTCTCTGTCTCTCTCTCTTTTCTGAGACGCGGAGGAGCCAGGAGACTTCTCCGAGGGAGTTGTCGAGGTGGGTGGACATCTTCTCGGCGGCGGAGATGATGGTGAAGAGGCACTTCATGAGGCCCGTGGCACGACACTTGGAGACGAGGACGATGGCCTCGTGAGGACTTGCTCAGTGTCGTCCATGATCCGTCGATGGGCCGCTCGTAGAGGTCCACGCGGGCGGACGACCGGAGCAGCGCCTAGAGCTTCTCGGTCTTGCACTCCTGCTTGAAGTTATGGGCGTCGTCGATCCACTTCTCCACCAGCTGCAGCCGCTTCGTCAGCACGCTCTTCCCACCATCATCCATCATCTCCAAATTCCTCTCAGATATCTCTCTCAAATTTCATTTCCGTTTATTGGAATTAGGAGGAAAAAAAAGGAATTAGGAGTTGAAACCTGTTTTAACATCAATAATAATGATAATTGTTACTATTACTATGTTTGCTTTAGTATTGATTATTGATGACTGTTAGGTTTATGAATTTTTATAATGTTTTAAATTTGATGTAGTTGGAGGCTGGAAGGACGTAGGGTGGGTGGGGATACTTTAGTGAGTGGACATAAAGTATTGGGTTGATTGAAGGCTCCATTTATTACTGACACTATTGGGTTGACTGTGTGGATATAAAGTATTGGGTTGAAGGCTCCATTTATTACTGACAGTATTGGGTTGAAGGATGCATTTATTACTGACTGCACGTTTTACGTAGTCGTTCCTTGCGGTCTTTGTCATCAATGGACTGACTAGGAACCAGTGGTCGCCCATTGGAACGGTTCAAAATGGACCGGAGTGGGCCGGATACGGGTCAACTTATGGTTCACCTACGTTATTATTTAGTTGGGCGTAAATAACTATTGCAACATTTGTCAGTCTGTATTATATGTTATTATTTTGATGTTGTTTCCTCTGTATTATTATTGCTATTAAATTTTGATATAAAGGCCCATCCGGTCTACTAAACCGAACCGACGAGAACCGAACCGTTTAAATTCGGTTTGGTTTATTTCGGTTTTTTAAAAAACGGTTTGGTTTTCGGTTTTAAAATTTACGGTTTACGGTTTATTCGGTTTTCACAAATTCGATTCGGTTTGAACCGAACCGAACCGTTGCTCACCCTTATATTCATCTACCTCGATATAAACTTTCAAATAATCAAAATATACCCAAATGACAGTGTATAATAATCTATTGAATACTGATTCTATATAACTATAATTAACATAGCACAACTTACAGTTATCATGAAACATATATGCAATTTCTACATGATATTCCCAGTTATCTCTGGCTTTCATAGTTCAAGAATCACTACATAGTACATATAGATGTTTACTCACATGCAAAACATATAGGCCAAACATTATGCAAGAACTCGAAAGTTGAACCTAAGTAATGCAACCTACCTTGAACCCGCAGCCAGAAACACAGGCATGAAAGCACTCCTGCACATGTAAAACAACGTTGTTAAGTAACTTGTATAACACATGATGTCGGTATATTAAATTCAGATCTGAAATGTTACTACTAGGAGTCTAGGACGCATAATCCAATACCTTGCAAATCCTAAGGAATATGAATGTGACGGGAAGTGAAAGAGTTACACTAAAATAAAAGATAGCCTCAATCTCCATCTTTCCGAGAGGCTTCTCCATGGGGACCACAGAGCGATCATAGTCTAACTCTTCAATAGGAGATTCATAAGCGAATTGCTTTCGAGGCATCTCGGATTGCCCATTCATGAAATAGGGTGCAGGAGTTCTTTGCATCCGTAGAGGAGGCTCATCCATGATTGGGAATCGGAATGTAGGTATTTGTTCCAAATGTTTAGATGTAATAAACAAGTTAAAGCACAGTCTTAAGTTTACGCAGAGGTAAGGTGGAATATAGAAGCGGGAATGATTGTAAAATCTAGTAAGTCCAAAAACAATCACTAATGACTAAACCCAAGGTCCAACCAGTACAAGCAATGATATTATATTTGCTAGGAATTAGTATTAAGGTGATAAGCTTATTTCATGTACTCTAATTTTCATTTTGATCCTCAAGACGATATTCAACGATGATTAGGATGACATGTTACATGCACAATCTAGTTTTGGCTTTTTACATTGTGGAACTGTTAAGCCTTGTTTTCTTAGAATTTAGAGGTGGTTGGTTTTGATGTTTCTTTGGATGATTCATAGTGCAACTAGTACTGTTGGTTTGTTTTGCAGGACTCTCTTTGATCTAATTTAAAAACATCATCTATCCGGGACCTAGCCCCAAACAATTAAAAACATCATCTGTTGCTTGCAAGGGTGATCCTCTTCTTATTATTCATCAACAATATTGACTTAATCTTCTGAAGGAATATGGGTTCTAGGTTATCAATACGATATTACTCTCATGGAGCCAAATCTGAAGCTCTCCAATCTTTGCTCCTCGTCTCAATCCCTTATGTGGCTACCTAATCCGGTAATGTATTTGTCACCTTGTCAACGAGTTCAACTATCTAAAAAGTACTCGTCTTGATATTTCATTTGTTGTTAGCGTTGTCAGTCAGTATATGCAGTTTCCTCGGGTCTCCCATATCCATGTTAACGAGCGTATTCTCCAGTAAAAGAAGTCACATAACCAATGACTTCTTTATTGGGGCCCTCTTCTCTTCTCTCAAGGCATATATGATGCCAATTATATGGGTTCATTGATGATCCTCAGTCGACTAGCGGTTTTTGTACATTCTTCAGAGGTAACCTAGTTACTTGGCAGTGCAAGAAACATAAAATAGTGGCTAGCTTCTTGTTTGAAGTCTAGTATCAATTGATGGCTCATGCTATTTTCAAGCTCACATGACTAAAAAAAAAAACTTCTCTGCTTTGAGTGTAGTACTTTCTTCCCCATTAACACTATAAGGTTGTGCTTCACATTGTTGAGAATCCGATCTCCCATGAGTGCACTGAGCATATTGAGGTAGATTCTTATTTTATTCAAGAGAAGATCAAACTTAGCGAGGTTCAGCTTCATCACATTCGAGCTACTTGTAAGTTGATCAACATCCATACTAAGGATTTGACTCAGCCTTTGTACACTCACTTTATCCCCAAGCCAGGCATGCTTGACATCTATGCTATATCTTGTGGGGGGAGCTTAGGAGATAGCTCACTTATATACTTTAGTTTATCTTTATTATCATTAATTTAGTCCCATATCAGGAAACTTCAAGGAAGGGATACATTTTACTCAATTTTTCCTAAGGGCTCGTTTGGATCAAGTTTTTGTATTCCTAGGAATAGGTTTTCAATTCCTTTCCCATGCGAAAAGGGAATTCAACATTCCCATACCCATGTTTGGTTAGGTTGGGAATAGGTAGTTCAAAATTTTTAAAAATTTCATCTCCATGTTTGGTTTACAAAGGGATAGAAATATTAATTAATTTAGTTTTCCTTTAATACCCTTTCATTAATTTCATGATGATTTACATGTTTGGGATAGAAGTTGAAAATTTGAAAATAAAAAGAGGGTATAATCGTCCAAACAAAATAGCCAAACATCATTCCTAGGAAAGCAAATCTATTCCCAAGGGGGGGCTTGGGAATAGCTTTCCCAAGTCAATGGGAATAGCTTCCCCCCTAAGCCCCTCCTATTCCCTCCTCATTTCCAATCCTAAACATACCAAACATGGGTAAGGAATTCAAAACCCATTCCCAAGCCACAAAAACTTGAACCAAACGCCCCCTAAGTGAAGTAAAGTCCATTATCTCTAATAAACTTTTCAATAGTTCTAAAAGAAAATACAATAAGCATATTATTAAGCATAAAGCCATAGTTTGTAGTATCGCCCGATACCAATACGATGCGACATGTAAATGAAGAAAACTAATTTATCGTAGGTAAACCAATTAGCAAGGGTGACTATTGTTTCATCCAATTTCAGAACTATTAAGAAACATCACAGAAGACACTTAAAATTGTAACTATATATATTTAATATATTATTTTTCTAAATTATCAATAATTATTTGCTTTCCGATACCAAAAAAATCCGAAATTGCCGATACTCATAGGAAGGGTCCAATACAGATTTTGATATCGATACTGTGAACCTTCCATAAAACATGACAAGGGACTAGCTAACACAAATATTAGGCTAAAGAATAAAGACTAAAGGTTAGAGTAAACGGTTGGTAAACTTTATCCAAATGCTCCAATGTCTCTAACGATAACATTTATTCCTTGTATTCATTCCTATATATGCATGTTTAAACTTTAAACTAAAGCATTATCTGATATATCGAAACATTAGAAAAGAAGTGAAACAATGTTTGTTGTCCATGTCCACGGTGATGACATCATAGAACTACTATAATTCTCGCACGACATAAACGTGGTCAAATCACAAATAGGTGAAACATCAAAAAGGCAATATTTTGACGGTCGTGTCGACAAAAGAAGAGAGAGAGAGAGAGAGAGAGAGAGAGAGAGAGAGAGAGAGAGAGAGAGAGACCGACCAAAGAATAATTGTCATCCCCAGGAGACCGGTCTATATAAGAGCTCCAATTGCGGTCCTTCAAAACTGGATCCTTATAACATATCTCGTCGCACTCTGCCACACCTAAAAGTTAAACAAATAAAAGATATATAAAAGATAAAACACCAAGTATACAACCTAAAAGAAGTATCCATAAAAATCCTAAAAGAACGTTTTCAACGCTCGGCATAAACTGCAAGCTGAATATGCGAAAGATTTCTGCATCCGAACATGCGGAAGATTCAAGTGATATACACATATGTCTCGTTGTGATATTCGCGAACTCCAGCAAAAATTAGACTACTCCATAACCATCTTCTTCGTTATTTTTACATAGAATCGATCATAATCTTAATTCAGCGCATAAATGGACTATAAGGTTATAGAGTGATCGATTGATGCTTACATTCTTCCCAAGTATCTCCGTCGGCATTGCATCCCTTCTTGCAGAACACCCTCCCTACAAAAACCTACTCCTTGTCACATATCAATATCAATACATGCACAAGATTATATCTACAAATTTAAATTTGGATCCACCAACAAAAATAAAACAACGCTCAAATTGCTGTAGTCATTACTTTTTTTTTTAGGTTTTCCTAAAACTGCTATCATTTTTTCAGAAATAATCAACCAATATTAAAGGGGCAGTGGCGAATTCTTCACAAATCAAAGAACATACCATTTAAAAACTTCAACAACAACAACAACAACAAAAAAGTTGACAGATTGGGAAATAATTTGAGAGGGGGGTAGGGTTGTACTGACATGGAATCTGGAAGAGGGCTGCGTACTTCTTGGTGCAGCAGCTGCCGCACGGTGGGGTCCACTCCTTCGGCAACATCCCTATTTCCTTCTTCTGCTCCTTCCTTCTTCTTCTTCTTCTTCTTCTCTAACAAATCAATATTTTCTCTTCTTCTTACACTGTTTTTTTTTTTTTTCCTCCTTTTTCCTTCCGCTATTTTTTAATTACCCTTTATTTTGGACCAGATTTGTGGTATGCAAGTCGGCCCTTGTTTTTAGGAGGAGAGGAAAGAAGGCTGCCAATTGAATGTACTCAAAATACTTGCTCTTTCTCTGCCTTTCTTTCTTTCTCTTTTTATTTTTTAATTTTTTTATTTTGTTTTAGGTACTCTTTTTTTCGGCTTGGCAAAAGGGAATTCGAACCTGACCTCCCGTTGTTACCACTAGCCCACAACCCACGGACATTTATTTATTGGAAAACTTTTATGGGGACCTTGAGTTTTCTAGCACAATCTATAAGTAAAATATCATGTATCTAAATATTAAAATACCATGTGTAATAATACATAAATCATGGTAAAGACTGAAATATTATTTAATGTGAGATAAATTAATTTTAAAGAGATGACTTGCGAGAATTAATAGGCATTTTAAATAACATAAATGTTCTCTTATTTTATACATCCCTACGTTTTCTATTTTCTCATATCTTTTTTGTAACAGAATTGCCGTTCTCTTAAAAAAGAGTTTTTTTTATAACTTCCGCAAAGAAAACCACAAATTATTTGTGCTTTCCTCCTCTCCATCAATTAGAGCTCGAAAATTCAAGGTATGTGAACCTTAGATCATCTTTCCCTCTATTTTTTAAACCTCGTTTTCATGAAAAATCTAAAGTAATTATAAATTGTTAATGGAATAGGTTGACGACAATGGAACAAATATTTGGGAGCTTCGAGGGTGAAGAAAAGATTGTAGCGAGCTTTGGGGTTGAAGAAAAGAACGTGTCGAGTAGCAAGTAGTTCTTTCTCTTTTGTTCTTACCAATTTTGGAAGATCGGGTACAAGTAGATCAAATTTGTGACAACTATGGCCCAGTTTATTTGTTTTAATATTTATATATATGATCGTCATTCTATGATATTTAAGGTTCCATCTTTGATTTTGCTTACCTTATTCTCGATTTTGCTTACTCTTTTGGCAATTAACTATTTATTATAAGTAATATCTTTAGTAACCCTTAACATTTATCAATAACTTGTGACATTTAGGTATAATCAGTAACATCTATATTAACTCACGACATCTAGATATTGACTTGTAACATTTAAACATTAAGTGGACTTAGAAGATCAGTTTGTGACATGTAAACTATACCGCATCGTTATGTTGCGAAAACAATACGGTTGCTTGCGGTTTCGTCACATGCTTTCACGAATCCGTGGTTCTGCGAGCTTCGTGGGTTCTGCAACTCCGTGGTTCTACGACATTGCGGTGATGTAGTTTCATTGACCATCTGTTATGTTGTTTCTGGGACGGTTGAGTTTTGTAACTGTCATATTTATAGAAAGCTATTGTTGCTAACCACTCACTTTATGGAGATTAACTCACTCGTTTTCAACCCACATTGTTAGTGGATGGTTGTGGCTCTCCCATATATAATCCATTTTCTGCACTCGTGATGATATTAGACAAAAGATAAAAGTGAGAAGGAGCAACAACAACAACTGAGTGCCTAGTCCATGCATTGTCCGATGTCTAATGAGGTAGAATGAGCCTTCCAAAAGTTCTTTCGAACTGATTGGTTCCTATGAGTGGATCGATGAGAATGGTCGAATCTCGTTTAGAGCAACAATAATCTTCATCACCCAGTAATACGACGACATGTGTTCTAGCAATGTTATATTGTGGTTGAGAGCTTTGCTTATTCTCTAGGAGCTATGTTGTTGTCAAGAGCTTTGTTCTTATTACTATCAACTTTATTGCTTTATTTCAACAACCTCACGGCTTGCTTTTTTTAGCGGTTTTCATTGTAGTCACTTCTATGGTTATTAGCAACTTCTCTTGCAGTTTCACCACTTTCGTGGTCTCCGTCTGTTCAAGGCTTGTACGAATTTTCTATGAAATTCAACAACATAATCTTGTAACATCTTATTTTACAAAAGTTTCAGTTCTTTGAATCTTCATTTTGAATTGTTATTGTGAATTCAAATCGGAGCTGTACGTCAACGAAAATTGATGTTTTCATACAACTTGACAGTGTAGGAATTGCAAAACCGAGAACAAATAAATGGAGGAAAAAATTGAAAAAGATACGAGAGAAAAATTAGGATCGGCTATTCCAAACTCAATTATTTATCTCATAACCAAACTTTGTAAATAAAGTCTACTATTACATGGTTTATGTCACGCCTCAGAACCAGAATACTGGAGAGCGGGGGCAGACATAGCCAGCTACGTATATGAAATGGATTCCATCTCGCTATACGGTCACGGCTGTCTAGATACATGAGGGTTTACTATAAGCCAGCAGTCTCCTACGGTCATGAACAAGCCTAGTGTCTCAATCACAAGCAAGTAAATAAAGTCTCAAGATGTATGATCACTAAATATACAATAATAAGGCGTCCCAAATATTACATATTCAGCTGATCATGAAGCTAGTCGTTACAAAATGTTAGGACTAGCAAGAGTTTAGTCATACATGATCAACCCTAGGATTTGTCAATCATGTTACAGCCCGTAGGCAGACAGTAAGTAAAGGCAATCGAGCTAAACAGGTGCTCGCCGGCTAAACGCCTCAAAAGAATATTTTTACAATAGAGTGGGAGAACCAAAAATAACCCACTCGTTGCCCTGGTTACGTCTGGAGTTCACCATCGGGCTGGAGAAGCGGTAGATCCTCTGGAGCTGCTCTGAAATCTGGCCACACAAAACCAGCTGGGTCAGATCCCAGAAAGAGCAAGTGCCACAAAGGAAGCTTCACTTAGGAACTAAAACCAGCAATCAGCACAAGAGTATAAATAAAAGTAATAACTGGAAATAAAGAAAATACATCGGGATGATATACGACGAGATAACCATAGAACTATTCAGATAGCCAGGTTACAACCCGTAAACCAAACAAGGACCGGGGTTGTAACCCTTCATCTGAACAGAACTTGGACTTCTCACTATTTATCGGTAAAATAAATACAGGCATTCAGGTCATGCAGTAATCTGGAACAGAATCAGGACAAGACTAGACTGGTTAGACTCCATCCAATTATTTCATGGCCAAGCAAGAATTACGGCTTGATACTTTAACTAACTAGGGTTATCACAGGCCTAGTTACTAGCAAGATGCAGTGAGATTACTCTACAGCCACAAGCCCTGCAGACCATCCAGGTTACCCGGGTTAAAAGATTTAGGGTTGAATTCAGGTGGGTACATCGTCCAGGAAATGCATGTACCCTTAGGTAGCTTGAAGGGTGCAACACATGACAGTGTGCTAGAAATGTGCCCTACTCGACGGCAGGCTACAGATCCCAAGGCGTGCACAGGTAACGAGATTGCCTGTAGCTGGAAGATCTCCTTATGACTAATGTATTAATCTAGTTATTAGCCTTAGTCCATTTCAATAGGTACTCCTGACCGTGGTACTCAGGAATCCCCTCCTAGACATGATGCAAGACAGGACTGGATTATTGTACAAGCACAATCGCCCACGGTGTTCAGGTTAATTATACAGGTCATGTCATGTCAGGTAGCCGTCGCAACAGCTTATCAGGTATATCATGTCAGGTTTTCATGTCAAGTGTTCTTGTCAGGAGTGCGCCGCGACGGGCCACTATCAGGTCATGTCATGTTTACTTGTCAGGAGTGCACCACTACGGATCCCTGTCGTGTCATGCTAGTTCCTTGTCACACCATGTCATGTACAATTGTCATTCAGTCATATCAATCAAATCGTGATTATCAAGTTCAGGACAAAAGGCGTAAGGATATAAAATGGGCATAAAAATATACCATAGGAGTTCCAAGGCATGGACGAAAATGATAATAAAATAACAATACAGAGCTATAGGAGAGTCATGCGGTTCGGGAATATACGGCCAGGAATAATCTCATGCGGCTGAGAGAAGAACTGCCCATGCGGCAGGATAGGGTCAGGCGCATGCGGCTGATAAAGGAAAGCCTATGCGGCTAAGGATATCAGTCCTCATGCGGCCAGCGGGATAAGAGGGCGCATGCAACCATGCGGCTGAGATGAATTGGGTTCATGCGGCTGAGAGAAAGGCAAGCTCCTGCGGCAGAAGGAGAACAGTCCATGCGGCTACGGAAAGAGGAAAGCGCATACGGCTGAGGCAACAATCCATGCGGCAGGGACAGGAGCGGAGCCGTGCGCTTATGCGGCTACAAGTGGACCAAGTTCATGCAGCTCGGGAAGAAGTTCTCATACGGCTGGGTCAAGTAAAGTCCCATGCGGCTGGGAGAAGCGGGAAGAGAGGGCGCATGAGACTAAGTCGGAGCATTCATGCGGCTGGAAGGAACGGGTCCTCATGCGGCCAGGGAGAGCGCATGCGGCCAAACGGGTAATGTCTCATGCGGCTCAAGAAGTGCAGAGCATATGCGGCTGGGGATTGAGCGAGTCATGCAGCTAGATGAGTTCGGCCCTCATGCGGCTCAAGTACTTCCAGCCATGCGGCTGAAGAGAACACTTGCCGCATGAAATATTTATGCGGTCAAGTCAGCACAGTTCATCTTCTCCAAAATTTTAGAGAAGAAGAACACCATGAGAGCCAAGTCCTCAAGCTCCCTAACTCCATCATCCGAAGCCCAAATCCGAACTTCCATAGGTCAAAATGGGGCAGAACAAGATTCTCTACAACATGGAACCCTCAAAACTCGAAAATAACAAGATTAAGTAGATCAAAACCCAAGATTTCCGAAAATAAAGTAAACTTAGATCTACAAGAATCTAGCCATGAAAAGAGGAAATGTCAAGTACTAAAGTAAGTTAAAATATTGTAAGAAAGAAAATGAAGCAATAAAATTGGAATTCCTCCATGAAGCAAGTTGCACTTGCCTAGACCTCTCTCTCTCTCTCTCTCTGGTAGGTGAAGAAGTAAATAGAAGAAAAAGAAGAGGTTAATGAAGAGAGAGAAAGAAGAATATGTAATAAATACTAATGGTGGTGGTAGGTAGGGGGTTCACCCTTTGGTCCATGATGAACCAAAATAATCCCAACCGAACCAAGCCAACCCGGGACAAGAATAAACCAAGCCAAGCCATGAAGAAAACTAAACAAGGAATCAAGCAATACAAGATAAAATACGTACACGTATTCCAAAATACGTAATACGGACAACAGGCATTACAATGGGTATCACAACTGGTGAGGAAGTAGTAGGAATATCCTCAGTAGGAGCAGGCTGTACTGGAGCAGGCTCGGAAGAAGAAGCAGGATTCTCTTGAGCTTCGGGGTAATCCTTTAGACAGGCTTTCCCTGATCTGGTGCCCAGCAAGATTTTCTCGTCAACTATGGGGTCAAAAGACACCATATTGCAAGTCTTTGTCTTGCCCTTGGAACGATCTTTCTTCTTGGAGGAAGAGGAAAGTTCGAACTCTGAAGCAAGATCCGGATGAATCCACATAATCTCGTCGTTGTCAAGAGACAAGGGGACGAGACCTTCACTTCGTGGAGGAGGGAGATTCTCAATCTCAAGAGTAGCTTTGGGAATATGAATGATACCGTGCTGCACCATCTGGGGTGGAAAGTCACCGAATTGAACTGAGACCATATTTGCGGTAACAGTCTTCTCATCTTGCTGCAAAGTAACCACGCCAGCATTGACCAGCTCCTGAATTTTGCCTTTGAGCACATAACATGCTCGAGTAGGATGTCCGATGAACCTGTGATAGACACAGTATTTGGGATGATCAGTCTTACCGACTTCATCGGGCTTCTTTGGATCTGGAAGTTGGATTTTATTGCTTTTGATTAAGCAATCAAAGATGTTAGCAGTGTCATTCTCATCAAAGGAATATTCTACTTTAGGATGAGGTTCCCTCGGTGGAGGTGCTGAAGGAGTGGAAGTAGACGTAGGGGGAGCTACGTTAACCGCCAAAGATTCTTTGTTCTTGTTCAAATTGATGTTCAAAATTTCTTTTGCTTTGCGGTTGTTCTGACGATTGCCACCACCTGATGTTTGGTGTTCATCCCGGTCGGGGTTAGACATTTGTACCCCTAGCTGCTTGAATTTGTCGGCGCTAACTTCAGCTGCTTTAGCGTTGACAATAAAGGATGGCCAATCTTGGAACTGAGTAGACCCCGTCCACATGCTGATGATAGGCAACAGATTTACCTTGCAGGTGTCTATGGTGACAGCAGCCGGAGTTCCAGGAGGCATTTTTAAAGCTTTCCGTCGAACCTTTCAATGAAACTCTCAGCAGTTTCATTGTGTCTTTGTTTGATTTTATTGAGGGCTGACATAGTCATGTCATTGATCCCCTCGTAAAATCATTCCAAGAAGATTTACTTTAAGCCAGAGAAGGAGGTGATACAACCATCGGGCAAGCTTCTATACCAATCGTATGCTACGCCGGCTAAACAGCCGACGAATACTCTGGTAAGAAGAGCGTCATTTGGTTGAAGTTGGACAGTCATAACCTCAAAGTGGTTAATAAACTGACTGGGAGATGTGCTGCCATCAAACAGCGAGATGGTTGGGATCTTGTACTTCGGAGGAAATGGAACTTCCTTCCATTCAACTGGGTAAGGTTGCTTGATCCCCAACCTCTGCAAGTTGTCCTTCTCCTTGAAAGCTTCGAACTGAGTTCTCAGAAGCTTCACAGCTTTATTGGCATCTTCCACTGATGTAGAAGGAGCAGGCTGAACTACGGTGTTAGGAGGAGGAACAACATGATAAACACTACCTCCAGCACCTGACTGACTGGTTGTAGGTTGGACTTGTACAGGAGGCACTTGAGTAGGTGCTACCCCCAGTCCAGCATTGGCAGGCACCGATGATGCTATGATTTCAGGATTTGTAGGTAGCGCGATCGGTGGTACCGTATGCTGGGCTACAATGATGGAATGCATACTTGCGACCATTTCAACCATGGTCTTCAGCTTATCTTCTAGTGCAGCTATTCTTTGTTCTTGACTGGCTGAACTGGAAGCATCAGGATCTTCGTTAACAACATAAGCTGTCACTTCCCTGGGTACAATGGAGGACATTGTCTGTTCTGAGCTTTCGCTGTATGCATCGTAATCGGAGAAAGAATCATCTCCTGAGTGAGAAAGAAGGAGATGTTCGGAAGGATTTTGAAGATTCCTTTGACCGATTGTGTCTCGACTTCGGGAACAGGTATGTCGAAATACTCCTTCAGAAGATTCTTGAAGTAGATCCAAATACCGCTGGCTTGGCCTGCGAGGTTTTTCGTGCTTGGAGCACTTCCTACTCCCAGTGTCTCTAGAAGTCATGTTGACGGAAGCATACAAAACCTCGTCTTCATCTTCTGACATAGGTTCAGAGTTAGGAAATTTCAGACGATCGAAGACAGATCGTCTGGTTGTTTGACAACAACATTTGATGACAACCTTGTGATTACAATGATGATGATTACTTGGTTGAATTGGAAGTGTTGAAGTGTTGTCCCGCCTTTGCTTGAGGTGTTCTCGGAGATCGGGAACAGCAATGGGACGAAAAAAAGTTCGAGGGATATGTTCTTTGATAACATTCGGAACATGGTTCCGGTTCTTCAAATATTTTGTCCCTTGAGTGTACAGAGAAGTGCTCATTTCATTGGCATAGGTGTCCGGATTCTTGATCCTGGAAGTTTGCTTCTGATGATGTTTGGTTTTCGGCATTGGTTGTTTACGTTTCACCGAAGTTGGCCTGTTGAGATAAGTTCTTAGATCAGCAAACTCACCCCCAGGGGTTTCTGTTTGAGACACCAGCAATTTTCCTTGTCTTGAACGGGAGATCTTGAGGGTTGGAAGATCTTAGAATTCTGCTACCGGAGTAGGCAGAATACCTCTCTGATCAGTACAAGTTCTTTTAACATGGAGAGAAGAATCCTTGTTTAAAAGAGTTTCTGTACTGACTGATGCCGAGGCACGTTCAGTATGATCTTCTACGGTAAAGACCGAAGAAGACTGAGAAAAGACCAAAGGGCATTTTTCTTTGTTTTGTAAAGAAGGGTTAGCTAAAGAGCGTTTTCCTCTGTTGTCTTCCAAGTCAAGAGACGAGGAAGTTTGAGAAAAGACCAAAGGGCCTTTTCCTTTATTCTGGAGAGGAGGAGGAATAGCCAAAAGACTACCCCCAGTAGATTGTGCAGGAGCAGCAGGGTGTTGGAGAGGAGCAGCACTCTTCCCCTTGTTGTGAGAAGAAGAGAGATTAGCCAAAGGGCTGTCTCTCTTGGATTGTGCAGGCACAGTTTGCGTATGAGTTGATGGTGCACTGGCAGGTTGCGCAGGAGAGTCTTTGGCAGATGACTTTCTGGTTCTGGCCACAGACACTGTGGTTTGCGCATCAGGAGTTCTGGCCACAGAGTGTTTGGGGTGCACTCTAGTTGCTGGAGTGTTGGTTTGCGCAGGAAGATTGGCAGCCAACTGCGCCAGGGGTAGAGGAGTCTTGTACCTTGATAGGGCATCATATGAAATCTCTTGTACATTGGCAACAGTAGATTGCACAGCATTCTTGACAACAAAAACATTAGAATGCGCAGCTGTCTTAGAGGCAGAATCAGCAGACTGTGCAGCATTCTTCTTGACAGAAGGAACAGACTGCGCAACATTCTTAGAGACCCACCCTGGGCGCACTTTGCTTGTGGCAGCAGTTGTTGCAGTGCGAGGGGTGGTCTTGGAGTTGATCATGGCTTCGTAGGCCGTCTGGTTGACTTTCACAACCAGCGTCTTCCCGATAGACGCAACGTCACATTGAGTTGTCACTTCCTCGTTGGAGGAGAAAGTCGTCTCCAGCAGAGTCGCCATTTTGTTTGCAAAAACAAAAGTATAAAACTTTATTGATACAAACTTTGTAAAGATTACAAGAATTCTGGAAAAGTACAACTGTAGGAATCTAATCTAGAAGACGATTGCTTTATCCCTTGGACGATGTGAACTTTGAAGATGGTAGCCTCTGAAGTTGAAGGCAAAAGCCTCGGAAGAATGCAGCAGCACTTGGGCAAGAACTCCTGAACTCTCTGATATTTCTGAACTTTATGTCTGATCCCCTTGAATGAAGACTTGAAACTCTATTTATAGAGTTCTGGAAATAACTAACTTTTAGTTATTCTGAATGGCGCAAGTTGAATTGTGCAGGAACTGGATTGTGTAACATCAGACTGCGCAGGCAGTTGTCTGGTCGTGGGCCAACTGTCTTGGACACATGGCATCATTTGATTAAAATGTGCATGATCGTGTGAAGACGGTTGCCACGTAACGAGCAATTGATGGCATGAATACGACGTGTACTTTTGTCAGTTGTCATGATGAAGTACGCTACATGAATTGCGCTGACTTTGGATTACGCTGAGACAGATTGCGCTGGGCTGGATTGCACAGGCACTGGATTGTACTGTATGTACAGCTGTCTTCGAGCGCTGTACGGCACAATAAACGAACAGTCTTCTCGTTCTTTGTGCTGTCAGCTGTCAGAAGATTTGATTGTGTCAGGTAATAATGATATTGCCACGTCATCTTGCGCAGTTGAAAGTGTGCGCAGTCTATTGTACGCAATCTGAATGATGCACAATCTGATGTCTGTGCAGTTCATTTGAAAGTTATATTTCTTGATTCTATGGCTTTATTGATGGGTGCAACTTGATTTTTTAGGACTACACCATTAACTGGAATAATATCAGGTAACAGTGGGTATTTATTCTTTGGAACATGAAAGGGTTACGGACCTATAACCACTGTTGTCTACTATATATTCTCTACGGAAAACGGATCCTGTGGAAAGGTTGGCTTAAATGCCTTAATGAGTTCTCAGGCAGAGTGAATACTGGAGTGCTTTACAGGAAGCACGGTAGCGCAGCACTACAAGGAGTGTAACTTCATGCTATAGTGGGGTGACTCCATCGTGAGGTTCCCGGTTAGGGGTAATGCATCGGCTTTGTGAGCCAAGTCACAGCGGAGTAGCACCGCAAATAGGCAGGTAGCCTAATGTTGTATGATAATCGTAATAAAGAGAGGTAGACAGCACTACAAAGAGGACGATGTCCTTATGTTATAGTGGCATGACACCACGAAGAGGTACCAGGAAGGGTAAAGCCTCGGCTTCGCAAGCCATGTCATAGCAGTGTAACACCGCACGGAAGCACAAGGCTTCATGCTGGGTAGTTTGGCACTACAAAGAGTCTTATGACCTCATGCTACATTAGTATGACACTACGATGAGGTACCCAGGTGGGGTAAAGCCTCGGCTTTAAGCCATGTCATAACGGCGTAGCACCGCAAAAGCGCAATGCTGTCATGACTCTTTATAAAGAACTCACATATAGTGTATGAACAGAGATATCAGGCCGTCTCTTGAGGGTAAACTTATAGACGTCCAAAAATTATACACTGAAATCAGACTGGCACAAGGCCTTTAATGTGCAGCCAGAAGCACAGTTGATGTCATTATGTGAGTAGAAAGAATTGCAGTTATGGTACAGAATTCAAGGCTTAGTCCATTCTTGTATCATGTTGTTATTTAACCTATGCGAAAAGATTCAAGTCGTAGCGACATCTCTCCTAATGCATGATGGGCAGTTACTATGAGGAACGCTCAACCCATATATTGAGATATATGGGGGATTGTTGGTATTTTTGCCTTTGGACTAGAAAAGATAGTCCCACATCGGCTATACCAAATGGTGAGTATCTCAATATAATGCATTTCTTGTGTTGAGGTGTGCACATGAGGTGTAGTGGGGCACAAGTGTGTGCCATGTGGGAGTATTTTCCTAGAAAGAAAAATAATTAATTATAATAAAGATGTAAGTTGATTTTTGTTGTGCGGACTCGAACTCGGATACGGACTCCAGGATATCTCGTGCATGCACGGGAGTGTTCGGGGGGTAGGCGTGGACTGGCGCACTTCTATGCTGATTGTGGGATGATCTAAAATATCAAACTCTATTTTTGAGTATTGGTATTTTAGTCCCACATAGGATAGGAGAAGAGGTAAAGTCTCACTCCACTCTATAAATAGAGCCCCTTGGTCTCCTTTGAAAGATGCACCAAGAAGAGAGTTAAGGGAGTCCGTAAAGTACAGGAAGCCCGTTCAAGTCTCAAATATTGACTTACGAGCGTTCCAGAAGTTCTTCGTGAACTTGCTGGTTCCTGGAAGCAGATCGTGGTGGGGCGAATCTTACTTTGAGCAACGGTGATCTTAATCACCCCAGTAAGAACCTTTTTTCTTCTTCTTTCTTCTCATTTATCTGAGTTGTAACTCAGTTCTGTCCGTCAGCAACTGCGATTGCGAGAAAGAACGTGAGATTTATTTTTTCTAATTATTGTTGCTTTTGTAAACAGATTTATATTATTGTGTTCCTCGTGGATCTCGAGAATAATCAGAATGGAAACGTTTGTTTGAACCTCTGATCTTGACATCGAGTCTACCATCTTTGATCAAGCCCCGGGACTAACAACTTATGTCCAAAATTCTAAAAACATATCTATAGCAGATCATAATTAAAATATACTAAAGTCAAATATAAAATATTTTAATATAATTTAAAATTTTATCATTTTTTAATATATATTTTTTTGGTAAGTGCAACGCACGTAAACGTAACTAGTTTGGTTATAAGAACGGGTGTAGGATTCTATATCGAATTTGGTAGGATTAGGACTATGTTTCCTACTTTAGATCTTTTGTTTTTCTATATAAACTGTAATGCCTGTTGTCCGTATTACGTATTTTGTAATACGTGTACGTATTTTATCTTGTATTGCTTGATTCCTTGTTTAGTTTTCTTCATGGCTTGGCTTGGTTTATTCTTGTCCCGGGTTGGCTTGGTTCGGTTGGGATTGTTTTGGTTCATCATGGACCAAAGGGTGAACCCCCTACCTACCACCACCATTAGTATTTATTACCTATTCTTCTTTCTCTCTCTTCATTAACCTCTTCTTCTTCTTCCATTTACTTCTTCACCTACCAGAGAGAGAGAGAGGTCTAGGCAAGTACAACTTACTTCATGGAGGAACTCCAATTTTATTGCTTCATTCTCTTCCTTACAACATTTTAACTTACTTTAGTACTTGGCATTTCCTCTTTTCATGGCTAGATTCTTGTAGATCTAAGTTTACTTTATTTTCGAAAATCTTGGGTTTTGATCTACTTAATCTTGTTATTTTCGAGTTTTGAGGGTTCCATGTTGTAGAGAATCTTGTTCTGCCCTATTTTGACCTATGGAAGTTCGGATTTGGGCTTCGGATGATAGAGTTATGGAGCTTGAGGACTTGGCTCTCATGGTGTTCTTCTTTTCTGAAATTTTGGAGAAGATGAACTGTGCTGACTTGACCGCATGAATATTTCATGCGGCAAGTGTTCTCTTCAGCCGCATGGCTGGAAGTACTTGAGCCGCATGAGGGCCGAACTCATCTAGCCGTATGACTCGCTCAATCCTCAGCCGCATATGCTCTGCACTTCTTGAGCCGCATGAGACATTACCCGTTTGGCCGTATGCGCTCTCCCTGGCCGCATGAGGACCCGTTCCTTCCAGCCGCATGAATGCTCTGACTTAGTCTCATGCGCCCTCTCTTCCCGCTTCTCCCAGCCGCATGGGACTTTACTTGACCCAGCCGTATGAGAACTTCTTCCCGAGCCGTATGAACTTGGTCCACTTGTAGCCGCATAAGCGCACGGCTCCACTCTTGTCCCTGCCGCATGGATTGTTGCCTCAGCCGTATGCGCTTCCCTCTTTCCGTAGCCGCATGGACTGTTCTCCTCCTGCCGCAGGAGCTTGCCTTTCTCTCAGCCGCATGAACCCAATTCATCTCAGTCGCATGGTTGCATGCGCCCTCTTATCCCGCTGGCCGCATGAGGACTGATATCCTTAGCCGCATAGGCTTTCCTTTATTAGCCGCATGCGCCTGACCCTATCCTGCCGCATGGACAGTTCTTCTCTCAGCCGTATGAGATTATTCCTGGCCGCATATTCCCAAACCGCATGACTCTCCTATAGCTCTGTATTGTTATTTTATTATCATTTTCGCCCATGCCTTGGAACTCCTATGGTATATTTTTATGCCCATTTTATATCCTTACGCCTTTTGTCCTGAACTTGATAATCACGATTTGATTGATATGACTGAATGACAATTGTACATGACATGGTGTGACCAGGAACTAGCATGACACGACAGGGACCCGTAGTGGTGCACTCATGACAAGTAAACATGACATGACCTGATAGTGGCCCGTCGCGGCGCACTCCTGACAAGAACACTTGACATGAAAACCCGACATGATATACCTGATAAGCTGTTACGACGGCTACCTGACATGACATGACCTGTATAATTAACCTGAACACCGTAGGCGATTGTGCTTGTACAATAATCCAGTCCTGTCTTGCATCATGTCTAGGAGGAGATTCCTGAGTACCACGGTCAGGAGTATCCATTGAAATGGACTAAGGCTAATAACTAGATTAATACATTAGTCATAAAGAGATCTCCCAGCTACAGGCAATCCTGTTACCTGGGTACGCCTTGGGATCTGTAGCCTGCCGTCGAGTAGGGCACATTTCCAGCACACTGTCATGTGTTGCACCCTTCAAGCTACCTAAGGGTACATGCGTTTCCTGGACGATGTACCCACCTGAATTTAACTCTAAATCTTTTAACCCGGGTAACCTGGATGGTCTGCAGGGCTTGTGGCTGTGGAGTAATCTCACTGCATCTTGCTAGTAACTAGGCCTGTGATAACCCTAGTTAGTTAAAGTATCAAGCCGTAATTCTTGCTTGGCCGTGAAATGATTGGATGGAGTCTAACCAGTCTAGTCTTTTCCTGATTCTGTTCCAGATTACTGCATGACCTGAATGCCTGTATTTATTTTACCGATAAATGGTGAGAAGTTCAAGTTCTGTTCAGATGAAGGGTTACAACCCCGGTCCTTGTTTGGTTTACGGGTTGTAACCTGGCTATCTGAATAGTTCTATGGTTATCTCGTCGTATATCATCCCGATGTATTTTCTTTATTTCCAGTTGTTACTTTTATTTATACTCTTGTGCTGATTGCTGGTTTTAGTTCCTAAGTGAAGCTTCCTTTGTGGCACTTGCTCTTTCTGGGATCTGACCCAGCTGGTTTTGTGTGGCCAGATTTCAGAGCAGCTCCAGAGGATCTACCGCTTCTCCAGCCCGATGGTGAACTCCAGACGTAACCAGGGCAACGAGTGGGTTATTTTTGGTTCTTCCACTCTATTATAAAAATATTCTTTTGAGGCGTTTAGCCGACGAGCACATGTTTAGCTCGATTGCCTTTACTTACTGTCTGCCTACGGGCTGTAACATGATTGACAAATCCTAGGGTTGATCATGTATGACTAAACTCTTGCTAGTCCTAACATTTTGTAACGACTAGTTTTATGATCAGCTGAATATGTAATATTTGGGACGCCTTATTATTGTATATTTAGTGATCATACATCTTGAGACTTTATTTACTTGCTTGTGATTGAGACACTAGGCTTGTTCATGACCGTAGGAGACTGCTGGCTTGTAGTAAACCTTATGTATCTAGACAGCTGTGACCGTATAGCGAGATGGAATCCATTTCATATACGTAGCTGGCTATGTCTGCCCCCGCTCTCCAGTATTCTGGTTCTGGGGCGTGACACCCATTTCTCCCAAGCCGACAGTAGCTGACAAAGGCAAACAGCAAGTCCGCTTCGACAAACCTTTGAAGAAGACATCTCCTTCCAGACTTGAGAAGCCTTACAACTTTGATATCCTGGCTTAGTTGGCCAATACACCAGCCCGGCTATCCATCTTCGAGCTCTTGCGCCTTTCTAAAGAGACTCGAGAAACTCTGAGCGAAGCTCTCATGCAAGCAGAAACCTGTTTAGCTTTTCTGAAGAAGCCGAAAGCAGAACCAGTCTCTTGTCTCCATTGTCATAGTGTGTTAGAGTTAATTCCAAACATAACTTTCACACAAGATGACATGTTGATGGAAGACAACAGGCACGATCGTCCTCTCTACTATACAGGATATGTCGACTCGATGAAAGTCGATCGCATTCTGATAGATCCAGGATCTGCTCTCAGCATTATGCCGAAGACAATGTTGGATGCACTGAAAATCCCGGTGCATAGTCTTTCCAGTACAATCACCACCATCCTTGGGTTCAATCAGGGAAGGAGTGAGCCTTTGGGCAAGATCCGCCTAAAACTCCAAATAGGCAATCTTCGCACAAAGGTTACTTTCTACATCATTGACAACCACGGTTGTTCTTACAATGCTTTGCTGGGAAGACCATTTCTGCACGAGCATAACATTGTCCCTTCGACTCTCCATCAATGTTTTAAATATGTTGATGACAATGGAGAGGTGCAAAAGGAGGTTGCTGATCTCTATCCTTTCAAAGGCATTGAAGCATACTGCAATGATGCACGTATGTACAAGGATGAATTCATGAAGGTTGTCCTATCTTTGGATACTGAAGAAGAGCAAGAAACAGTGCCTAATGACACCCTCATCATTCCTGTCAAAGGGCGTATTTCTCGTCCTCAATCCTCCAAGCCACTGGCTATTCACTTGCCAGTCCAGAAGCAATCTACTGATAATGATCAAGAAAAAAGGGAGCTCACCTCTTCTGAGCTGCTTGTTATTGACTTACGTCGTAACAAGGATAAAAAGCAGCTCACTTCTTCTGAGCCACTTGTTATAGATCTATCTCATAACAAGGAGAAAAGGGAGCTCACCTCCTCTGAGCCGCTTGTTATCGACCTCCGTCGTAACAAAGCCAATCCTCCTCTACGTTATTCTTCTCCCCCTCTTGTAATCAATTTGACCAAGCCTGCTAAGGCTGAAGGTCCTGCTGTAAATACCAATGTACAAATCAATGAAAAAGCATCTACTTTCCAGTATACTGATGTCATGTATCATGCTAAATGCTATTTGGATATGTTAGATAGCTTTCAGTCATTTACAATGGGAGTTGTGCAATCTCTTCAAACTGAAGTTTCATTTGAACACCCAAAGGATTCATATCGTATTGTTCCCGCTCGTAAGAAAGGCGAGAGTCCAATACTTTTTAGTAAAGGATCGGAACAACAATTCAGCTATACGGATGATAGCAAAGTTAACGACACGGGGCATCTTCAACTCCGACGTTACAGTCAACAATCAAAAGACATCATCCGAAAGATGGGTTACGACTTCAAGAACGGCCTCAACTACGGTAAAGGTAGGAAAACTCCTCTCCGTACGGCTGTTCCGAAAGGAAAGTCAGAGATGTACTACAGTAGGACCAAAAGAGGTCTCGGATATGCTTCTCCTCCGATGTTATCCCCAGCAGGCTCTGAATCCGATAGTGAGGAGCGTTCTAACTCTTCTGATTCCAGATCGTAGGATTCTGACACCAGTATTGGTCAAGTTTATCGGTTAACTGTATCTTCTAACATGGTCTCTGTTGAACTTCCAGAAGGCTATGATGAGGATATTGAAGAAAGTTCTGAAACAGATCCTTGGGCTCAACGAATGGATACCCAGTGGGAACTCCGATTCGAACAAAGGGAACCGCCTACCGAAGATCAATTAGTTCAAGTTGATGTAGGAGAGAACGGGTCGCCTTGTCCAATATTCATCAGCAAGAACCTTCCAGAGGAGGATAAACAAGAATTAATTCTTCTGATTAAAGAATATATTGATGTCTTTGCCTGGAGCTATGAAGACATGCCAGGTCTGGATCCCAAAGTTGCTACTCACAAATTGAACATCTTGTCGAATGCAAAATCGGTCAAACAGCAACAACGGCGCTTCAAGCCAGAAATGATGGACGCAATCGACAATGAAGTTAAGAAGCTCATCGCTTGTGGCTTTATTCGAGAAGAACAACATCCTGATTGGGTAGCTAATGTTGTCCCAGTTCTAAAGAAAACCGGCAAAGTTCGAGTCTGCATCGACTTCCGGAATCTTAATGAAGCATGTCCAAAAGATGAATTTCCTCTCCCTATCACGGACGTCATGATCGACAACACTTGTGGGTTCGAAAGAATATCTTTCATGGACGGATTCTCCGAATACAATCAGATTCGGATGCATCCTGAAGATGAGAAGCATACTTCTTTCCGCACTCCTCGTGGAGTCTACTGCTATACTGTAATGCCATTTGGTCTCAAGAATGCTGGTGCAACATACCAACGAGGAATGAGTATCATCTTTCGAGATCATCTGCGCAAGACTGTCGAATGCTATGTTGACAATATTGCTGTCAAAAGTCGTCTAAAGGAAGATCACATTCAAGACTTGAGAACTATCTTCAATCTCATGCGCCAACATCAACTCAAAATGAATCCCACCAAGTCATTCTTGGGTGTCTCTAGTGGCAAATTTCTCAGCTTCGTCATTACCTCTAAGGGTATACACGTGGATCCCGAGAAGATCAAAGCCATTCAAGAGATGCGTCCTCCACCCAACCTAAAAGAGCTACGAGGATCCCAAGGTCGACTTGCGTACATCAGGAGATTCATTTCGAATTTGTCTGGACGCTGTAGACCGTTCACTCAACTCATGAAGAAGGTGTATCTTTCATTTGGACTGAAGAATGTCAACGAGCATTTGACGACATAAAACGATATCTCATAAACCCACCAGTCTTGGTGCCACCGATCTCTGGCATACCATTCTTAATGTATGTCCGTGCTATGGATCATTCATTGGGTGATTTACTTGTCCAAAAGAACAAAGAAGGCCACGAACAAGCTATTTACTATCTTAGTCGTACTATGATTGGTGCTGAACACCGTTATAGTCCGGTCGAAAAAGAATGCCTAGCTCTTATGTTTGCTGTTCAAAAGACTCGGCATTACATCATTGGCCAAACTATTCATGTCATATCCCGAGTTAATCCTCTTCGGGTACTCATGAAGAAGCCCAGCACACTCAACTCTCGGCTGGCTACATGGGCTATTCTGCTAGCCCAATATGACATGGTATATGTTCCTCAAAAATCTGTCAAAGGTCAAGCCCTGACGGATTTCTTAGCAGCTCATCCTGTGCCAGAAACATCTAAACTCTATGATGAAATTCCGGACAAGACATTGGAATCAAATATGTTCTCCGAAGAATTTTCTACTTGGCGTCTATTCTTTGACGGAGCCTCCAGAATCGGACCCAATGGTGCCATCGTCACAGGAGTTGGAGTTGTTCTCGTCTCTCCAGACGGATCAACTATCCAAAGAGCCTATTCTTTAGATGAACCATGCTCCAACAACGTAGCAGAATACAATGCTCTACTCATTGGCCTTCAGCTAGCCAAACAACTTGACGTCGAGTATCTTGAAGTATATGGTGACTCTAAGCTGGTTGTTAATCAGGTTAGAGGGACTTATGAAGTTCGTCATCAAGATCTAATGCCTTACTTTGAAGCGGCAATCAACATGGCTACATCATTCAAAGCCTTCTTCATCGAATATGTCCGACGAGCTTGCAATACTGAAGCAGACGCTTTGGCCAATCTTGCAGCAGTCCTAGCCATCCCTATCAAAAGACAGCAGGTGGTGGTCATCTCTAATCGAGAATTGTTCTGCGTCGAAAACAATTGTAATATTGAGTTCAGTAATCTTACTGAAGTCAATGTTATCAGTGAAGATTGGAGAGCTCCTTTCATCGACTTCGTAGTTCATGACATACTCCCTGAAGATCCCAAGGAGGCTGCGAGTATTCGTCGGCGGTCTCTCCGATTCTATTACAATCAAACCACCAAGACTCTTTATCGGCAGACTTATGACGGCCTACTCTTGCGCTGTCTTGCTGGTGATGAAGCAAAGCAAGTACTGCGTGAGGCTCACGATGGTATCTGCGGAGCACATCAACCCGGTCCTAAGCTACAGGATCGTATCCGATGCATGGGTTACTACTGGCCCTCTATGGTTTCTGATGCCATCGAATATGCAAGAAAATGTCGAGCTTGTCAAATTCATGCAGATTTCATTCATCAACCTTCAGAATTTCTGCATCCAACGGCTGCTTCATGGCCTTTTGAAGCTTGGGGCATGGACATCATCGGTCCTATCAATCCTCCTTCTTCTAGAGGACATCGGTTCATATTGGCGATAACCGATTACTTTTCCAAATGGGCTGAAGCTATACCTCTGGCTGAAGTCAAAACCAGCAGTGTCATTAACTTCGTCAAACACCATGTCATCTATCGATTTGGTGTACCTCGACGAATCATCCATGACAATGGACCACAATTCATCAGCCAAAAGTTCACGAGATTCTGCGATGATCATCGGATTGACAATGTTGCTTCTACAGCCTACAATCCTGCTGCTAATGGCTTAGCTGAAGCTTTCAATAAAACCATTATCAAGCTCCTCAAGAAATTTGTATCCACTAACAAACGAAACTGGAGTGAAAAGCTTGGTGAATGTCTTTGGGCCTATCGCACTACGGTCTACAATTCCATTGGTTTTACACATTTCTCTCTGGTGTACGATTGTAAAGCAGTTCTTCCTCTAGAACTTCAAATTCCTTCTTTAAGGATTGTCATTGCTAATGAACTCACTACAGAGAATAACGATCTTCTCCGACTTCAAGAATTAGAAGCGCTCGATGAAAAGCGGCTATTGGCTCAACAGCATATTGAGTTATATCAAGCCCGTATCTCGAAGACTTTCAATCGCAAAGTTAAAGTCAGAGCCTTTCAGCAATGAGAACTTGTTTTAACAGTAAGACGTCCTATGACAATGACTCACTCGAGCAAAGGCAAGTTCGATGCGAAGTGGGAAGGACCTTACGTTGTCAGCAAAGTCTTTTCGAATGGAGCTTGTCAACTTTCAGAGTTAGGTGGTCGAGTTGCAATGATGCCTATCAATGGCAAATTCCTTAAGAAATACTATGTATAAATGTAACAGAGATTTTATGTAAATAAAATCAGACAGTTCATAAATAAAGTTTGATTTTTATTTTATCATAAATGATGTTACATGATATCAAGGAAGGTCACTATCGTCCTTCTCAACATTGGGACGCGGACCACTGCCATCCTTATTAAAGACATAATCAGCAAAAGAGTCGAGGACATCCTTGCTTGAGCCTACCAGGAACTTGCAGGCAGCCATCCTCATGGCCTCTTCCTCTTCAGTCTTTCCTGGTTCAAGCAGAAAGTCCAGGATATCCTGCGGTGGTTTGGGTGCAGACGAACCTTCGCCTACTTCTACCTGCTTTGGCTGGATTGGATCGACAGGACGTTCTTCAGTGCCCACTTCAACCTTTGGGGTGACTTCAGCTTTCTTGGATGCATCTCCGGACGACATCTTTATGTTGATAAGTGGAAATGATCATTCCTTCCAGATTTCTGTTCTATTTATAGGTGGAGATTCTCAAAATAATGAAACGACACATTCATCCGACGGTTTATCCGTTCATCATCATCTGACGGTTCGTCCGTTCATTCACATTCATTTAACGGTTCACCCGTTCATTAATATCTGACGGTTCGCCCGTTCATTCACTTTCATTTGATGGTTCACCCGTTCATTAATATCAGACGGTTCGCCCGTTCATTCACATTCATCCGACGGTTCGCCCGTTCATTCATTATCATTTGACGGTTCATCCGTTCATCATCACCTGACGGTTCATCCGTTTATCATCATCCGACGGTTTATCGGTTCATTACGACGATTCATTTTGTTCGTATCTTTTGACGATTCATTTTCGTTCATTTAATTATCCACATCAGCAACTTATCGTCCTCGATTAAGTTGTCTATTTGAAATAATAATATTCGATAAATTATATTCTGCCACGTCCACATTACCTCTGAGCAGATATAATGAATATGATTATTTTCTAAAATCGAAAAATATATCATGTCCTGTACCTCTGAATATATTTTCTATCGCTATTATTTATATCTGAATAAGATATGCAAGAAATAATAGAGCCACAATAAAATGTCTTTTATTGATCAAAATTTAAGACATTACATACATAGCATAAAGAAAGACAAAAAGATACAAGATGTTCTTTCTACTGAGACGGAGGCGTCATCAAATTAGCAATCTGTTGTTTCAGAATCTGCAACCGTTCTTCACGAGATGCTATCACTCTCCTCCTGGCCTCTTCCATCCTAGATTCTTCATTAAAAGTGGGCATGGTTACCATTCGGCGAGTGATTTCAGCGTCCTGAGCTGCTACATACTCGTCTCTTTCCTGAGTTAGAGCACCAAGTTATTGGACTGCAGTCTGATGCTCGGTAACTTCATTTTCCAGTTCCTCTTGGAGACGAGCAATCTCCACTCTCAGCTCGGCAATTCTTCTCTCTTTTCTTTCAGCAGTTGAGGTCACCGATTCCAACTTGGAATTATACTCAGCAGATTTAGTAGAATAGGCATCCAAGAGATTCTGGAAGTTCACTCTTTCAACTGCAGCTGCCTGAGCCATCTGTTCAAACTCTGCTTGCACTAAGAGTTCTACTTCCCCCTTATTGAGCTCTTTATAGTTCTTTATCGAAGCTTCTAGCTCATTTAATATGTGGTCAAGGAAAGTGGCCTGGGGCTCGTCACCTTGCTCCCGGATGGCTTTTACTAAGAAAGAGGTTGGACCTCTAACTATGTAAAAATTAGCGTCTTCTTTGTCCATCATTCTATTGATCAAAGGCCCCAAGGACTCGAAGAAGCATTTGGTGAATGCTTGGATGACAAGCTGATTAATCGCCAGAGCACCAGGAGTCGCAGCTACTCCTGTTGATGACGAGGCAGAAGGACGTTCAGTTTCTCGAACAGTAGGCTCTTTGAATAGAGGAGCTAGAGTAGAGCTAGTCGCTCCTCCTGGTTGTTCCTCTGTAAAATTAAATATTGTCATTTTGCCTGTCATTTGCTATTGTCAAAAAGAATCGAAAGTGAAACAGTCTTACCATGATTCGATCCGGCAACAGGCCTATCATCGGTTGGTACAGATTCTAGTTGAGTAGAAGTAGCCTCAGACACTATTGCCTGACTACTTCCTGCTTCAGAGCCACAGGATAAATGGCGACTGCTACTAGCAATTATCGTCGCCAGTACTATGTCCATGCATGCTGGAGGAGCGGGAGAAGATCCGGGTTCTGTATGGATAAGAATAAAGATATTAGCTATCAAGCTATTTTTTAATAGAAGATCGCTAATTTCATTACAATACCTTCGGGAGCAGCAACTGGAGTTTCCTCCAAAGTCACTTCTTCATCTGCAGTCTTCTCTGGAGATATCGGTACCTCAGCCTCCTTTTCAGGAGTCAGAGTGTCATCAATAGCTCGAGAAGATGTCTGGATCTCAACATCCTTTTCCAAATTTTGTGTCTCATCAACAGCTTCTGATGAGGTGCTCTCCTTGTTCTCACTGTCCTCGGGAACCTCTTCACTAGCAGCAGCAGTGGCATGATCAGTTTCTTCTTGATAACCGAAGTCACAGTCATATAAAGCTTCGATCATCAAACGATCATCTTCCTCGCGACTCGCTCCTGGTGTAGCAGGAGGTTGAGTAGTATCCATCATCGGTAAAGGGGATGGCAAAGCTTCATGCTCTGTCTCAGCAACATTTTCTCTGGGCTCTATGGCCTCATTTCTCTGCTCGATCTCTTCCCTCCGTTCTGGACTAGGAGTTTTATGCCCAGACTCAAAAGCAGGGGTAGGAGATGGCATGGTGATTCCAGCTGCAGCGTTCATCACTACCGAAGACAAAATTTGCCTTGGAGGAGAAACTGTTATCTTCTTTCTTTTGTGAGCTAACTTCTTTCTTCTATGAAGAGGCCTCTCAGGGCTCTCTATGTTTACTACATCGACTTGTTTCTGAACAGAGGACGGTGTAGCGGCTTCGTCTCGAGTAGACTCGACCAATTGTCTGGATTGCGATCTGGTGGTAACCTTCTCTGAAGAATGTTCCAAGATCAATTTCTTCTTCATAGCTGGGGAAGAAGGCTCTTCTCTCCTTCTCTTCTTCTCCTTAACCGGAGACTTAACAACCTTCAGAGAAATTCTTAAAGGTTGGTTAACTTTCTCTTAGAAATTGGCTTCTCTGGAAGCTTCCAATGGGTCGTCCACTGGCTCATGTTCTTCATCGTTATTGGGAGCCAATGTGTCAGTCGCTCTTCTCTTCAGACGATTTGCTGTTGCAAAACTATCAACGAGACTATAGTTTTCAGCAAATGTATTTGCAGCTGTATAAAACTGTGAATAAGTATACAACATTCTTGGACCAGCATCGGTTCTGTTTGGCATCGAGAACACAGTCTTTGTGTCTCGAGCATTGTAGTAAGCCCAGACCCGGGCACCATCGATCAAATAACCTTTTCCTTGTAGGCACGTGATGGCATTACCTACATGAAACTGGTCATACCCAAACTGACGAGCAAAGCGGCTCGGCAGATATGGTTCAAGAAAGCATTCTTCTTCAAATCTATATACTAGATGGGATGGTCTGATTGTCTTCAGCCATTCAAAAGATACCCGACCTATTGGCTGCCTCCCCAGGTCAATCAGATTTGCTGCCATATGCTCATAACCAGTTGGAGGGGAAGTGCAAAGAAAATTCCATCCTTTGCCGAGGTTTAGGGTTCGCCTGCAGTCTCTCAAACTAGTATATATCCATCTGCTCTGTAAGAATCTGCGTAGAAAACTGCCACCAACTGCTCCCATGGTAGGGTTCATCAATGATGGATGATGCAAGAGCAACCATCCAAATAAGTATGTATAAGGTAACTCCAGTCTGGGGAAGTTCACCTTATCACCCTTGCACTTGATCATAGAATCAACATATAGATGAAGACCCGCGTTTATACTACAGGTCATCGCTGAAAGTAAGTCCATCCGGTAGCCGAAGACTAACCGGACAGCAGCAAAAAGAATACCGCGATGGAAGCGGTCTACTGCACTTGCTCCAGGCACGACGAATCTACGTAGCCAGTACGTCAAGAATCCTGCTAGCTGGGCTTGTTTGGACATGGACCTGTAGCCCATTCTTATGAAACTTTCCACAAATTATCCAGCCTTAAGAGGAGGATATTGGTATTCATCATCAACTCTGATATCCATTCTCTTGTTCTCCTCCATTAGCTTTAGCACTTCACTGTTACTGAGGGGATGGAGGAAATCAGGGTTACATGGGTCATGATCTTTTATCTTTTTCTCAATAATGCGGTTAAGAAAAAGATAAGTCAGCCATTTGGATGAATAGTATGTGCCAGAAGAGCCACTTTGGTAATACAAAGAGCAGATGTTGTAATGGCACAGAAGCTCATCAAAGACTTCCACCATCTTTGAATTCTCTCGACGAAGTCTATCTAGTTCGTCATTAGTCGGGACGTACTCCTCGTAAGGCAATTCACCCATTGGTAAATATGAGATATACTTTATCTCATGTAAAGCCAAGCCCATCTCCCCGCAGGGCGTCATAAACGTCCCTGTCCTGTAGTTGTACCTCTCTGCTAGAGCCAAGAACAGATGAGGATTTGGAAAGAAGCCGTATACAGTAGCATGAACCGCATTATACAGCTCAATTTCTCTGAGTTTATCTTCAAACTGGACCAGTATCCAGTTGGCAATACAGCTCCATCTTTTGATCTCTGGGTTTACTAGACCTGTCAACCGGATGTCTTGATCCGGATATTTACCCTCTGCTTTGGCATACTCGTTGGCGAAAATCGGTGTTCTTACTGGTAGCAATAAAGACGAGTTCTCGGGGGGAATACAACCTGGTTTCAACCCCCTCAATAAAGTGCTGTGTCGTTCGGAAGAACTGTAGAACATGTCCCTGTTGTTCGGACCTTTCTTAACACAGATTTTTCCGGTCCGTGCCTGTTACAAGGGAGTGATGTCCCATTCCATCCTCCTAGGATGGCTCGCATGAGCATATCTTGCTAGTGGAAGGCATCTAGCTATGACTGGCAACTGTATCAATTTCTCCTTCCATTGGAAAGTTCTCAACTTAACTCTTGGTCTTGGTTGAGAACTTTTATCAATGGCGTCTCCAAAGAGGAACATGGGCTTCTTATGAGTGACAGCATCAGCAGATTGTAAAGGCTGTCCATTTATCAAGCTTAGCAGAGTCTCGTTATCCTGTGCTATCAAAATAGCCTGGCGAGAAGAAGGAAGTGCATACTGTAGAAATAGTACATGAGATAAATCTTCTTTGAAATCTGGCTCAGATAAAGTTCATACAAATATTTCATATTCAGGATCTTCTCTGGTATCAACTGCATCCAACAGAAGAAAGCAGAATTTAGTACAAGTCAAAGTCAGAAATTCTGTCATCAGATTGTACAGATATCAGACTGCACAAGCATCAGATTGCGCAGATGTCAGATCGCACAAATGTCAGATTGCACTGACAATCTCGCGTAAATCAGCCGATTGCGGTGACTTTTGCTAGCGCAATTCAACCGATTGTGCGAGAAGATATTCTTCATAAAAATGAAGAATAATGTGTTCGTACAACCAAAACCCTAAAAAGGGTGGCGCAGTATGATCACATCTCTAAAAAGAGATGGATTTTGAAGATCAGTGAAGTCAAAAAAAGCCCTAAAAAGAGGTTTTCGATTGGGTTGCCTACCGCGCAAAGTAGGGTGTGCGGTCTCGTGACGGGAAGGACGACGCGTAACCCTAGCCGAAGACTCGGCGGGGGCCTTGCCCTTGTCGGCGGAGGAGGATCGTCTTGGGGCCATGAGATCGACGGAGAAGAAGGCTGAAGTCGGAATGAGCTCAGGGATTTTTCTCTCTCAAACACAAGAAAGCAAGTAAAGAACAAATCAAAGGATCGAGAGAACTATTTATAGTTTTTCAAAAAAGAAACGGCCGCCTCAGATTGCGCCGAATAGGGGTCGATTCATTCGATTGCGCAGACAGTTCATGCGCAACTTGATTTAAAATTTAAAATTCAAAGTATTTCAAAATTTTGAATAAATTAAACTTTCGAAAACTTTGAAGGGGGTCTTGTAGGTCCTAAAAAATCAAGTTGCACCCATCAACAAAGCCATAGAATCAAGAAATATAACTTTCAAATGAACTGCGCAGACATCAGATTGCGCATCATTCAGATTGTGCACAATAGACTGCACACACTTTCAACTGCGCAAGATGACGTGGCAATATCATCATTACCTGACACAATCAAATCTTCTGACAGCTGACAGTACAAAGAACGAGGAGACTGTTCGTTTATTGCGCCGCACAGCGCTCGAGGACAGCTGTACATGCAGCGCAATCCAGTGCCTGCGCAATCCAGCCCAGCGCAATCTGTCTCAGCGCAATCCGAAGTCAGCGCAATTCATGTAGCGCACTTCATCATGACAACTGACAAAAGTACACGTGGCATTCATGCCATCAATTGCTCGTTACGTGGCAACCGTCTTCACACGATCATACGTATTTCAATCAAATGATGCCATGTGTCCAAGACAGTTGGCCCACGACCAGACAACTGCCTGCGCAGTCTGATGTTGCACAATCCAGTTCCTGCGCAATTCAACTTGCGCCATTCAGAATAACTAAAAGTTAGTTATTTCCAGAACTCTATAAATAGAGTTTCAAGTCTTCATTCAAGGGGATCAGACATAAAGTTCAGAAATATCAGAGAGTTCAGGAGTTCTTGCCCAAGTGCTGCTGCATTCTTCCGAGGCTTTTGCCTTCAACTTCAGAGGCTACCGTCTTCAAAGTTCACATCGTCCAAGGGATAAAGCAATCGTCTTCTAGATTGGATTCCTACAGTTGTACTTTTTCAGAATTCTTGTAATCTTTACAAAGTTTGTATCAATAAAGTTTCATACTTTTATTTTTGCAAACAAATGGTCCTCCATTGAACCGAAAGTTAGATGTCTAGTAGATTTCTCTTTGAACTAATAACATAAAATTTTATGGTAGGATTACAAAGACACAATATCAGAAAGCTTTCAAGCCCATCTTTCCTGCTGTGTCTTCGACCAGCTGGCGCTTGAGGCCCTTCATGAACGGATCCGCCAGGTTCTCTTGACTCCGAACATCAATCACTGTAATGTCATCTATCTTGATGAGATCGTTCACTGCCTTGTGCTTTAACCGCACAGTTCTCTTCTTCCCGTTGAAGAGATCATTTGATGCCACCGCCGTAGTCGTCTGGTTGTCGTAGTATATCGGAATTGCCGGTATCTGCACCCCAACCACTGGAAGATCATACATGAGCTTCCGAAGCCACTCTGCTTCATCTGCTGCGGTATCAAGTACAAAGAACTCAGATTCTATAGATGACCGTGAGAGCATAGTCTGCTTCTTCGACTTCCACGATATAGCAGCTCCACCCATTGTGAAAATAAATCCACTTATGGACCTCTCGCTCTCCAACTCTGAGCACCAGCTAGCATCACTGAATCCTTCTACTACCAGTGGCTCTCCGCTGAAGTACAGTACATATGTTTGAGTCTTTTTGAGATATCTCATAACCCGCTTCACATCTTTCCAGTGCTCAACTCCTGGATTGCTAGTGAATCGACTCAGCATTCCCACAGCAAAAGCGATGTCAGGCCTAGTGGCAGTAGTAGCGTACATCAAACTCCCGATGACGCTAGCGTACTCCAACTGCCTGACGCTTTTCTTCGAGTTTGGCTCCAGCTTCTGATCACCCCAGTACGGCGTATCAATTAACGGAAGATCATGATATCCATATCGAGTGAACATCTTCTCAATGTAATAAGATTGTGACAGCGCTAATCCAGTGTCTGTCCGGATGATCTTGAGTCCCAAGATAACATCAGCATCCCCCAAGTCCTTCATACTGAACTTCGTCGAGAGGAACTTCTTTGTCTCCGTGACGCAGCTTATATCCGTACCTAGGATTAGCATGTCGTCCACGTATAGACAAACGATGACTCCTCTTTCGTCAACAAACTTCGTATAGACACACTTGTCTGTTTTACTGACCCTGTAGCCATTTGACCTTATGACTTTGTCAAACTTCTCATGCCACATTTTGGGAGCTTGCTTTAAACCGTACAGAGATTTCACCAACTTACAGATTTTGTCTTCAATACCTTTGACGACAAACATTTCTGGCTGTTGCATGTAGATCTCTTCGGTCAGCTCATCATTCAGGAATACCATTTTTACATCCATCTGATGTATTACCATCTTATGTATCGCTGCGAGAGCAATTAACATTCTGATAGTGGTCATCCGGGCTACTGGAGCATACGTGTCAAAGTAGTCGATCTCCTGCTTCCGAGAAAACTCCTTTGCCACTAGCCTGGCCTTGAACTTGTCAATGGTTCCATCAGCTTTTATCTTCTTCTTGAAGATCCACTTGCATCCGATAGGTTTTACTCCTTCAGGTAGATCAACCAACACCCAAGTGTTATTGGAGGTGATTGATTCAATTTTATTGTCTATCGCCTCCTTCCAGAAGACAATATCTCTGATCTTCATCGCCTCATCATAGGTAAGCGGATATGCTTCCACATGATAGGTGATGAAGTCATCTCCGAAGTTCTTCGGCCTCCTTGCTCGCTTCGACGACGGCTCAGCGAGTTCTGGTTCAATCATTGTCTCCTTAGTAGCAACTTCATATTGGACAACTGGCTTATTGAAGATCTCACTCTCCTTTGCACCTTCATCATTCTCCGGAATGTCCGTTAGAATAATGTTTTTGTGTCTTGCAAACTTGTCTTCAAAATATTCAGCATCGCGAGATTCGATAATATGATTTGACTCAATATCAAGAAATCTTCGAGCATCACTCTTCTCGGCATACCCCAAGAAGATCGTCTTCGTAGTCATTGTCCCCAGCTTCTGAATCTTCAGATCTGGGAGCTTCACATAAGCCAGACACCCCCACGCTCGAATGACATTCAAGTTAGGTCTGACTTTGAACCAGAGTTCATGAGGAGTTACGTCCGAAGTTGCATACGGCACTCTATTTAGAATAAAAGTGGCCGTCATTGCAGCTTCTCCCCAGTAGCATTTAGGAAGACCCGCAGTTAACAACATTGAGTTCATCATTTCTGTCAATGTTCTGTTCTTTCTCTCCGTTACTCCGTTAGATTGAGAAGAATACGGAGCAGTAGTCTCGTTTATGATTCCATGTTCTTTGCAGAATGATGTGAATTCATGAGACCGATACTCTCTTCCTCGATCACTCAGCCTCTTGAGTTGTTGTCCAGTTTATCGTTCAGCCTCGGCCCTGAACTCCTTGAACTTCTCGAACGTTTCGTCTTTAGACTTGAGCAAGTAGACGAACGCGTATTTTGAGAAGTTATCGATGAAGGTTATAAAATACTTCATCCCGGCTTTTGTAGAGAATTGCTTGAAGTCACAGATATCGGAGTGCACCAACTCCAGAAGATCTGTGCTTCGATTGACCCGATGAAAGGGTTTCCTTGTGATCTTTGTCTAAGCACATACTTCATGCTTCGCTATCTTACCCCCATATTTGGATATAAGTCCTAGACTGGACATTTTGTTAATTCTTTTACAGTGAACATGTCCTAGCCTATTATGCCATAACTCAAGAGAATAATCAGAATGAGTGATTGCATTATATTATCAAACTGGTTTACAAGCTGAATTTTTAACATCCTTTCGGTTTGAAAAGCTTTTCTGAAGTATGTTTCCTTCTTGGACATCACCATCTGGCCAGCATTGATGTCCATCCTCAAGCCTGCGTTGCTAAGCAGGCTTCCAGAGATCAGGTTTTTTACAATTACCGGAACGTGCTTCACACCTTGAAGCGTCAGAGTGTTCCCGGATGTGAGTTTCAGCTCCACAGTTCCGACCCCCAGAAATTCAGCTTAGACTTGGTTCGCCATGATAACTTTCTCAGAAGTTGGTTGGTATATGACGAACCATTCCTTGCCAGAGCAGACATGGCAGGTCGCACCAGTGTCTATCCACCAGTCAAAGTCAGCCCCCATAGCTGTGACCTGAGCAATCATAGCAACAATGTTAGAAACCATAGAAACCTTGCTAGGCTCACCTTGCTCAGCTTGTTTGGGCTTGGATTTGTATTCACTCTTGTAGTGGCCCTTCTTGCCACAGTTGAAGCAAGTCACGTGGAACTTGGACTTCTGTTGCTTGAACGAAGGACCCTTCACTTTCAGATTAGTGGAGTCCTTCTTCTTGTGATGAGAAGCCACATGCTTTCCCTTGAACTCTCTTATCTGTACCAAGTTGGCCTTAGCCAGTTGGTTGGACAGAGAGTCCATCTTCTGTTGAGATCGTATTTCGTCCTCAACGTGGATCTCTTGTAGAAGATCTTCCAAGCTAATGTCCAGCTTCTTCCGATGCATTCTAGCATAGAAGTTGCTCCAACCAGCAGAAAGTTTCGAGACTATCCCTCCAATGACAAACTTATCGACGAGGGGCATCTTTTCGTCATCTAACTTCTGGCACAACTTCAGGAATTCCTTCACTTGAGGTAGCATCGTCATCTCGTCTTCGAAGAGCCACTTGTGGTACTTCTCGACGATGAAAATTTTGGACCTGTTCTCATCATCTTCACATAGCTTACCCAAAAAATCTCAGATCTCTTTGGCTTTCACATTCTTGGAATATGACTCTACCAGAGAGTTTTCTATAGAATTGAGAATCAGCAGTTTACAGATGCTGTTCTCTCTCTTTTATTTGCTCTGCTTGACGAGTGCAGCAGCAATAGCATCGGCAGTTCCTCCTTCTGGAATTGTCGGTTCTTTCTCAATCAACACATGGTCTACGTCCACGAGTTGAAGATTAAATGTGACCTTCCTCTTCCAGATTTGGAAATGTTCTCCGTCGAATTTTTTCAACTTGTTAATGCTGGTATCGATGAGAGAAGTACGAGATTTTTCCATCAACAAGGATCTTGCTTTGAGATTGTTAGTCCCGGGGCTTGATCAAAGATGGTAGACTCGATGTCGAGATCAGAGGTTCAAACAAACGTTCTCCTTCTGATTATTCTCGAGATCCACGAGGAACACAATAATATAAATCTGATTACAAAAGCAACAATAATCAGAAAAAATAAATCTCACGTTCTTCCTCGCAATCGCATGTTGCTGACGGTCAGAACTGAGTTACAACTCAGATAAAGGAGAAGAAAGAAGAAAGAAGAAAGAAGAAGAGTAAAGATTCTTGCTGGGGTGATTAAGATCACCGTTGCTCAAAGCAAGATTCGTCCCACCACGATCTGCTTCCACGAACCAACAAGTTTACGAAGAACTTCCGGAACGCTCGTAAGTCAATATTTGAGACTTGAACGGGCTTTATGTACTTTACGGACTCCCTTAACTCTCTTCTTGGTACATCTTTCAAAGGAGATCGCTCTATTTATAGAGTGGAGTAAGACTTCACCTCTTCTCCTATCCGATGTGGGACTAAAATACCAATACTCAAAAATAGAGTTTGATATTTTATATCATCCCACAATCAGCATAGAAGTGCGCCAGTCCACGCCTACCCCCCGAACACTCCCGTGCATGCACGAGACATCCTGGAGTCCGTGTCCGAGTCCGCACAACAAAAATCAACTTACATCTTTGTTGGAATTAATCATTTTTTTCTAGAAAAATACTTCCACATGGCACACACTTGTGCCCCACTATACCTCATGTGCACACCTCAACACAAACAATGCATTATATTGAGATACTCACCATTTGGTGTAGCCGATGTGGGACTATATTTTCTAGTCCAAAGGCAAAAACACCAACATAAGTTTAGTTAGGTAATATCATGTACTTAGTTTGATATAATTTGATTTTTTTACCTGAAAGATACATGTTAGAAAAAAGTTTTTTTTATATCAATTAGTGGAGGATACTCATACGGCTTTGACAACATTTTTTTTGAGTCATTTTTCACCCGTGTTATAATAGTAGAGATATTCAAAATGCTAAATAAAAATCTACATAAAATAAATAAAAATATTAAAATGATCCAAACTTAATTGGGCTTTGATCCAATCTCAGCAAACTCGAACCCATCGTATCGGTCCTCCATCTCAGGGTGTGACCCGGTCCGGGTTCACCGCAGACCGGCCCGGGTCTGCCCAAGCCCGATCCCATTTAGCCCGGCACGGCCCGCCCTCTAGCCCGCCCCGCCCAAGCCCACCCCCTACCGGTCCGGGCTGGGTTCCCTAAATCGAGCCCGAGCCCGGCCCGGACCGGCCCGATTTTTTTGGTCAAACGGTAGGCCCGCTTGGCCCGGCCCGGACTGGCCTGGCTGAACCAAATTTTTTTTTTTGAATCTTTGGGCCCCCACTTACCAAAATACCCCCACTATTTGACCGTTTTATGACCATTAATCAAAAAAAAAAAAAATCCTAAACTTGAAACAAATTTTTTAACTCTGCCTATGACAACCAAAGTTTGCATTCCCAAGCCCGGATAAAAGAGGAGGGAAAAATAAAACAAAATAAAATAAAAAAACAAAAAAATAAAAATTTAAAAGAAAACTTAAAAATAATAAAATAACAAAATAAACTTAAAATTTAAAAGAACATAAAATTTAAAATAGAATAAAACTTAAAAAGAATAAAATCCTAAAAAAAACTAAAAAATAAAAAATAAAAAAGGCCCAGACCAGCCCGCTAAACCGGTCCGAACCTGGCCCGCCCGAGCCCGCAACCCAGCCCGCCCACGAACCGGCCCGACCGGCCCAGCCCTACCCAAACCGGGTCACTGGGCTAGGATGGGCTCAGATCCTCAGAACCGGGCCGGGCCAGGCCTGGCCCGCTACAGCCACCGGTCTGGGCTGGGCCAGGACCAAGCCCGATTGGGCCCAGTTTTTTTGGGACGGTCCGGTGTCACGTCCCGCTCCCGTAGGAGCGATCGTCCTCGCTAAGGCGTGATGCCGCACGAGCCTAGATAACGCTCGTGCAAGGCGGGTTCCATAATGACCGATTACAGCGGCGGCGACGGGGTCGTCGCACAGAAGTCCCAAGCAGAAACATTGAACATGCAGCAGAAATTTAAAGGCAAAACACAAGTTATTCAAAAGAGATCTTTATTGATATTGAACAATAAAATTACAATAGGCACAAGGCCATGATTACAAGTCTCTCGTGCTCACTTTTCTCTCATTTTACAAGTCACTCTGCTCTCTCTCATCTCTCGATATAATACATGAGCCAGCGAAAGCTTCGGAAGGCAATGTCAATACATTATGTCCTATATAAGTCTTAAGTTCCCGCGGCCGCACGCTTCGACTCGCCAAGGAACTCCGTGCCTCGACGCATCCAAGCGAGCTCCGCGCCACGAGCTTCTACATGTACCTGCATATGAAAACTGTGTGGGTGTCAGTACTCAACTGTACTGGTGGAGTGAGCTCCTCGCCCACCCATACAAAATCGACATATTTTATTTACTTTATGCAATACAAGTCCCTTTACGATTATCTTTCTAGTCTTGCCTTAGGATCAGTTTTAAGATTACGACGCCTGACCAAACCGATGAGCAACGACATGGTCGTGCTATAATGCCAATATGTATTTCGATCGAGGCAGTGCCTCATCGCTTATGTACTTGACCGAACTTCAATTCGGGACGGCAGGGTTGTGCCATACTCTATTCGTGACTTCAACATATTCAAGATAGTGCTTCGCCGAGGAGCAACTTATGCGAACTCGGCCGTGCCAAGACTTTTACTTAAACCCAAGTGTCTCTAGACCAATTTTCGTGCCAACGATGTCAAAGGGACGACTCGTGCTGGTCGTGCCGCTAGACTTGATTGTGCCTTAGGACCTTGTTAGACTTGTTCGTGCATCAAGATTGAGGCCGTGTCTCGCAACTTATCAAGACTTATCCATGCTACCGCCTTGCGGTCTTCCTGTCCGACTCATAAACCAACTTAGATAAGACTTGTGAAACATAATGTCGACTTCATGAACATCCCGACGCCACCTATCGTGCCAAGCACGGTGCCTATGCTGCAGCCCAATCTTAGGCCCAGGCATTGTGTTACCGACTAGACCTGTATTCAAGTTCTAGACCCAATCCAAAGGCATATACGCGGTTTGACGCTATTCTGTCGACCCATCTACATGAGTGGTCACTAGCAATGTCAAGCTATCATAGACTCGGCTCGAGATATCGGCTCGTCCCTCCACGGGTAGCTAGCCCCGGAAGCACCAAGTATCTCCCATGCAGTTATCTAGCATCCTACCTTGAGCCGCCTCGCTTCTCCCGGGCCGACATGATCTCGGTACCCCGACGATCATTCGAGAAGACTACACCTTGTCGACAAGTTGTCCAATGACCATGCAAGACTCAAACTCGATCTATCAAGTCCTTCCTTATCATGACCATTCTTTTCTTCTTTCTATCGAGACTCCCAAGTAGCGGGACCGATCTCGTGTGATTCCTTGCCAAGACTTATCGAGACTTAACGAGACTTCCAAGTAGCGGGACCGATCTTGTGTACGAGACTTATCAAGACTTAGCGAGACTCCCAAGTAGCGGGACCGATCTCGTGCGGGACTTATCGAGACTCCCAAGTAGCGGGACCGATCTCGTGTACGGGACTTATCGAGACTTATCGAGACTCACAAGTAGCAGGACCGATCTCGCGTGTTTCCTTGTCGAGACATAGTGAGACTCCCAAGTAGCGGGACCGATTTCGGCGACAACCAGTCGCGTAGACTTCCTTTGCTCGTGGCATACTCTTTACTGAATCCACCGTAGCTCGTGCCTTAGACAGACTTGGTTCTATAGGCGATGCTATCGCTCAAGTCATATACTTTATACGACGAGCCTTGTTTTCAAAGGACTACGCGACTTGACAACCGCAGATAGAGTGGGACAGTGCTAGAAATGGCTTCGATAGTCCAACATAACTCTTGTCTAACTTATTCGGGCAACGACTCGACGAGCAACGGCTATGCCGTGCTCTGCGTCGAGGAAACGTGCTATGCACGGGGTCAACTTGAACAATCAACTCTTGGGTGCCTAGACTTAAGCCAACAAGCCGTACAAGATGACTTAACCCACGGGACATACGAAGGCTATGCCAAGCCTTGGACGACGGGACCGTGCATGCTTTATTAAGCATTCACGTGGGCGACGCCTATGACTTAGGTCAATACAAGCGTTGGGGCAAAACGACGGGACCGTACATGCTTTATTAAGCATTCATGCGGACGACGCCTATGACTTAGGCTAATTCGAGTGTCGTAGCAACTTGGCAACTTAAGCCAACTTCCTTCTCCCAAGCGACGGGAACGAAGGATCGAGTGTCATTTGAAAACACGCTGAGCCGACTTCTAAGCAGATTGTGGGACCATTTTCCATATTCTAAGACATTCCAACCCGTCGAAATTATTCCCTTAGCTATGTGGATGCGCCTCTTTTATTATCAAGCCTAACTTGTGCAAGTTGAAAACATGCGAGTTATTAAGTGAAGGCTAAGATGAGGCGAGTTCACTGAAACTATCCCACCTGAGCGAGAAGTCGCCTCGACCGAGCGAGCCTTCGAGCAGCCGTTGCAAGGCTAAGTCCGTACGCCGTCGGCGTTTCGATTCCTCTGATTGACTTTGCGGGATGGGACACTACAACATACACCACTCAGAACAAGTCTCGTCCTCGAGACTTACTTGAATGCAAGCCATCCTACTATTTCTATGGCCAAGACTTAATCGTGACTAGACGCGGAACTATAACAGTCGTACAGGGTACGCCATAATCTATAGTATACACTCCGCCTACGTATTTTTTTTATTCCGAGCCACGCTCGCATGACTATCAATCTTTCTATTAACATGATTTCAAAATCTTCGACCATTTCTATTCTTCAAGTCTCGCTTGAACTCAATGTATCACTTGGCTGGATCGTGCACGCATTCCAGGCGTCCCCAAAATACATGCATTCAGCCAAGCCGCATGATAGAAAATTTGTCATTCTCACTCGAGTCGCATTGTGCACATACTCGGACGTCCCTGAAATATATGCATGTCAGCCGAATCTCGTGAGGGGTATTCTTATACTCTTGATTCACACTATCCATCCATGCCAATCCTCAAGATCAATCTTTCAATTGCTAACTCTTGAAACAGGTACGTCTCGCCTAACCGCTAGGCCATTTCTCAAGGCTAAGTCAATGTCAGGATTGGAATCATAGTTACCCAAAAATAATGCCAACACTGACCCCAATCCTAGGGTCAAACCAAGTCGATAGTACGAGATTTTATACCCAAGCTCACGTCACTCAAATTTCTAAACATCGAGCACGTTCACCTAATTCGTATCAAGGCACTCGTTGCACATATTCAAATTCGTTCAAATCACCAATTCTAACCAATTCATGTATTTGATCACGAGGTCATCCAGCTCGACAATACGTTGCACCCCAATCTCACGCGAGTCCGATTATCCACGGTGGTTCATGAATCACCATGCAACGCTCCCGCAAAATAACCATTCTTATCGGGGCGTAACTCTTGCTCGAGTCTAGACTAATTCATTCTCGATATGCGGATTGGACCTACTCAATCCTCAAGTTCAATCGTCAAGCACACAGAGTCATTCACGAGTCCACCTTCGCGTCAAATCACAAGTTGAAACATACAAATTGCCACGCCATGCAAATTCGATCACCCCCGCTGTATGAATCACCATACCAGCGCTCACGCGGAGTGATCGCCCTAATCGGCACGACGCATGTGCGAGGCTGGAGTTGCACTCGCATAAGACAAGAACGTCAACGTTGTGGTTATCGACGAAGAAAATTCAAATATTTTATTTTTCTCCAAGTCAAGATCTCAGTTTAATAGTCTGACCGTCATTCGTTCAACTAGAAAATCCTCGAGCCAAGTTTATTTTTTCTTCGACACCTTTAAATATTCCGAGTATAGCATCCATCGGAACAATGACATTTGCACGATCGCCATTCGCCGAGTCAGAGTACCCCCGAGTTATCGTATATCGATCTTTGATACGCCTCAATACCATCGACGATATGCGTAACCTGACGACCTTACTTTGCAACCAATTTTGAGTCGTGCACTGATGCTGTTGTCCGAGTTGGATATTCCACAATCTCCTCGATATTCAAGATCAAGTTCAATTGCTATTCCTCAAGCTAGTTTCAAGATCGATGTCCAAAACTCAAGTCACATTTCATTGGACTCAATCCGAAATCGTACGTGTGATTCACTAGATTTCCTCGATCAAGACATTCACTTTTTTATTCATCGTTTCCGAATCATTTTCTAACTCGCGTTGCCCATTGCAAGTTGTCCGAACGACATCTTGTTCGGAACATTCGAAGTCACGACCAACTAAGCGTGACGCTTTCTAAGGCTTTGCGCGATCGCATCGCCTCGCCGACATACTCGTCGTTACTCGTAATTCTCAATTTTGCTCGAATAATTTCCAAGAAAATCCATACACTACTCAGGATTCGAGCCATCCGATCTAGTCCTCAATCACGTTCGCGTCGTTCGCTAAGACATCCTTCAGATTCGTTCGACGAATCTCTAGCGTAATCGCTCACGTCGCCTCGATGTACTAAGTCGTTCACACTATTCCTCAAAATATAAACCAATATTCCATGTACGCCTAAGTGTTAGTTTGATAGCGTTCCTATCGATATACACTCTAAGTGTATCTCCGTACCCGACCGAGCGATACATGATATTGCTCGCAACTCGATCGTACCAAAAAGTCGAGGTACACGACACGCGGCACAACTTAGCCAAAAGGCCGTGTGCATAGCCATCCCACGCGGACTATACTCCGAGTTTGCATGCTCATTTGCTAATATCGACGTAGGACTAGTTGGGCACGCACGTGGCTTGCTAACTTTAGCATGTGTCTTCTATCGAGTCAAGTTCGACACCGTTCGACACAAAGGCCTACCGACGTATTCGGCGATGGCCTATCGATGCGTTCGATTGAACGCTTGCACAAGCTTTTAAAAATATTTAGACTTATTGTATGGACATGCCGAGGGACATTTGAGAGAGAGCGTACACTTCTTTAACAACGACGAGCTTTCAAAACTGAGAAATTCGACTTGAAGTCCAAGGACGTAAAGCCGTACTCTGATACCATTATGTCACGCCCCGCTCCCGTAGAAGCGATCGTCCTCGCTAAGACGTGATGTCGCACGAACCTAGATTGCGCTCGTGCAAGACAGGTTCCATAATGGCCGATTACAGTGGCAACGACGGAGTCGTCGCACAGAAGTCCCAAGCAGAAACATTGAACATACAGCAGAAATTTAAAGGCAAAATATAAGTTATTCAAAAGAGATCTTTATTGATATTGAACAATAAAATTACAATAGGCACAAGACCATGATTACAAGTCTCTCGTGCTCACTTTACTCTCATTTTATAAGTCACTCTGCTCTCTCTCATCTCTCGATACAATGCTTGAGCCAGCGGAAGCTTCGGAAGGCAATGTCCATACATTATGTCCTGTATAAGTCTTGAGTTCACGTGGCCGCACGCTTCGACTCGCCAAGGAACTCCGTGCCTCGATGCATCCAAGCGAGCTCCGTGCCACGAGCTTCTACCTGTGCCTGCACATGAAAAATGTGTGGGTGTCAGTACTCAACTGTACTGGTGGAGTGAGCTCCTCGCCCACCCATACAAAACTGACATGTTTCATTTACTTTGTGCAATACAAGTCCCTTTACGATTGTCTTTCTAGTCTTGGCTTAGGATCAATTTTAAGATTATGACGCCTGACCAAACCGATGAGCAACGACATGGTCGTGCTATAATGCCAACGTGTATTTCGATCGAGGCAGTACCTCATCGCTTATGTACTTGACCGAACTTCAATTCAGGACGGCAGGGTCGTGCCATACTCTATTTGTGACTTCAACATATTCAAGACAGTGCTTCATCGAGGAGCAACTTATGCGAACTCGGCCGTGCCAAGACTTTCACTTAAACCCAAGTGCCTCTAGACCAATTCTGGTGCCAACGACGTCAAAGGGACGACTCGTGCTGGTCGTGCCGCTAGACTTGATTGTGCCTTAGGACCTTGCTTAGACTTGTTCGTGCATCAAGATTGAGGCCGTGCCTCGCAACTTATCAAGACTTATCCATGCTATCGCCTTGCGGTCTTCCTGTTCGACTCATAAACCAACTTAGACCAGACTTGTGAAACATAATGTCGACTTCATGAACATTCCGACGCCACCTATCGTGCCAAGCATGGTGCCTATGCTGCAGCCCAATCTTAGGCCCAGGCATTGTGTTACCGACTAGACCTGCATTCAAGTTCTAGACCCAATCCAAAGGTATACACGCGGTTTGCCGCTATTCTGTCGACCCATCTACATGAGTGGTTACTAGCAATGTCAAGCTCTCATAAACTCGGCTCAAGATATCGGCTCGTCCCTCCGCGGGTAGCTAGCCCCGGAAGCGCCAAGTATCTCCCATGCGGTTATCCAGCATCCTACCGTGAGCCGCCTCGCTTCTCCCGGGCCGACATGATCCCGGTGTCCCGGCGATCATTCGAGAAGACTATACCTTGTCGACAAGTTGTCCAATGACCATGCAAGACTCAAACTCGATCTATCAAGTCCTTCCTTATCATGACCATTCTTTCCTTCTTTCTATCGAGACTCCCAAGTAGCGGGACCGATCTCGTGTGATTCCTTGCCAAGACTTATCGAGACTTAACGAGACTCCCAAGTAGCGGGACCGATCTCGTGTACGAGACTTATCAAGACTTAGCGAGACTCCCAAGTAGCGGGACCGATCTCGTGCGGAACTTATCGAGATTCCCAAGTTGCGGGACCGATCTCGTGTGCGGGACTTATCGAGACTTAGCGAGACTCCCAAGTAGCGGGACCGATCTTGCGTGTTTTCTTGTCGAGACATAGTGAGACTCCCAAGTAGCGGGACCGATTTTGGCGACAACCAGTCGCGTAGACTTCCTTTGATCGTGGCATACTCTTTACTAGATTCACCGTAGCTCGTGCCTTAGAGGTTCTATAGGCGATGCTATCGCTCAAGTCATATACTTTATACGACGAGCCTTGTTCTTAAGGGATTACGCGACTTAACAACCGCAGTTAGAGCAGGACAGTGCTAGAAATGGCTTCGATAGCCCAACATAACTCTTGTCTAACTTATTCGGGCAGCGACTCGACGAGCAAAGGCTACACCGAGCTCCGCGTCGAGGAAATGTGCTATGTACGGGGTCGACTTGAACAATCAACTCTTGGGTGCCTAGACTTAAGCCAACAAGCCGTGCAAGACGACTTAACCCACGGGACATGCGAAGGCTATGCCAAGCCTTGGACGATGGGGCCGTACATGCTTTATTAAGCATTCACGCGGACGACGCCTATGACTTAGGCCAATACAAGCGTTGGGGCAAAACGACGGGACCGTGCATGCTTTATTAAGCATTCATGCGGGCGACACCTATGACTTAGGCTAATTCGAGTGTCGTGGCAACTTGGCAACTTAAGCCAACTTCCTTCTCCCAAGCCACGGAAAAGAAGGATTGAGTGTCATTTGAAAGCACGCTGAGCCGACTTCTAAGCAGACTGTGGGACCATTTTCCATGTTCTAAGACATTCCAACCCGTCGGGATTATTCCCTTAGCTATGTGGATACGTCTCTTTTATTATCAAGCCTAACTTGTGCAAGTTGAAAACATGCGAGTTATTAAGTGAAGGCTAAGATGAGGCGAGTTCACCGAAACTACCCCACCTGAGCGAGGAGTCGCCTCGACCGAGCGAGCCTTCGAGTAACCGTTGCAAGACTAAGTCCGTACGTCGTCAGCGTTTCGATTCCTCTGATTGACTTTGCGGGACGGGGCACTACATCCGGCCCGGACCGGCCCGGGTCACACCCTGACCTCCATTACTTTCTTACTTTCAACCAAAACAAATATAACCTTAATATAGTCAAGCATCAACACTACTTTTTTTTTCCATTTATTTTTAGCAAATGCTTTGGGACCGGACATGAGACAACCTAGGCAATTAATATGAATAAATAACTTTATTTATTTATTTGGAGTGTTATTAAATGCATCAATATTTGTATTCATTTTATTTATTTTGTTGACTTTTGTTAAGTTTACTTGTAAAATTTTTTTAAATTTACCTTCTTTTGCTTTACCCTTTACATTCCTTAAATCAATTAAATAGTTTGATTATCATACTAACTTAAAATTTAAAATTTGAGGAAATTTTTTTTTTATAAAAAAAGCGAGCAAAGAAACGTACGAACAAAGAGAATTAGAGTTTATAGTAAACCCCATAATAAACTCAAAAGAAATATTGAGTAAAGATGAAATGAATGATTTGCAAACGTGCAAGTCAACTCTTTCTGAATGATCTACAAATATGTGATTGTGGAGGCATAACTTTTTCAAAAAAAAAGTTACAGGGATAAACTAATAGTATAATTTTGAAAAGAAAATATAAAGCTGATCAAAGTTCCTAAAAATAAGAAATGAGATAAATAGAATTAAAACATTGGTGCATTTAATAACACCTTTTATTTGTGAGGTTTAAAATCAAACTCATGACCTCTTTAATAATATTACTAGCTCCAGTTAGGGGTGATCATTATTCGATTCTGGACCGAAATTGAACCGAATCAAACTAAATAAGATATTTGGTTCGGTTTTATAAAATATCAGTCCGGTTTCAGTTTTTTAAAATACTAAAATTACTTATTCGGTTTCGATCTAAAACAGGAAACCAAATAAGACTTATAAAATTATGTGAATGCCCTCAATTTTATGCATATTTTGTGATTAAAATGTGTATACTTTGAAAGCAATAATTATATATATATATATATATATATATATATATATATATATATATATATATGTATTTTGAAGTCCAACTTTGATAATTTAACAACTAGTCCAAATTTGGACACAATTTTAAAACACAACAAATGTGTATATAAAAGTTATAATTTAACCACGATCCCAACTTTGGACCGGATCCACTAAATAATAGAAATAGTCCAACCGAATAAATCGAACCAATTATTCGGTTCGATTCGATTTCGATTTTGTCTAATTTTGGTTCAATTACGGTTTCAATTTTGGGTTTTTAAGAATTTCGGTTTTCATTATTCCGTTTTGAGATTGTATAGTATGTGTTGACCCCATGGGCCCCGAAATGTCTGACCTCATTCTTTATCGTAGTTACGAGTTTGCCCTCGACCGAGGCCCTTTTGCCCACTTAAGGCCCAAAGATCATGTGTTTCTACATCGTAGCTTTGTCAGAATACTAGAGAGAAGCCTAAACTTATGAAACTGGTGAATTATATTGAAGAAATACTAACCCAAACGATTCCTTAATTGTTGGTATTATGCTATAATGGTTATTCTTTGGTGTATCTTGCATGAAAGAAATCAGTTTTTAGTGCAAATTAAGTTTGTCGATCTGATTTTTTTTTTATAATATCCTGTTGGAAGATCCGATCATTTGGGTTGGTATCATTTAGGCAGAAGACAATTCCGTTATCAATTTTGTTTAAGGAGAACATCATATCTTGTTTAATTTTGACTAGAATTGTAGTTGCAAATTTGGATTACATGGGGTGACATGAATTAATTCCAGGAAATTATTTTACTTGGAAAAAAAAAATCCATGTAGCTTTTGAAAATTTTCATAATGACAGTGTTTGATTGCAATTTTTTTTTTGTGAAAAATTAAATAAATTTTTATGGAATTTAATTCTTACGGTTGGACAAGCTTTATTTTTCATGGTTTTCAAAGAAAATAGTTTCACATTACTTTTTTTTAAAAACTATTTCATGGAAAATATAAGCTATCACTACACGTTGGTACAAAATTTGTGATGAAAAAATTTTCCCTGAAAAAAGGGCCAATAGTCTTTACACAATTGTTGAAGCGGTGTTGCAATTGGGATCTTTAATGAACTAGAACGTCTGGTGTTCCACAAAATTAATACATTTGCATTGAGATTCCACCTTGTTCCATGAACATCTATAGGTAGAATTTCTTCTTTGCTTCATAACTGAATAATTTGTCTGTCCGAGCTCTCTAGCCTAATGGTATTAGAGCGGACACCTGGAGGGGCCGACAAGGTTCGAGTTCCCCAATTGCGTGTGTGAGTAGAATTTCAAAAAAAAAAAAATGAATAATTTGTCTGAGTGTACGCTATTGTTGTACTTTGTTTGTTGTTTTATTTGTTATATTAATGAAATTTCTTCATTTATTGACAAAAAATAATATTGTTATATAAAAGTTGAATATCCAATTAAATAAAATTTAAAAATTAATTTATTCAACAATGTTTATACAATGTCGTAAAAGGTGTATTAACAATGTAGCATGAATGTTGTTTATATATAATTGTAACATTGTAAACAAGTTGTTGAAACATCTACTACAATGTTTAAAAATGTTGTGAAAGACCCTGAACTTTTTACAACTCCCTCATAAGACAATATTTGCTACAACGTTGTCAAATACTTTAACATTTTTTTAGAACGTTATTGTATGTTTTTTTGTAGGTCAAGCTTCCCTTATGCTCCTTCCTACAATTGCAACAATATGTGTTCAACATACTTCTTTCTATCATTCCATTCTCTTTCTTTTAGAATCCAAAATGAATGCATAAATCGATGAAAGTGACAGATGAAACCATTCATCGTAAACAAAAACGAAAACGTATTCACCAAACAAAAATGTCCAACGAAACAAAAATAAGTATGGGAAGAGACTCTAGAGTTTATTCTCAAAGGTACAATTCACTATATTTTGAACTTATTCCAATAGAAGTCAATCCATGAATAAGAAGGGTCTCAATGCATTTTTTTCCTCGATCATTTAGATGTCGAAATAATCTCCCCGCTTAACCCATATTATTTGATTGTTATACTATCCACATGCCAACACGACTGAGTTCATTATCAAGATCTCCGTAAATTTAACTTTGCTTGTATATATGCTTGGGAATAGTCCAATTTCTTGAAAATCCAAAAACAACTAAACTCACTCGCTCATCTACGGAAGCATACATCGTTCCTTAGCTAATGTAACCGTTGAAGCATAGTGGTTGAATTATCTCTTCCAAGATCTCAATTTTTTTCCTACCTAGCCATTCCCTATATATATACCGTGGCAATTAGTATGCGATTCATGTAGCCGAAAATCCAGTTTTTCACGAATGAACGAAATATGTTGAAAGCCTTTTTGTTTGTGAAAAACTTTAGAATAATTTAGTCCATTTATATAAAAATCAATGACCAAATTGTTGATTTTTTACAAAATTCTTAGGTAAAAAAGTATTTTACAATTTACTAAGCAAGTAGAGCGAACACGTTCGTGATATCTCACAACCTACTCCAACTCGAGGGACGGGTATTGGAAGGATTTTATTTTTAGGTAGAATATTATGTAATTTGTTTATATTGTATCTGAACAAAACTCTCTCTCTCTCTCTCTAAAACAAATAATTAATATGTTTGAGTGTGTGTGTGATAATTGGGAACAGTGGGCCCAAATGACATGCAAAGCAACGTGCACAAAGTCTCGTGTGTTATGTCAGGCATCTCAAAAAAAAAATCATATCTTTGTTGAGATTGTATCTCAAACAATATCTTTTCTATCCATTTATAAATATGTATAATCATGGTTAATATATAAAATATACAAAAACAATTTTTTACATGTTCTCTCTCTCATTGGTTTTTAATTAAACTTTGGTAAAAGAAGAAAAAAACAGAGAGAAGATATAGTATAAAATTTTGGAAGGCCAGTCAAAGCATAACATAATTCTACAACTGATTATAAGGTTTACCCTATTTTGTTGCTACTATAAAAATATATCTGCCTCCACCACTTTTTGATATATTTTCATACCCCTAATAACCTTGATAACTTATTTTTGAAATTGTTTATTGTTATATAATAATTATTTTTAAAAATATTAACTTATCGTGATATATATATATATATATATATATATATATATATATATATATATATATATATATATATATATATATATATATATATATAACAAACACACACACACACACACACACTACATTTTTTTCATCTCTAAATTTAAAGATTGTTTTCTTACATATATTTTCTCCCACACCCTAGAGCTCCCGGTGAGGATTGGCAGGGAGATCACTAGGGACCAAGGATCTATGTTAGCCTAACTTCTAGCTCCGGACTTTTGCTTTTTCTCTTTTGTTTAGGCCTCTTTAGGCTAACTTTTGTAGACGTTTTGGGCTATCTCCCAACGCCGATTTGCTTCTTTTGGTCTAATATATATACTGGTACTGATGTAGCCTTCTGACCCAAAAAGAATAAAAAGTCTTAGAAATTGGACCGGACCGGCCGATTCAACCGGTTGACCCGTGAATTGATTTTTTTTTTTTTTTTGCCGGGTTGTCGTTGATCCAGTTTTTTCAAAAAGATGTTGTAAATAAATATTTTTTATAAAAAACAATATTTTTTTATAAATTAACTTATTGGTTGAATTACTGGTTGGACCAATTTATTGGATCTATTTGATCAGCAATAATGCTAAGTTTACTACCAAATTCTTACAACCTTTTTACAATCTCACTCACCAACTCCTTACACATGGGTCCCACCGGATCCCACCACCCCTCACACCCCCTGCTACATGGGCTCCACCCGACCCCACCACTTACTCCTCTCCTCCAATCGAAATCCGACACGTGGCGGGAGTAAAAGGGTTGTAAGAATTTGGTTGTAGGCAAAGCATTGCTCATTTGATCAGACCTAATATCTTATCCAGATGTATCTCCGGTCCGGGTTTTAAAACACAAACTCTCGGGAACGGTAAAGTCAAGTGGGCGGGGAGATCTGCTTTGGAAAAGGCAACCAACCAGGGATAAGAATGAGGTAGAGATGCAGAGCAGAGTGATGGAGACAGGAAAGAGGAGAGGACAAGTCATGTCTGGTGGGCCCCGGCCACTCTTCCCTGCCATGGTCGAATACGTGGTATTGTTCCATTCCCAAACAAAAGAAGGAATCGGACTTGTTAAAGAATAATAAGCTCCTGCCATCCCCCACCCCACCCCCACCCACCGGTGGTCCCCTATGACCAATTCCAGATCATCATAACCCCCTTTAGATCTTGTTTTAATAGCAAAGGCCAACGAGTGTACAACTTATTCATTTCATCAAATACATAAGTCATGTCAACACACAAATAAATAAATATATTGAGGGAAGAAAAGAAAAGAAAAGAAAGAATAATTAATTAATTACATTCATGCACCTCCACCACGTATTTTTTAATAATTATTTTATTAGAATAATATAAATATGTCCCTAAGGCACTAGTCTAGTAGGAGCTAAACTTTGATACAGAAGGCTGTATCAAAGTTTTGATACAACATATGTATGACAGGTGGACCCTCCTGTATATATTTGCTTATACGATTTACGAAGAAAGAGGAGGAGCCCACCTGTCATACAAAGGTTGTATCAAAACTTTGATACAGCCTACTGTATCAAAGTTTTCTCCGTCTAGTGGTAGTACGGAAGGCCGTCCGAGCACAAGTCTCGAGTTCGCATCCCCCTTTTGACGACTGGGTGGTTTTGAGCCATGACCCAACTTGGAGAAATGACACCTCAAAAAAGAATAATATAAATATATAACTCTTCATATTTTACATAATCTTAGATTTTTGATGGAGTAAGTATACGAATACTGCCTCTAGATATTTGGCCCAATTTTAGGATTTCTTTTTCATTATTATAAAATTTTATTTATCAAAATAGCACGAGTAAGGAGTTGTAATCAATTAAGAATTCAAAAGATTTGAGAGGATTTTAAAAGTCCAATAGAATTCGTTGTTAGTCAAAATAGATTTTAAAGAACATTTTCTCAAATTTCAGCATTAGTCAATTACAATTTAAACGAAATTTCATAAACTTTGTAGTTTGTGAATTTATTTAGCATGATTTGTTTCCAAAATCTTATTTTAAGGATTTTGAAGGATATTTACAATCTTACAATATAAGAGAAAACCGTTGACATTCTCAAAGATTTTGTTGGATTCTTAAAATTCTATCTTCCTAAGGTAACACCAATATCAAACATTGTCCTCTCTTTGTTTGATTCTTCTTTGGTTGATTTTTTTTAAAATAATTGTTTGTCTGATTCTCAAATCCCTAATCCTAGATTGTGTAACAAATGCTTTTTTTTGGAGGATTTTTAATTTTAATTAGTAAAATAGGAAGGACAAGAAGAAGAGGTTAATTATTTTTACTGGTTAAGTATTGAAGAAATGATCATTTTGGTACTTTTAGATTGGGTACAAATGTTGATACTATTTAATTGAATTTTACATATATCACTTTTCTACCGGAAAAGTTATTTTGATACGAAGAAAGAAAATTAAAAAAATTATAATTTTTTATTTGAAATGAATGAGAGAATGAAACTACGAGGGAAGAGTGTTTGTAACAAATATAATAACTTGATTTTACTTTGGATGAAAAAAAATATAAAATCTAAGACAATTTATTGAAATCACCTTATACTAATATATCTATTTTAAAAAAAACCTTATACTAATATATCAAAGTAATTTACAATCTTTTAAAATCCGTTAGGAGAATCCCACATTCTACCTCAAAGGCTCAAACTCCTTTGATGATTTAAATTTTTTAAAAACCAAATTGACTAACACCCCCTAAGATTTTATTTACAAAAAAACAACATAGTTTGTGCTTAAACCATTGTTATGTCATTATTATACTTGGTTTAAACTATTGGACCTCTACTCAAAAAAAACAAAGAACCCATTAAAACCAATTTTTTTTTCATTGAAGTGAGGCATCTACATTATTTATTTGTATTTTTCTCTCACGAAAGATACATATCCAACAACTTTTTTTTGACAAATGAAAATGTTATTATAATTCATACCCACCAAACCTATGGAACGATTTCTTCCAATGTTAGTGTAGCAACAAAAAACAGATATACATTTTATTTATGTTATCTTAGGTGATATGCCAAAGACAGGGCCGGCTCATCCTTTAGGCAAAGAAAGCAGCTGCCTAGGACCCCACTTTTTTAGGGACCCCAAAAATATCGAATACTAGTATATAGACATATATGTAAGTATGCATTTTTTCAAAGGAAAAGTCCTCCTGAAAAGGAAACAATCACTTGCCTCTTTGTAAATTTTTTAGACGTAATTAAATCTATCATAATTTGGAAGGAAAAAAATAAATCAATAACCGCTATCCCCTCTGTCTCCTCTCTTAAGGAAAGATATGGTCTCTTCATCTTCATCTACTATATAATAAAAAATATTTAAAAATTATTAATGAATCCGCCTATGTAATGTTTATAATAATACATCGCCGGTCTCCAGTCTGGATCAATGATGAGAGGGTTTGCATATAAATCAATATAATAAAATTATATAGTTTAATCATGTTTAAATTTTCAAAAAAGAGTTCCATCTTTGGACTTTTGCCTAGGGCCTCCAAATGGAACAGGGATGTAACTATTAATTTGCAAAAATATAATTATAAATTTTGATTTAGTCCTATGTAACATGTGAAGAGAGCAAAAAGTTCATAATAATCTGAATTTGCCTACCATAATTTCTCGAAGCTATAGTAAGATTGAAGATGAAAACTTAAACTGTACGTTCTACAAATAATTATTCACTAGTTAAAGAAGGATTTGTTTGTAGTGTTTGCCTATTAAGAAGCTTATAAATAATTGTCTTCATTGTTGCATATGCTGCTATGCATTGAACATGACCCTACTGGACTCTCAGTTGGATAGATTCATTCATACATATTTAGAAAACATGAAGTAAGAAGACAGTTTAATATAGTGTGCGCAGATCTTAATAAATAAACAAACTACCAAAATAACTATTGCCAAGAAGCAGTTAAGACAAATCAGCAACACTGCAAGTGGAAATAAATTATTAATTAAAATTGGTAGAAGTTAAAAATTAGATTTGGAAACTATATTTTTTTGTTTAACATAGATTTGGAAATTGCAACTCAAGTGGACACTTTTTTTTATACATCCTAACTTGACAACATCATAGTTAGTACAGCCAAGTCAGCAAGCATTTCCTCCATATGAAGATACATCAGGATGTAAAGATGGAATCACCAACAATTGTGTTCTCTCTTTAATAACATTTAACTACTCCTACCTTTTTTTTTTTTTATTTCCAAATTATCCAAATCCAATGTGATTCTTTCAAGGGTAAAATATTAGGGATCTCCCTAAACTTTCATGTATAGTCATTTATCACAAAACTTGAAACCTTTACTAAATTATCCATGTATATATTGGTATTTATAAATATGGTATTTGGGTCATTGTTCCTTCTGCTCCTCACAAACTTCGAACTTTTACTGTTAATTCGAACATGGTTTCAGTCTACGTATTTTTTTTTTCCATCTAGAGACCTCAATATATAATATATATAGAGATTACAGAGAATATAAAAGAATATAAGGATTCTAAAATCACTCACAACAAATTAATCTAACTAAATCAAATCTTGACATATTCTGCACAACTATATATATGAGAAAATAATTATTGAAAATGGTTATAAATCACGAAGGCTTAACATTTTAAATTAGGTGAAAAATGTCAATTTAACAAAATTATGTAATTTTTTTTTTAAATCTATATATTTTGTAATCTCTCTATATATGAGGGTTTAACTAAAAAAAATTGGAACTTTTGGGGTAAGATTAATGCAAAACCATGAATAAACCTATAGAAGGCAATTACTCACCAAAACATTGCAAAACTACAATTCTTCCCTACTAATTGAAACGTACCGATATAATTAATCACAATACACTATGCATAGTGAGTTGTTCCTCGATCCATAATTAAACACACATTTAATGTCTTAGATTCACACTTCCCCTCACATAGTCGAGCAATACTTACACATTACATCAAGTTCGGACCATGCGTAACCATTCAACAGCAAAGATGTATGCAACATCTATATATATATATATATATATATATATATATATATATATATATATATATATATATATATATATATATATAGCACGTACTAAGTACTCCATGCCCACCAGTTATCAGCATGCTGATCATTCTCGGCAAACATACCACCGTGAAGATCATAGTTACATCCGCCGTTGTCGCTCCCGTCCTCCTCCTCCTCCTCCGACTGGACCGCCCTGCCCCCGTCGACCGGCTCCTGCATCATTGCCTGCTGGAAGCCGTCCGGGAAGTAGGAGTCCCCGCTGCTGTCAACCATCTGCTGCGGCCCCTCCCCGTCGTCCACCACCGCGCTCCCTCCGCTCCCCGTGCTCAGGTGGTCCTCCACCTTGGCTTGGACCTGCACGGATGCAACTTGTTCCACGCTGGACGCCTTCCCCGGGGGCCCCGTGGCTACGAGTTCCCTGGCCTGGAGCTTCTCGGTTAGGTTGACAACCTGAAAATTACAAGTTCATGTGAAGGGGACTTGAGGACATCGTTCGGTTAACTGTCGTGGAAATGTGTACAAGTGTTTACATGAGAGGTGAGACTGACAAAGGTGTCAAATATGAGAAATTAGGGTTATTTACACTGACCTCTCCTATGTTTCCTGATTATTACAGGGACTATCCTTATTTCGAAAATAATTACACTGACCACCCCTCTCCTTTATAAATTTATTAACCATATGGGTGGTCAGTGTTATTAGTTTCTATATAAAATAGAAACTATAGGAGGGTGTCCGTGTAATTAGTTTCAAAGCATGGGGGTGGTCCGTGTAATAAGTGTAAAACATAGGGGTAGTTGATGCAATTAACCCGAGAAATCATTCAGTGAGACGCAAACCTTTCCTTCTCATTCACTTGATGGCATAAAAATGAGTACATATAGAATAGTCATTCTCATCCCTAGTGTCATCAAGTGGATGAGCATTAAGATGCATGATAAGCCGGCTCACTGAATGATTCGTGTCAAATATATAAAAACATTTTAAAATTATTTCTGATAAGATTATATAAACTCCATTATTTTAATTGGTAGTTATAATATTTGTGAGCCATGATACCTACACTAATGGATCCTCTTCGGATAACGTTGTATGCAATAGAACAAAATTAATTGATGTGCTTCTATAAGACATCTTGATGGACCCAAAAAAGCATAGTTCCACTCTAGATCAGGGACATAGTACACTATAGCTATGGAGCGATAGGTCAACACCCCTATTCTTAGTTTCACTATTGGCAACCATTTTGTTAGGAGGGTCTCAATCAATTGAGATTTGATCATACGGAAGCGTTTTAGTTGGAAATTTGAATTTTTTTTTCTTTCTTATATAACATTTCTTAGATACAAATATGGTACTTTCTTTCATATATGAGGGTACATATAGAGAGCCAGAGAGCACAATACATAGAGCATGTTAAATCTTGGAGTCTTATTCATATCATCATAACAGTAACAAAATACACGAGAGGAAATATGTATACATATCTAATTAATCAAATATCTAATTGAGACGAATACCTGAACTGTCAAATACAGATGGAAATCTATACTAATATATAATTCAAATAAGAGAAGTATCACTAATTTTTGTGTGTAAAACTTTCTTGTATTAAGTACTCTTCTAGTTCATGATCCCTTGGGGGAGTGAAAGGTTTAGAATATATGTAGTAGCAGATACCAACTTTTCGTTATCACTTTCTCAAGTGGGGGCAGGAACAAATGTCCTTACCAAAAGAAAATACAAAAAAAATAAAAAAAGGGACATGCTTGCACTGCAACAACATTAACTAATTTGTTGTTCAAATCTAACCTAACATGTTGATGACTTGATGTTAGGCTAAGATGATTTCAAAGATCTCGGCGCGAGAATCTATTCTCTTTGACTGTGTTTGGTTGCTAAAGAAAGTGAAACGAACGAACAATTTTTGTTCACTTGTACATCTATAAATTGTCATTGTTAATCGAGTATTAATACCTGAGACCGAAGGCTGTCATTTTCCTTGATCTGTGCCTCATGATCTGCGAGCAGGGAGTCGTAGGCCGCCTTGAGGCGGTCGAAGTCGCATTCGAGCTGCTTGGTCTTCCATCGGGCCCTCCGGTTCTGGAACCAGACAGCCACCTGCCTCGGCTGGAGGCCGAGCTTCTTCGCCAGCTCGGTTTTCCGCTCCGGCTCCAGCTTGTTCTCGCTCTCGAAGCTCTTCTCCAGCAGATGCACCTTTAATTTTTGTCATACGTACACTCCAATTAACATTGAAGAATCCCTCTTTTAAATTATCGGATAAGTATTTAATTATCAGTGAGCTAATTTTTTTTTAAAAAAAGTCAACACCACCAATTTATAGAAAGATCCCAATCGCACGCCACAAAGGAAATTTGTTTATTCGATTCATAATAAAGATTGAAACTCTTTACTCGAGTTACAATTGCTTGTTGAGTTTTGTATGTTCTATAAATTAGCGCAGCAATTAAAATTATAGAAACTAATAATTTATCTTGAAATCGAATCCATCGTTGAGTTAGAGGATGAAAGTATGCGGATGCGATCGGAAAAAAAAAATTCAAAAATTAATTTTTCTGTGGTAATTTTGTACGTATATATACCTGTTCGGGAGTGAGGCGGCGCTTCTTCTCCGGGAGCTGCTCGTCGTAGTACTCTTCTTCAAGAAGCTCCTCCGGGGAGGTGAAGAACGGTCGCCGCTTGTTTGTGCCCTCCTCTATGGTGAACACCGATCCGCGGCCCGTCCCTTCATTTCTCCCAAACACAAAATCTTAATATACATACACATATACGCTAGCTCGCTATGATTCTAGTTACAGTGAACTTCCTTTCTTGTTCTATGTATTACTTGTATTTTATCTTTTATCTTTTATCTTTTTTATTAATGAAATTTTGCTGGGATCTGCTGGCTTGGTGTCTGATACGAAATTGTTGATTAATACCTCGGTAGATGGAGTTGGTGCCGCCGAGAACGAGCATATGCCCATGGTGGGAGGAAGAGGAGTCGAAGACGAGACGACCGCAATCCATATCGTAGCTTATAACCAATATATATAAATCCCTTCTTCTTCTTTCAAGATCTCACTCACTCTTGATCCTTAATTCTTGCGACTATATATATATATATATATGTACTCTCTCTTTTTCTTGGGTTGGATCTTTAATTACTAGAAGAAGATGTTGTACTTGTGGCGGAAGAAGCTGGTACTCCACAACATCCTCGACGACGTCTTCATGGGGAACAAGGAAAACCCCATCATGCACCGGGAGCGAGAAGGTCACCAGTACGAGGGGCGGCGGAAGCCGGGGAGATGGGTTCCGGCGATGGCTGGGGAAGAGAGTAATTTTGGTCTCACTATCTTCAAGTTTAGGAGGGGGTTGAGGAAGGCTATTGAGCTAAAGTTGATAGAGGAGGAGAAGGTGGCTTTTATAGTGGGGAGAATTTGGGGGTGGTGGACGAGATCGCCCCTGGGGTGGTGAGTTTTGGAGGGGGGATGGGGAGGTAGGGTAGCCATACCCTTTGTTTTGGGTAATGGTTGGTTGATGGGGAATCTTGGGGACCAACACATGAAGTGTACGTGTAAGTATGTACAATGACATGGATGTCTCTAGAGTGAGCTTTGATTTTGTAATTTTGAATTATTTTTACTATCCACTTTACTTTTTAGAACTCAACCTCCATCTGTATCTTACTAGTTTAACTTAGAGCATCATTAGTAGTTGGGACACTCCAATACAATTTGGAGCCCAAAAATTAAAAAAAAAAAAGGTAAATGTAGAATGGGTTGGATTTGTATAAGAATAGTAGGAAATGATAAAATGAACTCCGGTCCCAAAAATTGTGTGGTCAAAAATTAATGTAGGAAAAAAATAATATAAACTTTAGAATCTAGAAAGTTGGGCTCCAAATTGGAACTTACTATTCTACAGAACGAGTTTCTACAATCTAGAATCTAGAAATTGGGAGGCCCAACCCTTAGCACCCATGGATGGGTTGGGACCGAAATTGTAGAAATTGGGACTAGGGATGAGACTTATTATTCTACAAAATGAGCTCCTACATTCTAAATCTAGAATCTAGAAAATGGGATGGGCCTTACTAATGATGCTCTTAGAAGATGCATGTTTTTCGACATAGATTTAAGACTCAATAAGTCTCGTAATTAAAGATTTTATAAATACGTGTGGGTAAAGTGTACAAAAAATTCCCTTAGATATAAGCTTTTAACAAAATAAGACACATAGTTTAAAAAGTATGCTAACGTATTACTTAGGATTTTGACACATCTTTACGTTAACAGACGTCAAAAACGTAAAAAAATTAAGTGACTTGACCATTATACAAATGTATTAGAGCATCCACAGTGGGAGAGATTTCAAATGTTACATTTTGATTTTAGCCAAATTTTGTAGCACTTGAAGACTACAGTGGACACTTGTCCATACTTAAAAATGCTAAAAAACTAAGAGACACTCCTGATTTGGAGCGTGTGCTAGCTCCACTATATTAATTTCTGGGCCCACCAATATTAACCAATTTTATCAAACATGGAAGAAAAATAAATAAATATGGAAGAGAAATATTATCAAACATGGAAGAAAAAAAGGAAAAGATGGAAGATGTTAATTTGGAGTATTTGTTTGGAGTGTACCATTGTGTGCCAATATCATGAGACACTTCAAAAATAATAATTTATACAATTTCTAAAAATTTGGAGTACGTGTTTGGAGTGTCTCCACTGTGGATGCTCTTACTCTAACAGAGAGATCAACTAATAATTGAAAAAAGAACAAAACCCAAAGTGTCCCTTCAAACATCCTCCTTATGTAGCAACTGATGTGGTATGTTAAGTAGCATTATGTGACATCTAATATGGCAGTTGGCAAGACAAATTTAAACCTAAAAAATTAATCATCCATTTTTAATAATTTTTGTCACTTCCCGTTCCCAGAATACGTATTTTAATACATGTACTGCTTTAATATATTTATTTAATATTTATCATGTATTGCTCTGTAATTGAACCCCTTTAATTTCATGTTAATTAATTTTCTGCAATTTTATTTCCGCATTTTATTTCATACAATTTTAATTCTGTATTTTTACTTTCTGCTTTGCTCATTGGGTTCGGCCCGAGTTGATTTAATTTTCGGCCTTGATGGTTCAACATGAACCCAAACCCCCACCTACCACCCCTTCCATTTAAAGCCATCCCCTTTCTCTCTCTTCATTACTTCACCATTAATCTTCTTCTTCCTCATAACTCCTCCCCCACTTACCAGCCACCAAGGCAAGTGCCAAACTTGCTTCTTGATGGATCACCGTTATTATTGTTCCATCATCTTCCTTACTTGATTTTGAGTCTCTTTAGTACTTAGCATTTTCAATTTCCATGGTTCATTTCTTGTAGATCTAAGTTTAATGCATTTTCGGATTTCTTAGGTTTTGATCTAGTAAACTTTGTTATCTTTAAGGTTTGATGGTTCCAAGTTGTAGAGAATTTTGTTCTACCCCATTTTGACCTATGGAAGTTCAGATTTGGGCTTGGAATGAGGGATTTAGATAGCTTGGAAGCAATGGTTTCCATGGTTCTGTCCTTAGAAAATTCGGAGAAGAAGAACAGATCCTGGCCGCATGGTAGTGCTTGACCGCATGAGTCTTCATGCGACAAGTCATCCTGGCCGCATGGCAGTACTTGACCGCATGAGTTTTCATGCGGCAAGTCTTCTTATACATTTTCCAGCCGCATGGTAGTTTCGGCCGCATAAAGCTATCTGGCCGCATGGACCTTTTCAGTCGCATGCGCCGTTTCCTTTTCAGCCGTATGAGCGCTTGACGTTCCTGGTCGCATAAGGACCCGAGTCCTATTTTGGCCGCACGTGACTTAACTCTAGCCACATGGAACTTCCCGTTCCCGGCCGCATGATTTATTAGTTCCTTGGCCGCATGAACTCGTCCAGCCGCATATACGTTCAGCCCATCTCAGCCGCATAGGCTTGGCGATTCCTGGCCGCATGGGCGCAAGTCTTTCCGAGCCGCATGGGGCTTGCTATCTCCCAGCCGCATGGGATTTTCCTTGGCCGCATGGGCGCATGTTACCCGTAGCCACATGAGACCCCTTTGGTTTGATCGCATAAGTTCAGGATTATTTTTGGACGCATAAGCTCCTGATGGCCGTTTGGCCTTATTGCATGACTGACTTGGCCGCATGAGGCATGGGATCCTGATTCGATTTTGGTCGCATAAGGATCCTGGCTTATCTAGCCGCATAGATTGGGCATCCATTTTACTGCCATTCATTGTGCCCTTTTATTATTTTTTGTCCCGAATTAACATTAATTGTTATCTTGGTATTAATTAACATTGAGTGTTATTAATAATTGATCATGCGTTCCTAGTTGGAACTAAGAGACTGGCTAGTCGTCTTATTAAATTGAATGAATGAGACACGTTCATATTAATTATGAACTATTGAAATCGACTGGCTGATTCCGAATATTGACATACAGGCACATGCAGGCTTCAATTTATTTATTTATTTATTTATTTTCCACAAAAAGCAGCATGTGTACTTTATGGTCAAGGCATGATTATTCCGTAGTTAATTTTGATTGTTGCATTACGCTATGTAAGACCTACAACCTAACCGCACGGGTATCGTTGTAGAGTTGTGCATATCGTACCCCGTACGAAGGTACTCATTTGAATGACCATGACCCACGGTATGGGATTTCACTCAACGTAGAGACTATTAAGTTAAATAAAATAATGATTGCATGGAGAGAATGGATTTTCGAGTTCTTACATGGCAGCCCTCTTGGGACTAGTAGTGCCTGTCACCCTCACTTTTTCCAGTTAGGGGTAAAATGGTAATCTTCCATTTTATATTATTTTGGGAATTTTATTTCATGAATAATATTATTTAATTATTATAGGAGTCGGGTTCGAATTTTATCGCATTCCGAGTTAATTCGGGACCCCGGTGAATTTCGACTTGAGCTGTAATTAGCCTGTTAGCTAACCATGGCCCACCACACTAAAAATTAGGGTTTAAGAGTTTGGACTAGTTCCCCATGAGTAATTTAGTTTAATTATGATTTTTATTTATTTTTAGCAACTTCCTAAACCTAATTTGGATTATTTTAGCATGTAGGCTTAGGGAGGGGCAAACTTGTAATTACAAGTGCCCCTACCCATGCTCCATGGCCGGCCACCTACAGCACCCCCTCCACCTCTCATTTCTTCTTCACTAAGTTATCACTCTCTCTCTTCATTCATTCCTTTCCAACTTCTTCTTCTCCATCAAAATCTACAATTTAGGTATGTCATTAACTCTCATTTAATTCCTCATTTTGCATTCATCCCTTCACATTAATTATAGGGGAGACCATTCTCTACAAGTTGACCCTAGCCTTTGTAGGTTTCCTTAAAATATAGTTTAAGGATTATTTATGGATTTATCCTTTTAGAGAGGTATATATATATATATATATATATATATATATATATATATATATATATATATATATATATATATATATATATATATATATATATATATATATATATATACATGTGTATTTATGTGTGTAGAGGAGAGTGGTAGTGGTGTTGAGAGTGTGTATTTATATATATGTGTGTATGTGTCTGTATATATATATAGATATGTATGTGTCAGAATAGGAAGGAGAATGAGAAGGAGAATGGGAAGGAGAATGAGGAAGGAGAATAGGAAGGAGAATGAGGAAGGAGAATGGGAAGGAGAATGAGGAAGGAGAATAGGAAGGAGAATGAGAAGGAGAATGGGAAGGAGAATGAGGAAGGAGAATAGGAAGGAGAATGGGAAGGAGAATGAGGAAGGAGAATAGGAAGGAGAATGGGAAGGAGAATGAGAAGGAGAATAGGAGTTTGAGAATGAATCGGAGTTCGGGTAGTCGGATTGACTTGAAACTTGGGTGGCATGTTGGGTACACCCCACAAATGTCATATTTGAGCCAATTTTTGGCTCGGTTGACCCAGAGTTGACTTTTTACCCAAAAGTCAACCGTGAGTCAACACTTTGTCTAGATTTCACCAAATCCAAACTAGAGTTGACCAGTTGACCAAAAATCAACTGTTGGTCAACATTTGACCAGTTTGACCTAGAGTTGACCAGAGTTGACCAGAGTTGACCAGTTGACCAAAAGTCAACTGTAGGCCAACTCTTGATCCCGTTTGACTTTCTTCGACTTGTTTTGACCCGTGATGCCTGGTATGACCTAGGATTGACTTGGTTAGGCTTAGATTGACTTGATATAACTTGATTTAACCTAGATTGAATTGACAGGACTTAGTGTGACTCAGTGAGACCTAGTTTGACCTCGATTGTATATCATTCATTGTAAATCATTCCTAAACTTGTTTAAACCTAAATTAACTTACAGTATCTCATATTTAGGTCTTCTGATACCGCTCTGAGCATTGATATACCATACAGCTCAGGACAGCAGGCGAGTACATTCACTGATAGTTTTTATTGTCTTGATATTTGCTATATCCGATTCAGTCGTAGTGTCTTACTTGATTCTCAGACACGATAGTGCACAGACTAGTATTGTCGGATTCCTGTCATGAGATGTCATTCCTGGATTTCTTGGGATACTGGTACTTGCTTAGTCTTGATTCTCGTACTTGTATTGACGCCGATTCCTGAAGAGGACTTGCTCCCCTCTTTGGAAATCCCGCGTCATGACGTGCTATGTCCGGATCCGTATACTATTCGGGGAATGGGGAATATTATAGATAGTGTGATCAATACCCACCTTGAGTTACTACTTGTATCATAGCTATACCCTCACCTCACGATGGGTATAGCCTGACCTGTGCTACTACTTGCTCCATAGCTTACCATCCCGGCCGGGCCGAGTCCACGTACTTGTAGCCGGTCGGCTGGAAGCCTGATACTTGACCCATACCGATCACATTAGGCTATAATGTTCGAGGCACATTTTATGTTTACTTTTCCTGTCATATATCATGTTCTGTCTACATTCGGTACCTTCTCACCATGCATGATATACAGTTACTCACATGCTTTACATGCCTTTACATTGTACCTTGATTGGAGATTAAGTTCTGCTCGGGAGAAGAGTTACAACCCCGGTCCTTGTTTGGTTTAAGGGTTGTAACTCGGCTTCCGAACGGTTCCCAAGTCTTCGCATATCTTTGTCTTGTAGTTCATTACACTGTCTCTTATAGAACTTGTTAATTCACATGGAACTGCTGTTAGTGTTTGTACTTGCTCATTTTCCTGACAGGATACCGTTATGATATATTACAGATGATTCCGATGCGGACTGCTCGACCTATTATGGGCTCGAGTCAGATGGAGTAGCCTTAGATCGTGGCCTTATAGTGGAGCCACTAGATTTTGTACTTCCAGAGTAGTGTAGGCTAGCTAGGTTTGGCTGGACTGCGATCCAGCTAGCTTATCAGACTGTAGTTCTATATTCTATTTTGATACTCTGTGATGTATATATCTGGACTTGTATTAGACTGTGGACTTGTTTTACTCTTTCATCTATCATATGTCTTTACTCTGAGCTATCTACCTTAGTTTTATTCTGTGATTGAGACTGTATTGCTATGTCACCTCCATTCGGAGTGTATATACTGTACAGGTACCTTTATCTGTTTAGTTGTAGTATTCTAGATGACCTAGACAGCGTTCTACCGCCGATGCTGCGGCGTAGGCTGGACGTACCCACTTCTCGTGCCCCTAATCAGGGTGCGGGTCGTGACACGTTTTTGTGGTGGCCCACGCAGGTCCAGTGTCGCAATTAGTACGATCTCGTAATGGTGCTCGACTTAGAGTACTAATTACGAGCCTGCGATTAGGACGTAGGACCTAGGACATGATAGGAGTTTCTCAATCACACCTAGGAAATTTCTGATCTTTGATTATCATGATTACTCCCCTTGTATTAAATTAACTGTCCTTCTTTGATAATCTACTCATGTGCCATATTGACCTCTTATTTTAATTCGTCTCCAGGATGACGAAGACACATCCGCAGGCCTCTGGATCGAGTAGCTTGCCTGGGAGATCTGATCAGGCCGAGGAGGAGGTTCATGAGACTGTTCCCAGTGATTCTACTATTCCAGAGACCCAGGCAGTTGCGCAGGGAGGTCTACCACCTCCACCCCAGAGGGTTACGACCGTTCTTCCAGAGATACTGCCGCCACTACCACCGATACCGATGGATACGCATCATATGTTCCTTCTCCTTCAGCAGATGATGGAGACACAGCGGGCCCAGGCAGAGGCATCGCAGCGCCAGTCGGAGGCGTCACACCGACAGATGGAGATGCTGATGCAGAGTATGGAGAACTCGCATCAGCTTGCCCTTGCAGCAGTAGAGAGAGTGGCACCGGGTACGGTGCAGGGCCCTACCGGCCAGCAGCCGAGCCAGCAGCAGTCCAGGCCGGGGACAGTGTTAGACTTCAGGAAGATGAGCTCCAGGGACTTCACAGGCACGGAGGGCATCCTTTACGCAGACGACTGGCTGGAGGATGTAGAGCGGAGCATGGAGCTGGCAGAGGTTCCTAGAGCGCTTTGGGTTTCGGCAGCAGCCAGCCGATTCTTCGACATTGCGCTGACATGGTACCGCACGGATCCTCGTGCGTCGGTGAGAGGGCTGACTTGGGAGAACTTCCGGAGGCTCTTCAAGGAGAAGTTCTTCCCGGACGTGGCTCTTACAGCATTGGAGGGCCAGTTCGTGGGTCTAGTTCAGGGGAACTCGTCGGTGGACGAGTATGCAGCTGAGTTCTTCTGCCTGAGCAGGTTCGCTCCCGGTATGATCCAGGATGAGGGGCAGAAGGCTCGTAAGTTCCGCAGGGGACTTATTCATGCAGTGCGCACCCGCACCTCGGGTCGCCGAGACGCGACGTTCGATCAGATACTGATGGACGCACAGATCGCACAGGAGGACTTCGGCCTCAAGCCGAAGAGGAGCGGAGATACTATGGGGGCGAGTTCCAGTACGGGACCGGCCAAGCGCCCCCACATTCAGCAGCAGCAGCAGAGGCCATTTCAGCAGCAGCCTCTGTTGTAGATCCAGCAGGCACCGACGCGTGCCCAGCAGCACCAGGGACAGGGCCAGAGGCAGGCCGGGACAGAGTGTGGCAGGCTAGCGGAGGCCACCAGGGGCGAGCTTTCGCCATGACAGTTGAGCCCACTCAGGCAGTAGCAGAGCAGATAGCAGGTTCCAATCTTTCGATCTCATTTCCGCATTTGCTTCCTTATAAACTGTCTTGAACTTCGATTCTATCTGTTCCTTGATTGTTGGATGAAATTTTGTCCTTGTGATGTAATATTCTTCTGAGATAAGTCGTATGGGCTAGGTCGCCTCGATTATGAGATTTTAGAATTCTCTAGGGTCATGCTAGCAGGCAGAGTGAGGACATATAGTCGGACTATGGACGTATTTCTCGGGTGTGGGAATTTAAGGTTTTCGCTGCCAAGCTAGCGGCAATGCGAAAATTTTAAATACCATAATTCTAGAGGTATGTACCTTAGTCAAGGACTCTGTGATTATCGTAGTCTTGCTCACTGGCATGACGGAGATTCTAAGTATCATGATTATTGGACAGACGCATACGATTATCAAATTGCATGAATTTTCTGTGTTGCTTCGTTTTAAGTTTTTGGATGATTTTTTTAAGGTGGATAGACTTATATTTGAGAGTAATTTTAAATTTTATAAATTTAGTCAATTAATTCCTGCTTGGACTTTTGAGATTTTACTATTGTTTGGTTTTAATTTCGAGGACGAAATTTTTTTAAGGTGGATAGACTTGTCACCCTCACTTTTTCCAGTTAGGGGTAAAATGGTAATCTTCCATTTTATATTATTTTGGGAATTTTATTTCATGAATAATATTATTTAATTATTATAGGAGTCGGGTTCGAATTTCATCGCATTCCGAGTTAATTCGGGACCCCGGTGAATTTCGACTTGAGCTGTAATTAGCCTGTTAGCTAACCATGGCCCACCACACTAAAAATTAGGGTTTAAGAGTTTGGACTAGTTCCCCATGAGTAATTTAGTTTAATTATGATTTTTATTTATTTTTAGCAACTTCCTAAACCTAATTTGGATTATTTTAGCATGTAGGCTTAGGGAGGGGCAAACTTGTAATTACAAGTGCCCCTACCCATGCTCCATGGCCGGCCACCTACAGCACCCCCTCCACCTCTCCTTTCTTCTTCACTAAGTTATCACTCTCTCTCTTCATTCATTCCTTTCCAACTTCTTCTTCTCCATCAAAATCTACAATTTAGGTATGTCATTAACTCTCATTTAATTCCTCATTTTGCATTCATCCCTTCACATTAATTATAGGGGAGACCATTCTCTACAAGTTGACCCTAGCCTTTGTAGGTTTCCTTAAAATATAGTTTAAGGATTATTTATGGATTTATCCTTTTAGAGAGGTATATATATATATATATATACATGTGTATTTGTGTGTGTAGAGGAGAGTGGTAGTGGTGTTGAGAGTGTGTATTTATATATATGTGTGTATGTGTCTGTATATATATATAGATATGTATGTGTCAGAATAGGAAGGAGAATGAGAAGGAGAATGGGAAGGAGAATGAGGAAGGAGAATAGGAAGGAGAATGGGAAGGAGAATAGGAAGGAGAATAGGAAGGAGAATGAGGAAGGAGAATAGGAAGGAGAATGGGAAGGAGAATGAGAAGGAGAATAGGAGTTTGAGAATGAATCGGAGTTCGGGTAGTCGGATTGACTTGAAACTTGGGTGGCATGTTGGGTACACCCCACAAATGTCATATTTGAGCCGATTTTTGGCTCGGTTGACCCAGAGTTGACTTTTTACCCAAAAGTCAACCGTGAGTCAACACTTTGTCTAGATTTCACCAAATCCAAACTAGAGTTGACCAGTTGACCAAAAATCAACTGTTGGTCAACATTTGACCAGTTTGACCTAGAGTTGACCAGAGTTGACCAGTTGACCAAAAGTCAACTGTAGGCCAACTCTTGATCTCGTTTGACTTTCTTCGACTTGTTTTGACCCGTGATGCCTGGTATGACCTAGGATTGACTTGGTTAGGCTTAGATTGACTTGATATAACTTGATTTGACCTAGATTGAATTGACAGGACTTAGTGTGACTCAGTGAGACCTAGTTTGACCTCGATTGCATATCATTCATTGTAAATCATTCCTAAACTTGTTTAAACCTAAATTAACTTACAGTATCTCATATTTAGGTCTTCTGATACCGCTCTGAGCATTGATATACCATACAGCTCAGGACAGCAGGCGAGTACATTCACTGATAGTTTTCGTTGTCTTGATATTTGCTATATCCGATTCAGTCGTAGTGTCTTACTTGATTCTCAGACACGATAGTGCACGGACTAGTATTGTCGGATTCCTGTCATGAGATGTCATTCCTGGATTTCTTGGGATACTGGTACTTGCTTAGTCTTGATTCTCGTACTTGTATTGACGCCGATTCCTGAAGAGGACTTGCTCCCCTCTTTGGAAATCCCGCGTCATGACGTGCTATGTCCGGATCCGTATACTATTCGGGGAATGGGGAATATTATAGATAGTGTGATCAATACCCACCTTGAGTTACTACTTGTATCATAGCTATACCCTCACCTCACGATGGGTATAGCCTGACCTGTGCTACTACTTGCTCCATAGCTTACCATCCCGGCCGGGCCGAGTCCACGTACTTGTAGCCGGTCGGCTGGAAGCCTGATACTTGACCCATACCGATCACATTAGGCTATAATGTTCGAGGCACATTTTATGTTTACTTTTTCTGTCATATATCCTGTTCTGTCTACATTCGGTACCTTCTCACTATGCATGATATACAGTTACTCACATGCTTTACATGCCTTTACATTGTACCTTGATTGGAGATTAAGTTCTGCTCGGGAGAAGAGTTACAACCCCGGTCCTTATTTGGTTTAAGGGTTGTAACTCGGCTTCCGAACGGTTCCCAAGTCTTCGCATATCTTTGTCTTGTAGTTCATTACACTGTCTCTTATAGAACTTGTCAATTCACATGGAACTGCTGTTAGTGTTTGTACTTGCTCATTTTCCTGACAGGATACCGTTATGATATATTACAGATGATTCCGATGCAGACTGCTCGACCTATTATGGGCTCGAGTCAGATGGAGTAGCCTTAGATCGTGGCCTTATAGTGGAGCCACTAGATTTTGTACTTCCAGAGTAGTATAGGCTAGCTAGGTTTGGCTGGACTGCGATCCAGCTAGCTTATCAGATTGTAGTTCTATATTCTATTTTGATACTCTGTGATGTATATATCTGGACTTGTATTAGACTGTGGACTTGTTTTACTCTTTCATCTATCATATGTCTTTACTCTGAGCTATCTATCTTAGTTTTATTCTGTGATTGAGACTGTATTGCTATGTCACCTCCATTCGGAGTGTATATACTGTACAGGTACCTTTATCTGTTTAGTTGTAGTATTCTAGATGACCTAGACAGCGTTCTACCGCCGATGCTGTGGCGTAGGCTGGACGTACCCACTTCTCGTGCCCCTAATCAGGGTGCGGGTCGTGACAGTACCCGACAGGCCGGTTGGTCCCCACAGATACTGCAAATCTGCCACACGGACAGGGTGCGGTATCTGGTTATATTATTTATTGTATATTGTATATTGATGACGGGCATCCTGCTGGGACTCGTCTAATTCATGATTGGCGTAATTGATTGACTGGGTAAACTAGTCTTGCTTGCACATAGTAAGAACTGAAGAATCCCTATTGCATAATTCCAGGATAACTTGGAACTCACAGTAGCAAGCCATAGTAGTTGTATGGCCGTTAAATTGATTTGTTTGTGTACTGTACCTACTCTGTTACCTAACTGAGCTGATCAGAATATCAGGACATGACGGGCCAACTTCTGTCCTTGTTTTGTTGGGAGGTTGGTTCGAAGTGTTGTGATGTTATGAGAATCCTAGTAGATAGCAGAGATCTATTATCATATTCTCTTTTTACTGGTTTTACTCCTCATATCGTGCTCCCTTGCGGTACTTGCTATTAGAGGTCTAACCTCTCTAGTTTTGCATGGCCAGATTTAGAGCCAGTCCCCGAGGATCCAACTTACTTCTACCTCCAAGATGGTCAATACTAGAGGGATGATCGCAGGAGGGCTCGAGTGGGTTTCTTACTTCCCCGTTCGTTTTGTTAAATACTTTATACTTAGCCGTTTGGCGCCGACATGTTAGTCGAATTGTCTTGTACCTACCTTTGTATAATTGTAACTAAGTCAGGCTGCAGCTGATAACAATTGTGTATACTTACTACATCATCTGGCTGTATTTTGTAAAGCCAGATATCAAGAACATTTTGACTGAGCGTTTGGGACGCCTTACTGCTTTATCTTACATGTTCTATATTTCTGTTTCTTATTTGAATGATTGAGACAATAGATGGAAAGTGACCATAGTGAGACTTTTATGTAGTATGCACCCCCTCGTCTTATTAGACAACATTGATCGTATTATACGGTATTCATCTACCCGTAACACGTAGCTGGCTGAGTCATTCTCCCGCTCTCCAGTATTCTGGTTCTGGGGCGTGACAAGGCTTTAGTGGTGGCCCATGCAGGTCTGTTTTCAGACTTGTGGGGTATTTTAATAGGATGTCTCAATCACACATGTTCCCCCTTGATCTCATAATTCGTTGATTTTCAACTCCAGCTTGACATTCCAGTATCCCTTGACTTCATTGATCCTTCATGTCCGGTCGTTTGATTGTTCTTTTGTTCCTTTTCTTAGGGGCACTTCGTCCGCACCTGTCAGAGCTGGACAACAACAACATGGACAGCACGGACAACATGACCAGGTTGGTCAGCAACAAGGGCCAGTACTACCTCCAGAGACTATTCAGGAAGAAGTGATAGTGTTACGCCCAAGAACCAGAATGCTAGAGAGCGGGGGCAGACATAGCCAGCTACGTATATTGAAGTGCAACCCACCTCGCTATACGGTCACGGCTGTCTAGGATACATGAGGGTTTATCTACAAGCCAACAGTCTCTTAAGGTCATGAACAAGCCTAGTGTCTCAATCACAAGCAAGTAAGTAAAAGTCACAAGATGTATGATCATTAAATATACAATAGTAAGGCGTCCCAAACATTACATATTCAGTTGATCATGAAGCTAGTCGTTACAAAATGTCAGGACTAGCAAGAGTTTAGTCATACATGATCAACCTTACGATCTGTTAATCATGTTACAGCCCGTAGGCAGACAGTAAGTAAAAGTGCAATCGAGCTAAACAGGTGCTCGTCGGCTAAACGCTTCAAAAGAATAATTTTTACAATAGAGTGGGAGAGACAAAAATAACCCACTCGTTGCCAGGATTCCTTCTAGTGTTCACCATCTGGCATGAAGGTTGGGAGATCCTCGGTAGCTGCTCCGAAATTTGGCCATACAAAACCAGCTGGGTCAGATCCAGAAAGAGCAAGTGCCACAAAGGAGGCTTCACTTAAGAGCTAAAACCAGCAATCAGCACAAGATATAAATAAAAGTAAGAACTGGAAATAAAGAAAATACACCAGGATGATATACGACGAGATAGCCATGAAACTATTCAGATATCCAGGTTACAACCCGTAAACTAAACAAGGATCGGGGTTGTAACCCTTCGTCTGAACAGAACTTGAAATTCTCACCATTTATCGGTAAAATAAGTACAAGCAATTCTGGTCATACAGCAATCTGGAACAGGATCAGGGCAAGACTAGACTAGTTAGACTCCATCCAATCATTTCACGGCCAAGCAAGAATTACGGCTTGATACTTTAACTAACTAGGGTTGTCACAAGCCTAATTACTAGCAAGATGCAGTAAGATTATTCCACAGCCACAAGCCCTGCAGACCATCCATGTTACCCAGGACGAAAAATTAGGGTAGAATTCAGGTGGGTACATCATCCAGGAAATGCATGTACCCTTAAGTAGCTTGAAGGGTGCAACACATGACAGTGTGCTGGAAATGTGCCCTACTCGACGGCAGGCTACAGATCCCAGGCGCACCCAGGTAACGGGATTGCCTGTAGCTAGAAAATCTCTTCATGACTAATGTGTTAATCTAGTTATTAGTCCTTAGTTCATTTCAATAGGTACTCCTGACCGTGGTACTCAGGAGTCCCATCCTAGACATGATGCAAGATAGGACTGGTTTATTTATACAAACACAATCGCCCACGGTGTCCAGGCTATTATACAGGTCATGTCATGTCAAGTAGCCGTCGCAACAGCTTATCAAGATATAACTTGTCAGGTTATCAGGTCAAGTGTACTAGTCAGGAGTGCGCCACGACGGGCCACTATCAGGTCATGTCAGGTTACTCATGTCGAGAGTGCACCACTACGGGTCACTATCGTGTCAGGCTCAGTTATCAATTCCAAACATATCAAGTAAATTCATGATTATCAAGTTCAGGACAAAAGGCGTAAGGATATAAAATGGACGTTAAATACCTAATAAAATATCAATATACAGGGCTATAGAAGAGCCAAGCTTAAGGAAAATAAAACCAAACTGACACGCTGACATAAGACCAAGTCAGCCAAGGCCATACGCTCAGGTCAGGCTACGCTCAAGTAAGCATACGCTCAGGAAGCATACGCCCAGGAAGCATACGCTCAGGTAAGCATACGCTCAAGAAGCATACGCTCAGGAAGCATACGCTCGCAAAGGACAGCGTATGAGGTCCATACGACTCCTTGTCACACAAGTGAGCGTATGCAAGACATACGCTCCAAAAAGGCAGCGTATGAACTTCATACGACTCCTTGTCAAGCAAGCGAGCGTATACGAGTCATACGCTTCCAAAAGGCAGCATATGGGGTCCACTGTGCTGCGCTAAGGAGCGCGCACAGCTCAGTAACGCAAGCTAAAAAGCTCGCGCACTGCTCACTGTCTTCTCCAAATCAGCAAGAACTTCATGGTTGAACCCAAAGCTTCAAAAGTCCATAACTTGGTCAAAACAAGTCCAAATCCAACTTTTCAAAGGTCAAAATTGGGTAGAATAAAATTATCTACAACATGAAACCATCAAAACTTGAAAACAAAGAAGCTTGATAGATCAAAACCACCAAAATCCAAAAATAACTAATTTCTAGATCTACAAAAATTAAAGCTTCAAAATGGAAAATGACAAGTTCTAAAGTGTCTTAGAAACATGAGGAGAAGCTAATGGAACAATAAAAATGAGCTCTCTTGTGGAAGCAAGTTGCACTTGCCTAAGGGGTGTTCTTGGTTGGTGGTGGGTTTAATGGAGAAGGAGAAGAGAGTAATGAAGAGAGAGAAGAAGAATAGGTAATAAATATAAGTGGTGGTGGTAGGTAGGAGGTTCACCCCTTGGTTCATGATGAACCAAGAGCAATCCCAAACCGAACCAAGCCAACCCAAACCAAGAATAAACCAAGCCCAGGGAGAAAATAAGCAAGAAAATCATGCAATACAAGAATAAATACGTACACGTGTTTCAGAAATACGTAATACGAACCACAGGCATTACAGATAGTGGAAGCAGCAGCTGGATCGCAGTATCCAGAGGTTCCACCACCACCAACAGTTCCACCTGCCCCCGTGGAAGTGGACACATCGGCTCTTCTGGAGATCATGAGAGGGATGATGGCTACTCAGCAACACCAGATGTTAGCCCAGCAGCGCATGCATACTCAGTTGCAAGAGCAGAATGTACTACTCAACCAAGGGTTACAGACGGCATTGGAAAGAGGAGCGAGGCCAGATTCAGGAGCATCAACCAGATTTTACAAGTACAACCCCCGCCGTTTCGAGGGCACGGAGGATGCTATTTCAGCAGATGCATGGCTTAAGGATATTGAGGCTATTCTGACAGCGGCTAAGGTGCCGGCAGAAGAACGTGTGGATCAGGTGAAGTTGTTACTTCAGGATCTCGCACGTGATTGGTGGGAATCAGAGGAAGTAGGTATCAGACGTCCCATTGCTTGGGACAATTTCACAGCAAGATTCAAGACGAAGTACTATGGAGTTGTGGCGCAGTTTGAGCTACAACAGAAGTTTATCAACCTCAAGCAGGCCGGCAAGACGGTAGATGCTTATGCAGCGGAGTTCCATAGATTGAGTAGGTTTACCCCAAAGATGGTAGCAACGGAGCGCCAGAGGGCGATGAGGTTCCAGCAAGGGTTTTATCTTGAGCTCTTGCAATTGATAGAGGGACACAACTACCAGACTTTTGACGAAGTATTGACGGGAACTCGAAGGCATGAGATCACCATTCAGAGAATTACGACAAGGACTGGAGGTCAGAAGAGATCTCACAGTCAGATTGAAGGAGGAGGGGGAGCAGCGCCCCGAACAACAACACCATCCCCTGGCATTCGTATCCACGATGTGGCGATACGAGGGCCAGCACCACCACCCAGGCAGCAGCAGCAACAGAAGAAGAACCAGCAACCCCCAGCGGGCTGTACTAATTGTGGAAAGATAGGGCACACTAGAGATGTGTGTCGGGCATTGAACGGACTGTACTTGATATGTGGAAATCCAGATCATCAGGTTACCACATGTCCTATGAATTCGAGGTCAGGAGGACCAGTGCAGCAGTTTCCTGCTCTTCCAGCACCAGGGGCAGGACAGTATCGAGGACCAGCAGTGGTAGTGAGACCATTGGCCCAGCGTCCGTTAATGTCGTAGGCTCAGATGTTTCGGCAGCAGGGACCGTCGATGCAGCAACACCAGCATAGACCACTCCAGCATCATCAAGGAAGGGGCCAGCAGCTGCACCAGGCTAGGCCGCAATATGGGAACCAGCAAGGAGGTCGAGGGCCGGCATTCACTCTGTCCTTGGAGGAGGCATTAGCATCGGAAGATGTTGTGGCAGGTAACATTCTCGTCGTCTCATATCCCGCAGTAGCATTGTTTGATTCGGGAGCATCACACTCATTTATATCTGTACAATTTACGACACGACTAGGAATGGAGTTCAAGGCATTGTCAGGGAGGTTGAATATACTCACTGGTAATGGGATCGTAGGAGTTAGTAGAGTTATTCTAGCATGTAGTGTTGTAGTTTGCGGACATTCTTTACCCGCCCAGTTAATAGATTTTTTGTTGGAAATTTCGACGTTATCTTAGGCATGGACTGGCTGAAAGACAGTCATACGACAATAGATTGTCGTAGTGGAAGTGTATCTTTTGATATTCTAGGCATGGAGAGATTCACCTTAGTCAGATCAGAGGCAACTCACCAAGAGCAGGGAGTAATAACGGCAATGGAAGAAGTTCAGGTTCCGAAGGTAGTTGAAGAATTTCTGGACGTATTTCCTGAAGAACTTCCAGGTCTACCACCGGTTAGAGATATTGAGTTCAGTATAGAATTGGCACCTGGAACTAAACCGATATCAGATCGGGTTTACAGAATGGCGGATTCGGAGCAGGCCAAGGTATATCAGCATATAGAGGAACTGAAGGAGAAGAAGTTTATCCAAGCTAGCATATCACCATGGACAGCACCAGTGGTACTTGTAGGAAAGAAGGATGGATCATCCAGATTGTGCATCGACTACAGGAAGCTTAACGCGGCAACAGTAATGAACAAGTACCCACTACTGTAATGCCTGTGGTTCGTATTACGTATTTCTTGGAATACGTGTACGTATTTTATTCTTGTATTGCATGATTTCCTTCTTGGCTTGGTTTATTCCTGGTTCGGGTTGGTTGGTTCGGCTTGGCTTGGTTTTGATTGGGTTCATGATGAACCCAAGGTGAACCCCCTACCTACCACCACCATTTGTATTTATTGCCATTTCTTCTTTCTCTCTCTTCATTACTCTTTTTTCTTCCTCATTTACTTCCTTACCTACCAGAGTGAGGAGGGAGAGGTCTAGGCAAGTGCAACTTGCTTCATGGAGGAACTCCAATTTTTATTGCTTCATTCTCTTCCTTACTGCATTCTAAAGCACTTTAGTACTGGACATTTTTAATTTTCATGGCTAGATTCTTGTAGATCTAAGTTTATTTTAATTTCGGATTTTCTGGGTTTTGATCTATTTAACATTGTTACTTTCAAGTTTTATTGGTTCCATGTTGTAGAGAATCTCGTTCTACCCCATTTTGACCTAAGGAAGTTCGGATTTAGGCTCCGGATGATGGAGTTATGGAGCTTGAGGACTTGGCTCTCATGGTGTTCTTCTTCTCTGAAATTTTGGAGAAGATGAACAGTGCTTGACTTGACCGCATGAATATTCACGCGACAAGTGTTCTATCCAGCCGCATGACTGGAAGTTCTTGAGCCGCATGAGAGTCGGACTCACTTATCCGCATGACTCGCCCTAATTCCCAGCCGCATAAGTTCTGAATTTCCTGAGCCGTATGGGCTCATTCCTCATCGACCGCATATGTGCCCTGATCCTTGAGCCGCATGAGCGTGCAGTTCCGGCCGCATGAGCCTGTATTGACCTAGTCGCATGAGCACTCTTCCCTTCTGAGCCGCATAGACTCCAATGCTCCCGGCCGCATAGGCTCGGTTTTTCTTCAGCCGCATGCGTCCCTTGCCCTTGCAGTCGTACATGCGCCCACCACATCGAGCCGCATGGAACTCCATTTGCCCGGTCGTATATACCTGAGTGTTAGCCAGCCGCATGAGTCCCAGTCCTTCCTGGCCGCATGGACTTCCAGCAACCCTGAGCCGCATGCGCCTTGGGCTTTCTTCTAGCCGCATGAAGCCGCGCGCCTGCTCCATGTTGAACCCAAACCCTTGGCCGCATGGAACCACTGATTCAGCCGCATGGGCTGTTCTCTTCTAGCCGCATGAGTCTACCCTTTCCCGACCGCATATGCTTTAGCCGCATGGCTCTTCTATAGCCCTGAATATTGATATTTTATTAGATATTTTACGTCCATTTTATATCCTTACGCCTTTTGTTATGAACTTGAAAATCATGAATTCATTTGTATGTTTGGAATTGATAATTGAACACGACGTGATAGTGACCCGTAGTGGTGCACTCCTGACATAGTAACCTGACATGACCTGATAGTGGCCCGTCGTGGCGCACTCTTGACTAGTACACTTGATATGATAACCTGACATAATTTCTCGAATAGCTGTTGCGACGGCTACCTGACATGACCTGACCTGTATAATTAATCCAGACACCGTGGGCGATTGTGCTTGTACAAATAATCCAGTCCTATCTTGCATCATGCCTAGGAGGGGACTCCTGAGTACCACGGTCAGGAGTACCTGCTGAAATGGACTAAGGTTAATGACTAGTATAATTCACTAGACATGAAGAGATGTTCCCCAGTTACAGGCGATCCCGTTATCCCGGCCGCAAATGTTTGGACTTGTAGCCTGCCGACGAGTAGGGCACATTTCCAGCCTACTGTCATGTGGGGTACTCTTGATTGTCACTTTAATGATTGAACTCTATTGTCTCTTTGATGTATTGTACTCTCTAAATTGTCACTATAATGATTGCCTGGATAACCTGGATAGCTGCAGGGCCTGTGACTACTAGGAGCATCTCATTGCATCTTGCTAGTAACTAGGATTGTGATAACCCTAGTTAGTTAATATAGAAAGCCGTAGGCAATGATTGGTCGTGATTGCTTGGATGGAGTCTAGTCCAGTAAAGTATTGTCTAGAATTGATTGATTGTAAGATTGTACCAGAATGATTGAATGATTGTCACTCCAGATTGTCACTATAATGATTGTCACTATAGAATGTTACTTAACCTGATTTCTTATAATTATCTTGCCGATAAATGGTGAGAGAAACCAAGTTTCGTTCAGACGAAGGGTTACAACCTCGATCCTTGTTTGGTTTACGGGTTGTAACCTGGCTATCTGAATAGTCCCATGGTTATCTCGTCGTATATCATCCTGTCATGCTTTCTTTTCATATGTCCTGTCTTTTAGTGATTCTATACAAGATTGTCTTTTATAATTACCCATCATGCTTTTCTTAAACCACTGCTTTTTATGTAATTGTACTCTTGTGCTAATTGCTGGTTTTAGTTCTTAAGTGAAGCCTCCTTTGTGGCACTTGCTCTTTCTGGGGTCTGACCCAGCTGGTTTTGTATGGCCAGATACCGGAGCAGCACCAAAGGATCTCCCTGCTTTTCAGCCCGATAGTGGTCACCAGGCGTAACCAGGGCAACGAGTGGGTTTTTATTTGCTCTCTCACTCTCTTGTAAAAATATTCTTTTGAGGCGTTTAGCCGCCGAGCAAGTGTTAGCTCGTTTGCAACTTTATTTACTGTCTGCCTACGGGCTGTAAGCATGATTGGCAACTCGAGGTTGATCATGTATGACTTAAACTCTTGCTAGTCCTTACATTTTGTACGACTAGCTTCATGATCATCTGGATATGTAATGTTTGGGATGCCTTACAATTGTATATTTGGTGATCTGATATCTTGTGATTGTTATTAGTTGGTTGAGATTGAGACAATAGGATAATTTTATGACCTTAAGAGACTGATGGATTGTAGTGAAACCCTCACATATCTAGACAGCCGTGACCGTATAGCAGTGTGGATTCCATTCCGTTATACTTAGCTGGCTATGTCTGCCCCCGCTCTCTATTTTTCTGGTTCTGGGGCGTGACAACTACCAAGGATCGACGACTTATTTGATCAGTTGAGCAGGGCTAGAGTTTTCTCCAAGATAGATCTTCGTTCAGGGTACCATCATGTGAGGGTTCGAAAGGAAGACATTCCTAAGACGGCGTTCAGGTCGAAGTATGGGCATTATGAATTCTTAGTAATACCGTTTGGTTTGACCAATGATCCAGCAATATTTATGGACTTGATGAACCGCATCTTTATGCCGTACTTAGATCAGTTTGTCGTGGTGTTTCTCGACGACATTCTTGTGTACTCTGCTAGTGAAGAGGAGCATGAAGACCACCTCAGGAAAGTGTTGCAGGTTCTGAGGGAGAACCAGTTGTATGCCAAGCTCAGCAAGTGTGAGTTCTGGACGAATCACATTTCATTTTTGGGTCATATCATATCAGGAGCTGGAGTAGCAGTAGATCCCAAGAAGGTAGAAGCAGTGAAAAGCTGGCCAGTACCCAAGACCGTAGCTGATGTGCAGAGTTTCTTGGGATTGGCAGGATATTACAGGAGATTCGTATCGGATTTTGCAAGACTTTCAGCACCCATGACCCGCTTGACACGGAAGGATGTACCATTCGTCTGGTCAGCAGCATGCCAGGCATCATTTGAGAATTTGAAGCAGAAGTTGATATCAGCGCCTATTCTTACATTGCCAGTTGGACCCGGAGGTTTCACTGTATATTGTGATGCGTTAGGTAAAGGACTTGGATGTGTCCTCATGCAGCACGGGAAGGTGATAGTATATGCATCTAGGCAACTTTGAGACCACGAGAAGAATTACCCAACTCATGATTTAGAGTTGGCGGCAGTAGTGTTTGCTTTGAAGCTATGGAGGCATTACTTATATGGTGATCGAGTGGACATGTACACAGACCATAAAGTCTGAAGTACATCTTTACTCAGAAGGAGCTGAACATGAGACAGAGAAGATGGTTAGAGCTGATCAAGGATTATGACGTGGAGCTTCAGTATCATCCAGGCAAGGCTAATGTGGTAGCAGACGCTCTCAGCAGAAGAGGCGGCGCATTTATGTTGACAATGCAGAAGCACATCTTAGAAGACCTTCTGGAGATGGGTATCGAAGTTATACTTCCTAGTGATGTAGGAGTTCTAACAAGTCTACAAGTTTAATCTGACTTGGTAGATAGGATCAAGGCAGCTCAGGCACAGGACCCAAGGATTTTGAAGCTTAGAGCAGAATGTGAGTCAGGACTCAGAAAGGATATGAGAATTCATGAAGATGGTACCCTTAGGTTTGGATCGCGCCTATGTGTGCGTAGTAGAGATATCAGACAGGAGGTTATGACAGAAGCTCACAGTTTCCAGTATTCTATACATCCTGGAGGGACCAAGATGTACCGAGATATCAAGCAACACTTTTGGTGGAATGGAATGAAGAGGGAGATAGCTAGATTCATTTTCCGTTGCTTGATATGTCAGCAAGTAAAGGCAGAGCAGCAGAGGCCAGTTGGATTACTGCAACCACTTCCTATTCCGGAATGGAAGTGGGGGCACATTACAATGGACTTTGTGACCGGTTTACCGAGATCACCAATTGGTAAAGATGCTATTTGGGTGAGAGTGGACCGGCTCACAAAGGTAGCACATTTTCTCCCTTTCAGAGTAGGGTAATCTACAGAAAAGTTGGCAGAGTTGTATATGCAACAGATAGTCAGGCAACATGGAGTCCCTGTCAGTATTGTGTCAGACAGAGATACCCGTTTCACATCACATTTCTGGAAAAGCTTGCATCATAGCCTAGGCTCCAAGTTAAAATTTAGCACGGCTTACCATCCACAGACGGACGGACAATCAGAAAGGACAATTCAGACTTTGGAAGATATGTTGCGAGCTTGCACCCTAGATTTTGGAGGATCTTGGGAGAGCCACCTGCACTTAGTCGAATTCTCATACAACAACAGTTATCAAGCCAGTATCCAGATGGCGTCATTTGAGGCACTATATGGTAAGAAATGTAGATCGCCACTGGCATGAGATGATATCGGGGAGAGGAAGATGTTAGCTCCAGAGATGATTGTTCAAACGGTTGAAGTGGTTAAAGGAATTAGAGAGCGACTTCGAGTTGCACAGGATCGGCATCGTCCTTGGGCGGACCAGCATCGTAGGCCGTTAGAGTTTTTTGTTGGGGACTACGTGTTCTTGCGGATCTTACCTACCCGTAGGGTCATTAGATTTGGCGTTCGCGGGAAGTTGAGTCCGCGATACGTAGGACCATTCGTTATCCTTGATAGGGTAGGCGATGTTGCTTATCGTTTGTCCCTTCCACCTTCATTACGAGAAGTGCATGACGTGTTTCATGTATCTCAATTACGAAGGTTTGTATCGGACCCCAGCCATATCATTGATCATTCTGAGTTGGTTGTTGGTACCAACTTGTCTTATGAGGAGCAGCCGGTGTCCATTTTGGACCGAAGAGAGAAGATACTCAAGAACCGAACAATTAGCCTTGTCTGGGTTGCTTGGGGTCATCACTCATTAGGAGAGTCAACGTGGGAACGTGAGGATGATATCCGATCACGGTATCCACATTTGTTTGACTCACAAGTATACTTCTTCCCGTGTACCTTGATTGTCTTAACCCCTCATGCTTGTCACCCTATGGATAGAACTACGTGATATCGTAGATTGTTAATATAAATATGTTATCTGCTAGTTAAACGTTGAAGAATGATTGCTTGCTCAAGTTTCTTGTATCTAGATTAGTTTAGTTTTGATATTCCTATCCTGCTTGGATTTGAAATTCCGAGGACGTAATTTTTCTAAGGAGGGTAGAGATGTCACTTCCCGTTCACGAAATACGTATTTTTAATACATGTACTGTTTTAATATATTTATTTAATATTTATCATGTATTGCTCTGTAATTGAACCCCTTTAATTTTATGTTAATTAATTTTCTACAATTTTATTTTCGCATTTTATTTCCTACAATTTTAATTCTGTATTTTTACTTTCTGCTTTGCTCATTGGGTTCGGCCCGAGTTTGTTTAATTTTCGGCCTTGATGGTTCAACATGAACCCAAACCCCCACCTACCACCCCTTCCATTTAAAGCCATCCCCTTTCTCTCTCTTTATTACTTCACCATTAATCTTCTTCTTCCTCATAACTCCTCCCCCACTTACCAGCCACCAAGGCAAGTGCCAAACTTGTTTCTTGATGGATCACCGTTATTATTGTTCCATCATCTTCCTTACTTGATTTTGAGTCTCTTTAGTACTTAGCATTTTCAATTTCCATGGTTCATTTCTTGTAGATCTAAGTTTAATACATTTTCAGATTTTTTAGGTTTTGATCTAGTAAACTTTGTTATCTTTAAGTTTTAATGGTTCCATGTTGTAGAGAATTTCGTTCTACCCCATTTTGACCTATGGAAGTTCAGATTTGGGCTTGGAATGAGGGATTTAGAGAGCTTGGAAGCAATGGTTTCCATGGTTTTGTCCTTAGAAAATTCGAAGAAGAAGAACAGATCCTGGCCGCATGGTAGTGCTTGACCGCATGAGTCTTCATGCGGCAAGTCATCCAGGCCGCATGGCAGTACTTGACCGCATGAGTTTTCATGCGGCAAGTCTTCTTATACATTTTCCAGCCGCATGGTAGTTTCGGCCGCATAAAGCTATCTGGCCGCATGGACATTTTCAGCCGCATGCGCCGTTTTCTTTTCAACCGCATGAGCGCTTGACGTTCCTGGTCGCATAAGGACCCGAGTCCTATTTTGGCCGCACGTGACTTAACTCTAGCCGAATGGAACTTCCCGTTCCCGGTCGCATGATTTATTAGTTACTTGGCCGTATGAACTCGTCCAGCCGTATATACATTCAGCCCATCTCAGCCGCATAGGCTTGGCGATTCCTAGCCGCATGGGCGCAAGTCTTTCCGAGCCGCATAGGGCTTGCTATCTCCCAGCCGCATGGGGTTTTTTTTGGCCGCATGGGCGCATGTTACCCGTAGCCGCATGAGACCCCTTTAGTTTTGATCGCATAAGTTCAGGATTATTTTTGGATGCATAAGCTCCTGATGGCCGTTTGGCCTTATTGCATGACTGACTTGGCCGCATGAGGCATGGGATCCTGATTCGATTTTGGTCGCATAAGGATCCTGGCTTATCTAGCCGCATAGATTGGGCATCCATTTTACTGCCATTCATTGTGCCCTTTTATTATTTCTTGTCCCGAATTAACATTAATTGTTATCTTGGCATTAATTAACATTGAGTGTTATTAATAATTGATCATGCGTTCCTAATTGGAAGTAAGAGACTGGCTAGTCGTCTTATTAAATTGAATGAATGAGACACGTTCATATTAATTATGAACTATTGAAATCGACTGGCTGATCTCGAATATTGACATACAGGCACATGCAGGCTTCAATTTATTTATTTATTTTCCACAAAAAGCAGCATGTGTACTTTATGGTCAAGGCATAATTATTTCGTGGTTAATTTTGATTGTTGTATTACGCTATGTAAGACCTACAACCTAACCGCACGGGTATCGTTGTAGAGTTGTGCATATCGTACCCCGTACGAAGGTACTCATTTGAATGACCATGACCCACGGCATGGGATTTCACTCAACGTAGAGACTATTAAGTTAAATAAAATAATGATTGCATGGAGAGAATGGATTCCCGAGTTCTTATATGGCAGTCCTCTTGGGACTAGTAGTGCCCGACAGGCCGGTTGGTCCCCTAGCAAATCTGCCACACGGGCAGGGAGCGGTATCTGGTTATATTATTTATTATATATTGTATATTGATGACGGACGTCCTGCTGGGACTCGTCTAATTCATGATTGGCGCAATTGATTGACTGGATAAACTAGCCTTGCTTGCACATAGTAAGAACTGAGGAATCCCTATTGCATAATTCTAGGATAACTTGGAACTCACAGTAGCAAGCCGTAGTAGTTGCATGGCCGTTAAATTGATTTGTTTGTGTACTGTACCTACTCTGTTACCTAACTGAGCTGATCAGAATGTCAGGACATGACGGGCCAACTTCTGTCCTTGTTTGGTTGGGAGGTTGGTTCGAAGTGTTGTGATGTTATGAGAATCCTAGTAGATAGCAGAGATCTATTATCATATTCTCTTTTTACTGGTTTTACTCCTCATATCGTGCTCCCTTGCGGTACTTGCTATTAGAGGTCTAACCTCTCTGGTTTTGCATGGCCAGATTTAGAGCCAGTCTCCGAGGATCCAGCTTACTTCTACCTCCAAGATGGTCAATACTAGAGGGATGATCGCAGAAGGGCTCGAGTGGGTTTCTTACTTTCCCGCTCGTTTTGTTAAATACTTTATACTTAGCCGTTTGGCGCCGACATATTAGTCGGATTGTCTTGTACCTACCTTTGCATAATTGTAACTAAGTCAGGCTGCAGCTGATAACAATTGTGTATATTTACTACATCATCTGGCTGTGTTTTGTAAAGCCAGATATCAAGAACATTTTGACTGAGCGTTTGGGACGCCTTACTGCTTTATCTTACATGTTCTCTATTTCTGTTTCTTTTTGAATGATTGAGACAATAGATGGGAAGTGACCATAGTGAGACTTTTATGTAGTATGCACCCCCTCGTCTTATTAGACAGCATTGATCGTATTATACGGTATTCATCTACCCGTAATACGTAGCTGGCTGAGTCATTCCCCCGCTCTCCAGTATTCTGGTTCTGGGACGTGACAATTTTAATGTTAATGCTAATTTTAAATTTAAATTTGTCATGTCTCAGTTGCTACTAACCGCCACATCAGCTGCCACATAAGGAGAGATTGTTTGGAAGGATGAATAACATTATTCTTTATAAATATATTAAATGATCAAAATCATCTAATAAAAGTATAGCATGTCACAATTTATGGTTGTCCAATATTGATATAAATTTATAAGTTTTACACATTTTTTATGTATATTTTCTTGCCCTTTTCTTTTCTTGTATTAGTATGTTCTCGAACAATTTTGTAAGGGTTGAAAAATAGAATGGATCTAACTGAAAATCCAAATGAGACTAGAGATTCACAATGAAATATTGTATTTCATTCTTAAATAAGCTAAACAAAATTACAATAATTTGACAACAATATGATGTCTAAGTAAGGATATTATTAGGGCCAGTCTGGCCCAGAGCAACCGTCCAAGGCTCACGGATCATGAGGGCCCAAAAAATAGTTTAAACATAAATAAGTTAATAATTTGTATCCAAATTACAACTAGTTTGTATCATGGACCTTTTTTAATACAAAAATACTTCTGGTTCAGTGGTTAGTATGTTAGACTTGTAGACTTGTATATTAAATGTCCTTAGTTCAACAAATCTTGGTGGTTATTTTTTTTTAGTTTTTTAATATTTTTAATATTTTGTATGGTGGTCCTATTTTAAAAATTGGCACCAAGTCCCTATATGAGTTCAAGGCCAGCCATGGATATTATTCCATAAATAGTTATTTGAGTCCAATTTATCCATGGAAAGTAATATCTATGTATGAATATACATAAAATATGTAGTCATTGTTATGATTACACTTGGACCGTCGAGATGAAGCATGAAATATAAATTCTTCTAACTAATTAAATATTGAACATTTTACCATGACCATGTTATGAACAACTGAGACATAGTCTCTCTCTTTTCTTTTCTTTTTTCTTTTTATTTTTTTATTTTTTTTTTAGATGTACGACATAACATACAAAATTTTGTACATATTGTATTGCATACCAATTGGACTAGCTGTCCACGTCTTTCCTACGATTCGATTTCGAGACCGTCTGTCTTGTCAAAAAAGTTCTCTCTCTTTCTACTTACCACAAGAACAAGATAAGTTGGGTCACAACAGAGATATATATAGTCAATTGCTTGCATATATGTTGTAACGGTTTACACGATCAGAGCCACCAATATTCTTTACCGATATGTCTTACGTTCATAGAGGTTGTACCAAATCTTGTTATCATTGATGTGACTAGGACGATACAAGTTGAGTGACGATATGAATCAGCACACAAAAAGTTGTCCAATACCAATAACTCTGTTACACTGTATCAATTAATGACATAAATTGATAAATATGCAAATAAAATGAAATAGAAAATTAATAGTGTGGATAATTCTACTAAGTGGTACAATATTCTCTTCTTCTTTTTTACTCTTTTGCTTATGAGGAATATTATTTTGAGGTCTTGTGCCAAGTTTTAAAATGTAGGGTTAATTGTCTAGGAGGTCATTGACAAGTAAAAATAATAATAATTACTAAGACTTATAGAAGAAGAGAGGCAGGCCCAAATTAGGGGGAAAAAATGACATGTCACCTGACAGGAACTGAGGTGAGGAAGTACACAATATCAAAAAAATCACTATCAATTCACATGGTTATTTAATTGTTAAAGTCATTATTATTCACCATGCACAATCAAGTGGTTGATCAGCTATTATAGTTTAAAAGTAGGGAAATGATATGCTTACAACCAAAATTGGTTGTAAGTTTTACAACTGCCTACGTGGCATCTATTGATTGGGGGAGAGGGGGACCAAATGGGACCATGTTAGCATGGGATGAATGTGGGTTCACTGGGTTGTAAGAAAGTTATAAATATTTGATAGTAAACTTAGCATTTTCCTTAAAAGTAATAATAGGGGAGAATTATGTTTTGTTGGAATTCCAAAATATGGAACAATCAAAATTTTTTTTTTCACTAATAATAATAATAATAATAATAATAATAATAATAATAATAATAATAATAATAATCGTCATCGTCCTTCGATGGTCAGAGAAGCTCGAGAAGGTTGCAGTATTCACTTCACAAGAAACTGTATATAATTCATCACTACTGATGAAATAAATAGGATAATTTGTGTGATTCGGGACTAGGGTACATGCTAGAAATGGTAGCCCAAGACTCTAAATTTTCTATTATTTTATTTCCTTCGTCCACTTGGATTGTAGGTAGTGAGAGGAAAATGAAGGTTTGAATGGATGGTAATTATGTTTTATTTTTGTAATCAAAAGATGGATCATGACAGTAGTTTAAGCAGAAGGAATGAAGAAATAAAAATAAAAATTATATATATATATATATATATATATATATATATATATATATATATATATATATATATATATATATATATATATATTTTGGAAATTCTAATGGGTCCACGTACCCGCATATGGGCGCATACTCATATTGGACCCAGTCCATTTGGCCAATAACATAGGACTGAACAGATCCGGTATAGACCGGACCAGACCGATTTTATTCGGTCCAATGTCTACAATTTCACTTTCATTGTTTGGTTGGTGAAAAATGGAAAAATAAAACATATAACGACTATATTTACGTGATCAAATTATAAGTAATTATACAAATGACGTCGCAAAAAATAAAAATTATACAAACGGACTAGGACATGATCAAACTTACTTTCGAATGACGCTCTATTTTTTTTTCTTCAGTTTATTATTTTCTCACCTTATTACAATTCAGATTAGAAAGTAATAAATACATGAAGTATAGATCATTTTTGTCAAGGCCGGCCTAGGGGCTTGGTTGTCATATTCGAAGCTAGTTTTGGTTGCTACTTGATCTAACTTATTATGGACGGATCATGAAAAGGTATCCGAGAATTCAACTTCTATTTGGATCACATTAAAATTATATTTAATATACTATAATATAATCGTAATCGTAATATAATTAAATATAAAAAATAGTTTACAAAATGTACCAAATGAGGAGGCCTACGTCTGAAAGTTGTCCTACTGAGTCGGCCATGATTCTTGTACATCCAGATAATGCACTTCCCATCAGTCTGTTTGATTTAAAAGAAGTCGAGCAGGACTGGGGGAGTGGATTGAAGTAAGACCCCTGGTGGGGTCCACCCACTTACTCACATGGTCAGTCTCTGGCAGGCATTTGTTCCCTACAGACACGGACACTCGGTCGATGGCCTCTGGTCCAATAGCTACCCAACACGCATTTGATGCTGCTTGGTATCGGAACTTTTTTATGAGGTGGGAATTCTCGCATAGTGGCATCTAATTGTAAATATCTCTTCATGTGGACCACTTGAATGAAGTTCACTAAATTCGGAACCTTTACTCCTCTTCCTTTTATCCATTATATATGAAATGTGACGGCATATCTGCCAAAAATTAAATACATACATATCTACACTATCATTACGCATTATTTTGTTGATAATACGTCGGTGATGGAGTCCAAAAATTAATTTTTTTTAAAAAAAAAAATTCGATAGTTGCAAAACATTTCGACTATATAAATTCAAAAGAACTTACGATATAGATCTAACACAAATTTTATTAAAGTGTTTTTTTTTTCTTCAGCCCTTTGAGAAAATCAAAGGATCACATGCATGTAATCTGACGACTTTTCATGGTAGAATTTTAAAAATTAAGAACTCATGAGTTCCTTTAGGATTTTTGGTTGCAAAATCTTGACAATTCACACTAGATTATTCATTAATTTGGGTGGTAGGACGATAATTTTTTTGTAAACAAAAAAATCTAAGAATATGAATATAATTTCTATATTTGTTTTCAGTTATAACTTCTTTGCCAACGTAGCATTGTTCTAGTGGAAACGTAGTAGGCATCCGGCCTGGTTCGCGGGGGGGGGGGGGGGGGGGGGGGGGGGGGGGGGGGGGGGGGAGGTTCGACCCTCGAGACCGTTAGAATGTATGTGTGTAAGTAATAAATTTTTTTAAAATGCTATTAACCTAGACTTTTTTAACTTTTGAGAATGTAACTTTCAACAAATTGTGGGAACTATATTCGTCCAAAAATTATAGTTTTTCTACTCAGAAACATATTGTAGTTATTTTATTTTATTTTGTAGGGAATGAAATTATTATCATGTTCTGGTCATGATCATATTTGGGTCAGTAGGGTTCCAGGTTAGATCAATCAGGTTCAAATCAAATTCAATTCAACCAGATCGAAAGGCGATTATATTGTAGTTCAGTCGAGTTTGTTTTTTTTGGTCGTAAGGATTAACAACAACAAAGACTTACCCCAAATTCTTGGTGTCCCCTATTTGAATACCTTTTTTTGTGCAGTTCTACATATTAAGGGCTATAAAGGTAGACAAAATCTATATCCTTCTTTAGAAAAATATAATTTTTCCCTCCAAAAGATTCCTCCAAAGTATCCTTCCTTATGTGGCAACTTATGCGTCGTCTAATATGCCAGCTGACAAGACAAATTTTAAAACTAAAATAAAAATCAAAATTAAAACTAAAATTAAAATTAAAATTAAAATTAAAATTAAAAATTAAAATTAAATTAAAATTAAAATTAAAATAAAAATTAAAATTAAAATTAAAAGTAAAATTAAAATTAAATTAAATTAAATTAACTTTAAATTTAAATTTAAATTTAAATTTAAATTTAAATTTAAAATTTTGGATAATTAATTTTTTGGCTTAGAAATTGCCATGTCATCTGACATATTAGATGCCACGTAAAGAGAGAGAGTTTGGAGGAACATTTTGGAGGTAAATACCGTTAATCCCTTCTTTAACACTTCAAACCATGTCCATCTATGATTACTTCTACTTCTAGTGGCTTGTTATCTATTACATCACCACTAATCCTTATGGGAGCATCTATTGGTCCGCTATTGTAATACTCCGTTACCACTTTGAATATGTGATGACTTTGTCCAATTTTTGTCTCAACAGTAGGGTTTAGTTTTGACTCGACTACAGCCTTGGTTATCAAGTTGGAATTTAACTTATGAATTATTCAATTGAGTTGCTTTATTCTTTGGGCTTAGTTACTTAGTTGGATTATGAATCTGCTGGTTTGAATTTGGTCCAATGGACTGTATAATTTAGGTTTAGAAGAGATGCTTCCTTAATGGGTTGGCTTCATTGGTTTATTGGGCAAGGCCCACGTGAATTGAGAATATCCTTATGGAGTTCATTTGACATATCAAATCATATATTGGTAGATTCATCGATATATTTTCGAAGATCTTTTGATATCTTTTGAGATATTTTAATATCTCATAATTATCTTCTGTTTCTTTGTAAATATGTTGGTATCCAGATGATCAGAACAAATATATTTGGAGTTATATTCGGTAGCCTCCTAATCACCTGGTTGAGATCCCTATTTATCCTTTGTCTTGCTTTGGTTAAAATTAGGCCATATTCATTGAATCATATCATGATGAGATAAATTTTTTACTGGAAGATAAGGACTCTATCCCTTTGTAACGCTTTCAGAGGTGTCCTTCTATAAACCCTTTTTTCAGGTAGCTATTTCAGCCTAATATTAAATTATCCTAAAAATCTACATCCAATGTTACTTATTGCTAAGTATATAAAATAGATCTAATCCTTGAACCTACCCTAACCATATACTTTCAACCGTCTTTAAATCCAAACCAAATCAAACCCAAATTGATCTATATGTAAATCTATTAGGTTTAAATCTTAATACTAGCCAAATCCATCTAACTTAGACAGTAACATAGGCGTGGAAGGTGTCCTCGAGTGCATTCACATAGACTATTAGTATATATAGTAGTGCTTTCACTATATGATGTGTACAATGTTTATTGTGTTACATATGGTATGTTATTATGTATCTTGTTACATTCCTTTGAGAACTTGGTTCCTTTCCAAGTTAGGTGAACAAGATTATTCGGAGGCTTACACGTGAGGAACGCCGACAGCTCTATTTCTTGGATTCAAGTATCGTTGAGCATGTACTTGAATTTGGTTATCTTATATATTATGCTTTATTTATGTTATTATTCTGATGTTATAGCCTAGAGTTTGTAGGCATATATCATTCATCCAGACTTATTCAAACAAGTGTGTTATTGGACAACCGACTTTAATGCATATATAATGTTTATTCTTAATATTCGGTGGATTGGGATATAAAATTGCTATCTCAGTCATATATGATATACTAGATGTATCTTGTTACGTTCCTCTGAGGACTTGTTTCCTTTCCAGGTTAGGTGAGCAAGATTATTCGGTGGCTTACACTTGACGAACATTGGTAGTTATATTTCTTGGATTCAAGTATCATTGAGCATGTACTTGAACTTTATTATATCTTATATTATGCTTCATTTATGTTATTATTATGATGTTATAGCCTAGAGTTTGTAGGCATATATCATTCATTCAGACTTATTCAAAAAAGTTTGTTATTGGACGACTGACTTTAATACATATTATTTATTCTTAATATCGTATATTCGATAGATTGAGATATAAAATTGTTATCTCAGTCATATAAGATATACTAGTTAAATGGCACGTTCTTAAAAGTGTATATGTACCGAGTTAGGCTGGAGTCTACTTGATATGTAGCTGTACATTGCTATATAACTTAGTCCTATATATTTTGGGACTTGGACATGACACCCTCCTCCATTCATTTCATTTGCTTCATAATGTACTTTCACTTTTATATATGTATATATAAAGAGACCTTGTGGAACCTCTGCCAAATCAGATGGTGTAATTTGGAAGAAAACAGAGACAAGGATCAAGTATTGCGAGAAACCCATCAAACTTCTTCCTTTAAGAATTTCTTCAAATAGGTGAGTGGCTACTCTCTCTCCTTTATCTTTCACTTCTTAAAGAACTTGCGATCGACCCCTCTTTTTATGTCTACATGATCATGATATCATAATAAATAAAACAAAATTAAAAAAAAGATTACTAGTATGCTTTTATGTTAAATACTTCTGATCTTATTTTAGTAGATTAATTCAGGATATTATAGATTGCTTTTACAACTGGTATTAACCGATACAACTGATATGGGACTTATGAAATAATTTATTATCTTTAGGTTGTTTTGTTGGTACAATAATAACAATACAATGATGACCGATTAAATCCTATAATGTTAAAAAGGAATTATAAAGTAACTTAAAAGGACTGATACATCATTTGGACGGTTTCGAGAAAGAAATTAATGTAGACTCAATAATGATGATGAAATGTATATATTATTTTCGAGGCTTAGTTAAATGATACTATTTATAGAAATATCGGGAGACGAGCGGAGCAGAAGGGATCAACAGTTCCAGGAAAAGACGACCACTTGGGAGGCTACAAAAAAAATTCAAAGACGTTGAAGGTGGAGAAGATTCTTTGCTCTGGCATTTGTGACCGAGATATCCCATTGGCCACATATCAGCATAACTTGTCAAACGGGGAGAGGACTATTGTATTTCCATTTGAAATGATCCTGAAGGGAACTTTGTGTACGAGTAGTGGCTCGAGGAATGCGGAAAGAGTGGAATACTGGATGAAAAGATGTGTGATTCTTTAGTATTTTCTATGTTATTATGTTACACATTATGTATTTATAAATAATTGTATTTGCATGATCATAGATAAGTTGTGCATATGGCGTATCCGTGTTAACCTAGGAGGAATGGTTATGTTCTTGCAAGGTTGATCTGGATGGTATTACGAGACCTTTTACAGAACAAACTACATGTACTAGAAGGGACGTCGTCTATACCACTGACATAGTCTGAATTGGCCACATACACCGATGATCAATATATAGACATGATGCATTGCTATCGATATTTTTGCAGGACCAATATCTCAGAACTCCTTATTTTACAGAGAAAAAACATATATGTGGGTATGACTATATAAATGATGTTTTACATTATATATTGCATGTTGTTTACAAATACAAATGATTGGGTGACTTAGTTGAATGGAAATAACAAAAATGATATATTATGCAACTAACTTAGAACTATCACATAATAATGAAGTTACTTATTAATGTGTTTGATTTAGATGGGTGTAATTTTACCACGTATGAGTGGATCCCCATGTACTGAATGTCATTTCTACATGTTCGATGAATACTTTGGAGGCACGAAGTGTCATGTCCCGATTCCGCAGAGTCATTCATCCTCATATTTATCTCTGGAAACCGATCGTTCTCGCTTGGATGTGATGTCGTATAAGTCTGGTGTTGCACTTGCAAAAGACAAAGATGGTACATAAGTGATAATCTTCAAAATAGAAACACATCGCAGCGGCACAAGCAGACAAATTAAAGATAATGAGGGCATATCTTTCTTATCAAATAGAAACACATTACTAATTTATAGCAGCGAAGATAAATAGATAACTTGAAGTCACAAGAGATATAAAAAAATATATTCTCTTTATTGATAATTAAAGTAGAGTACAAGACTTGTAGTGGAATACAAAGTTTACAACACATTCACTTTACATTTGATAGCCAACTGAAACATCTGTCATTATGCTTACATTTGATAGTTTGATACATAGACTTTACAACTGGATATGTCGACTTGGCTTATAACTCATCTTTTGTTGTAAACATTATGTCCTTTATAAACAGAAGACCATGCATTATGTCCTTTATAAACAGAAGACCATCATCTTTTGCAAGGAGAGCTTCTGCATGCCCAACAAATCTTCAATATCACGGGACTGATCATCGAGCCAATCTTCGTGTACTAAACTTCCCAAGCACGATCACCTAAAAAAAGTGCCCACAACGTGGGGTCAGTACATCATCTATGTCATGTCCCGCTCCCGTAGGACCGATCGTCCTCGCTAAGGCATGATGTCGCGTGAAACTAGATTGCGCTCACGCAAGGCGGGTTGCATAACGGCCGATTACAGGCTAAGCGACGGGGTCGTCGCACAGAAGTCCCAAGCAGAGACATTCATTAGTCAGCAGCAAAAATTTGAAGCAAAACACAAGCCATACAAAATACTCTTTTATTGATAATGAAACGAAGATTACATGGGGGTCACGAGGCCAAGATTACAGTAACTCAAAATTGCTCTTCTCACATTACAAGTCACTCTGCTCTCTCTCATATCTAAATACAATTTGAGGAGGCCAGCGGAAGCTTTAGATAGGCGATGTCCACACATTGTCCCGTATAAGTTTTGACTCCATGCAGTCGTGCGCCTCGAAACGCTAAGGAACTCCGTGCCTCGACGCGTCCAAGCGAGCTCTACGCCAACGAGATTCTACCTGTGCCTGCATGTAAAAACTGTGTGGGTGTCAGTACTCAACTGTACTGGTGGAGTGAGCTCCTCGTCCACTCATACAAAACCAACACGTTCATTATACTTTGTGCAATATAACCCTTTTTGAATGTCATTCTACTCTTGCCTTAGGTTCGATTTTAGGACATAGACTTTCGGCCTATTTGTGTGTCTAGACCATCACCATATTATTGCACTGATAACATCCTTATCTGTCACGTCCCAGAACCAGAATACTGGAGAGCGGGGGACAGACACAGCCAGCTACGTACATTGAAGTGAATCCTACCTCGCAATACGGTCACGGCTGTCTAGATGCGTGAGGGTTTACTACAAGCCAATAGTCTCTTAGGGTCAAGAACAAGCCTAGTGTCTCAATCTTAAGCAAGCAAGTAAATATAACAAGATGGTAGATCATCAGACATACAAAGTAAGGCATCCCATACGTTACATATTCAGATGATCATGAAGCTAGTCATACAAAATGCGAAGACTAGCAAGAGTTTAAGTCATACATGATCAACCCTAGGGTTTGTCAATCATGTTACAGCCCGTAGGCAGACAGAAAGTAAAGTTACAAACGAGCTAACACTTGCTCGGCGGCTAAACGTCTCAAAAGAATATTTTTACAAGAGAGTGGAAGAGCAAAATAAGAATCCACTCGTTGCCAGGGTTGCGCCTAGTGGTCACCATCTGACAGGAAGGCTGGAGGATCCTCGAGTCCTACTCCAAAATCTGGCCATACAAAACCAGCCGGGTCAGACCCCAAAAAGAGCAAGTGCCACAAGGGAGGCTTCACTTAAGAACTAAAACCAGCATATTAGCACATGAGGCATAAAGGATAATAAAAACATGAGTTAGAGAAAAATAAGATGATAAACGATAAGACGACTAAGGGACCATTCCGGTAGCCAAGTTACAACCCGTAAACCAAATAAGGACCGGGGTTGTAACCCTTCACCTGAACAGAGCTTAGTCTCCAACCAATTATCGACAAGAGCAAAACATGAACAAGCATGTGCTGAAATAATCATAGACTGGCATTGCTTAGACAAGACTAGACTGGACTACATCCATCAATCACGGCCAAGCAAAGAGTACGGCTTGATACTTTAACTAACTAGGGTTATCACAAGCCTAATTACTAACAAGATGCATCGAGATGTTCCAACTGCCACAAGCCCTGCAGTCTTAATCCAGGTTATCCGGTCACAAGTTGAGAGAGTTGGATTAGGTGACTTAGAGGTACAACACATGATAGTGTGCTGAAAATGTGCCCTACTCGACGACAGGCTACAAGTCCAATTAGAGCGCCCAGATAACAGGACTGCCTGTAGCTAGGAAATCTCTTCACTGATTACTTGATCAATCTAGTCTTTATCCTAGTCAAATTCAGTATGAATCCCTGACCGTGGAAATCAGGAATCCATGTCCTAGACATGATACGAGACAAGACAAGTAGCTTATACAAGCACAACCATCCACGGTGTCAAGACAAGGGTTACTTAGCAAGTCAAGATAGCCATCGCAACAGTATACCAAGATTTATCATGTTAGGTTACTTATCAAAATTACTTATCAAGGCAAGAATGCGTCACAACGGACCACCATCAAGAATTATCATGTCAAGTTACTTGTCAAGAGTGCATCACGGCGGGTCACTATCAAGAGTTATCATGTAAGTCATAATGTCATATCGTGTTTATGTAAGTGCACCACAACGGGTCACTGAACATGTAGTTTTTATCACTTAGTCGTGTTCAGATTATCATATCAATATTGCTTGTCTAGGGTGTGCCACAACGGGCCACCATCAAGAATTATTATTCCATTAACATGTCATGCTCACATCGTGTTCATGTCGAGTTCATATCGAAAAGACGTACGGATATAAAATGGGAGTGCAAGAATCAAGAAGGGGTGATCCTGGGAACACCATGCGCCCAAAGGGGTGCATGCACCCAGGGCTATGTGCCCACATATATGAGTGAGGCGGGAGGTATCATGGAGAGACAATGGATTGGGAAGGCATGCACCTGGAGCTATGCGCCCAGGGCTATGCACCTAAAGGGTGGAGTCAGGATGACTTGAAGAAAGTCAAGAGACTCACTCCTATGACAAATGTGATGACATGGTCTATGCGCCCAAGGAAGGAGGCATGGTGCACTTGGGCGCATGCAAGGTCATTCGTCCAAGCCAGGGGATGGTCAAGGCAACATGTACTTAAGCATGGGGGTGGTCTGGGCAACATGCGCCCATGGTGGCATGCGCCCAAGAGAATGGGGGTCTGGGACACATGCCTAAAGGGGTTATGCGTCGAGGGAGTTATGCACCTAGTGCCCATGTGCCCACACAAATCGTGGGGCATAGTTATGCGCCAGCTCTGTTCTTCTTCTCCAAAATTTCGAAAAGAAGGCAATGGAACCCATGATTTCCATGCTCCATAGAACCTTCAATTCACGCCCAAATTTGGACTTCCATAGGTCAAAATAGGGTAGAACGAAATTCTCTACAACATGGAACAACTAGTTTTTGAAAACAAGCAAGTTTGGTAGATCAAAACCCAAGAAAACCGAAAATGCTTTAAACCTAGATCTACAAGAAATAAACCACCAAAATGGAAAATGCAAAGAACTAAAGTGTCTTAGAATCATGTGAAGAAGGAAATGGAACAACAAAATGGGGTTCTCTCATGAAGCAAGTTGAACTTGCCTATGGGTTCTTTGGTTGTTCGAAGAGTAAAGGGAGAAAAAAGAAAGAGTAAATGATAATAAAGGAGGAGAGAGAAAAGTAGGTGGTTTATAAAGAAAAAAATGGGGGGTTTAACATGATAAACCCAGGAAATAAACCAAGCCAAACCAAAATAAACCAAGTCAAACCATGATATGCCATGATGAACCTAAACGAGATTAAACCAAAATTAGCTAGCAAGGCAAGATAAGTAAAAAAATGGGTCAGGATTCCGTACACGTACACTGGAAATACGTATAAAGAAAAATAAAGGTGACATTATCCTTGCCTCTAGACCATTTCTGTGCTTGCTACGTCAACTTATCAAGTCGTGCTTGCTTTTCGGCCCATACTCAGAAACGCAACTAAGCGATAGTACCTAATTTCTATGTGACCGTGCTACAAGTCCATTGTGCTAATATCGTGGTCATGTCATGAGACCTATTTGTGTGACCATATTGAGGCCGTGCCTCACAACTTAGTATGAAAAACCATATTGTTGCCTCGCGGCCCTTGCTGCTTTAATCACCAACCGACCAAATCAAGACTTGTGAACTTAGTGTCACCTAACCAACTTTGCCTTGCGGCGATTCCTGACTTAAACTCGCAACGACTCAAATCTAATTGTGCAACTCTATGCCAACAACTTAAGACTAGATGCCATATCTCGTGCCGAAGCACAGTGTCTACGTTACAGCCAAATCGTAGTCCCAAACATTGTCTTCAAATCATACACACATTCAACTCGACACATTCCAAAGGCATACACGCGGACAACCACTATTTTGCCAATATCTATGTGAACTTAGTCACTAGCACCACGAGCTATCCCGGACTTAGCTAGGAATAGGATGGCTCGGTCAAGGCAAGTAACTAGCCCCAATGACCGTCCACTGAATTCCTTGTTGCCAGCGTCTTAGCTACCCCCGTTTCCTCCTAGGCCGAATACGGTCCCATGGTCCAGGGATGCCGCTTCGAGGAAACTTTTTACCTTGTCGACAAGTTTTCCAATGACCATGCAAGACTCGACTCGAACTGACGATCTCACACAGTCATTCTTCTTCTAATGTTACCATCTTTTTAGGACCCAGTTCAAGACTTCTAGTATTTGAGACCTCCTCGACGACCCATGGTCGCGAGCATTTTTTCTTGTTGTCCTATCATTTTACTCAACTCAGTAATGCCTATTTGATAGCCTTTTTTTTCCAAACTCAACTTGAATCTACCGTGGTTCGTGCCTTAAACACTAAGTCCGTGACATCGTGCATTAAGCCAACTTGTGTTCTGTGCGGTACTACCGCCCAAATCATAATTTATATGATGGGCCTAACGGTCGTGAAACCAAGTAATTTGGATTCCTAGACTTATGCCACAAGCCGTGCAATACAACTTAACCCATGGGACGAGCAAAGGCTATGCCAAGCCTTGGACGATGGGACCGTGCATGCTTTATCAAGCGTTATGCGGACGACGCCTATGACTTAGGCTAACTCTTAGCTTTTTGGCGAAGACCAACTTTTTCCTTCTTCCAAGCCATGGGACGAAGAACCGAGTGTCAATTTTGAAAGCCATTGTGCAACACTTATAAGCCGACCGTAGGACCTTTTTTTATGTTCTAACTCAATCAGCCCGACTTGGAATTATTCCCTTAGCTATGGGAATTCATCTCTTTTATTATCAAACCTACTTGTACATTTGAAAACTTTTATTTTATTAGTACGAAGGCCAAGGTGAGGCAAGTTTGCCGAAGCCATCCACCTGAGCGGGCAGTTGCCTCGACCGAGCGGGTCTTTGAGTAGCCATTGTATGGCTAAGTTCAAATGCCATCGACGTTTTGATTCCTCCGATTGAAGTGAGCGGGACGGGGTATTACATCATACACCACTCAGAAAAAGTTTCGTCCTCAAAACTAACTGAGTACTTACACATCGACTTACAACTTAATATTCAACGACTCTCGCACACACTTTGCCTATGCTTTTCCTTAATCCGAGCCACGCTCGTACTACCATCAATCTTTTCTTTGGAACACATGATTTTAAAATCCTCAATACCTTTTTATTCCTTTAGTATCATTTGAATTCAACGTATTACTTAGTTGGACCGTGCACATATTTTGGGCATTCCCGAAATACATGCATTTCAACCAAGCTTTGTGATAGAATTTTACCACTTCCACTCGAGTCGGATCATGAACATATTCGGGCGTCCCTGATATATATGCATGTCAGCCGAGGCTCATGAGTGGTATTTTTATACACGTGAATCATTCTATCCATCCCTACCATTTTCCATCCTATCAATCCTCAAGATTTCTAATGCTAACTCTTGAAACAGGGACGTCTCGCCTAACCGCTAGGCCATCTCTCTAGGCTAAAGTCGATCCGTCAGTATTGGAATCATAGTTCCCAAACAATAATATCAATACTGTCCATCCTAAGGTCAAACCAAAGTTGATAGTACGGGGCTTTCTACCCAAGCTCGCATCACTCCGATTTCTAAACTCCGAGCATAGATTTCACCTATTTGCACTCCTAACATTCAATCAAGGGGTCCGAGTCATTCAACAAAGCCATCCTACTTCAAGTTCTTCTCAACCAAGTCTCTTGTATATCACTATTGTATGTCCAAACAAATAATTTTCATACACTATCTCTTTGAATCCGTTCGATATAATCTACCTATCCATTCTGTCCAAGTCAAGCACGCTATGACACAACTTGTCGCTAAACCATAATTCTCATTCCATATTTCCTAAGTCGTTCTATCACAATTTACGTATTCGATCATGAGGTCGTATGACTTAACAATATGTCATATCCCAATCTCACGTGAGTCTAATTATCCACGATAGGCATAAAATCACCATGCAATACTTCCACGAGATAACCATCTTCATTGGGACGTAACTCTTGCTTGAGTCTAGACTAATTCATTCTCGATACACAGATTGGATCTACTCAATCCTCAAGTTTACTCAATCATCAATCACAAGTCTGATTAATCCTTGAATTCACCTTAGCATCAAGCCACAAGTCGAAGCAATCCAAATTACCATACCTAATTTTTCTGAGCGCGATCATTCTCGTGACATGAATCACCATGTCAGCGCTCACGCAGAACGATCGTCCCAAATCCGACGTAACGCATGTGCGAGGCTGGAGTTGCGCTCGCACAAGACAAGGTCGTCGACGTTGTGGTTATCAGCGTAACCACCAAAATATAATCATTTTTTATCCAACATTCATTTTAATAAAGATCCTAAGTATAACATCTATCAAAATAATAACACTTTTGTACGATCGTCATTCTTTGAATTAGAGTGCCCCCGAGTTATCACATATCGATCTTTTATATGCCTCAATACCATCGATAATATACGTAACCTGACGATCTTCCTTTGCAACAAATTTCGAGTCGTACAACTGATGCTATCATCCGAACTGGATATACCATATTTCTTTGATATTCAAGATCAATTCGATCGTTACCCCTCGAACTAGATATATGTTCAATTCGTTCAAAATCTAAGATCATGTATATTCATCCGTCTACCTTTAGTCATTGAGCCACATATTTTCTCAAGTCGTATCGATCTATGTTAACTCAAATATTTGAATCATTTTCATACACGTTATCATCCAATCGTGCTAAGTTTTTGTATACGATTCATATATCGTTTTCCTCGATCGAGTCATCCATTTGTTACCTTAACTTTTTCTCGATTCAATCTATCTACTCAACCATTTCTGCATTTCATACTTGCACAATCCCAATCTCGTACGCGACATCTCTAGTTTTGTTCAAATTGACTCATCCAAATCTTCAAGATCATAACTTACTCAATGATACTCAATCTAAGGCTTTGCATACATACGATGCTTGCTGACAGACTCATTGGCACCATGTATTCTCAATCGACCAAAATCCCCGAGGCTATCCCATCCACCACTCAAGGATGAAGTCATTCGACAAATCCTCAAAACTATCATTCAATTCGCAATCGACTACTTCGAATCTCCGTTCGAACCATTCCTCAAATTTCAAGCACGCTCTTCTATATCACATCGACGATAACATCGTCGAACGGCATCCCTATCGCAACTACCCAACACTTTTATGAATCGAGTCTAACTCATTCTCGCCCGACACAATTTTGGTGTATATGTCTGGCCCGACTTAGCCAACCGTGCTTATTGAAGTTAACTTTTTTTCAACCAAATTTTCTTTCGTACAATTTTGTAAAATATATAGAATTATTGTATGGACATGCCGCGAGACATTTGAGGGAGAGGTACCAACAATATCGATTTGCGGAAGCAATACAGAGTTAAAGAATTCAATCGAAAGTCCAAGGACGTAAAGCCGTGCTCTGATATCATTATGTCATGCTCCGCTCCCGTAGGAGCGATTGTCCTCGCTAAGGCGTGATGCTGTGTGAGCCTAGCTAGCGCTCACACAAGGCGGGTTTTATAATGGCCGATTATAGGCTAAGCGACGGGGTCGTCGCACAGAAGTCCCAAGCAGAGATATTGATTAGTTAGTAGCAAAAATTTGAAGCAAAACACAAGTTATACAAAATACTCTTTTATTGATATTGAAACAATGATTATATAGGGGGACACGAGGCCAAAATTACAATCACTCAAGCTCACTCTTCTCACATTACAAGTCACTCTGTTCACTCCTATCTCTAAATACAAATTGAGGATGTTGGCCCAATAATTGTATCATGTTTTTGAATGTGGTTAATCTGTTAAGTTTAACATTTTATTATCACTAATCTTCATATCATCACTATAGCATTTCTATTTCTACTTATATATGTGGTGATATGTGCCTATTGTTTTACATATTAGTGATACTAGTTTTTATTACGGTATCACTAATACTTATGCTATCACTATTGTAAGCATTGTCCTAATATGCCTTAAACTTGATACATTGTATATTGTTTTGTTCGTCTAACATGTACTTGTAGAAAAAGCAATAAACAAGATCAAATATGGACATATGTAAGAAGAAATTAAGATGGGCCAAAGACGATGGTCTTCTACAAGATTTTTCTGAACCATCCGACGACATCTCCGGAGCCACGCACTGGGGGTTCCGCTGCCCGGTTAGCGGACGGAGGTCGAGGGGGCAACGCCCCTCGTCGGGGGTTCGGGGGCGAAGCCCCCGAAAGGTATCCAGTTTTCACAAACTGGATATCTTTGGACAGCTGCCGCCAAGAAAAAAAAGCCAACATCTATCAAGGAAAGAAGCCAAACCAAGCCAACATCTATGAAGGAAAGAAGTCAAGCCAAGCCATCATCATTTCATGACTCTGCAGAAGCCTGCTCCTACTACAGTATATTTGGAGTCTGTAATGAGTCTTAGGAATCATTATAAACACAAGAAATAGATGGCAAAATTGAAAGCTAGGATAGAAAATAACCCAGGACAATCTTCGGAATCCTGGCGGATAATCCGGCGGATCTTCGCAGAAATTCGACGAAAAATTTGAATGGTCTCACAGAATACCTTCTGTGAGTGTTCGGATTATCCGACAGAAAATCGCAGAATTCCGACGGATTTTCCGCCATATGACCGTTTGCATTCCAACGATCGAATCTTACGAATGATTGATCCCAACGGCTCTATTTATAGCCGTTGGACTATACAGACGGATGATCCGACAGATTTCTGCGAAAATCCGGTGGATGATCCGTCAGCCTGAGAAAGTTGCATTATTGCACTTTTCTTTGCTTTGGTTATAAATAGCCTTTAACCCCTTCATTCAAGGTTGATGCTTTGAGCCTAAAAATTTCTAAACCACCAAAACCTATCCACAAATAACTCTACAAAGCTTTCATTTGCCATCCACAAATTGTGTTAGACTTATTGAGTTGAAAAGTAAGATCTTCATCTTATTGTATAAGGAGATCAAAACCTATTATGAAAGGTTGAAGTTGGAGAGTCTTCGTATCCAAACTCTTGGTTGAAGTTGGAGAGTCTTCGTATCCAAACTCTCGGTTGAAGTTGGAGAGGCCTCGTATCCAAACTCTCGGTTGAAGTCGGAGAGGCCTTCGGATTAAAGCTCTCGTGTAAGAAGTTGGCGAGTTCTTCGGATCCAAACTCGTGTGTAACTATTTGCTCAAATAGTGGATTAAATCCAGAGAGAGTTCCGGGACTGGATTGCCTCTAAGAAGGATACCAGGATACATCAGGTGTCGGTATTGTTATTGCTTCTTCTCTTGTACTTATATTTTTAAATTGTCAATTAGCTTGTGCTAAGTGCTTGATTAGTTAGCTTGACCCTATTCACCCCCCCTCTAGGGTTCCTACAATTGGTATCAGAGCAAGGACTCTATTGTTAGGCTTAACATCCTTAGAGTAGATCCTTGTTATTTTTCTATGGCTTCTTATTTATCCTCCTCCGATAAAGAGGGTTTTATTTCTAGTAGCATAGACATTCATCCTTTTTCTAAATGCAAGAAATGCTCTAAGTGGAAAGCCATGGCTAAACTATCCTTAGAGATTCTTGATAACCTTTATTCTACAAATAAAAAATTTTCTGAAAAGGTTGTTCATTTAGAAGAAGCTAATGAGTTATTGAGAAATGAAAACAATAATTTATTATCTAGACTTGATTCTCAAAACTCATCATGTGTTTCTTTAAAGAGTTTGAATGAGGCTTTAATTTTGAAAATCAAATCTCTTTCCTCATCAATAGAAGATCTTAAGAGGCAAACATATGAGCTAAATCATTTGCATGATTCTTCTATTGACACTTTAAAGAAACAAAATGATGCTTTTATCTCTAGAATTGCTTTATTTGAAAAAGAGAATGATTTTTTTAATTGCTAAATTTGATTCTCTTACTTACATGCATGATGATTTTCTATTAGAACATAATATTCTTAAAACCAAATCTTCTCATGCTCACTCTAGAGATATTCATCATTCTAGTACGTCACATGTTCATAACCATGCTCATTCTGATACATGTGCACACACTAGCATTAGATACTTTTATTGCTCTCGTATTGGACACATGAGCTTTACATGCCCTATTCGTAGGACCTTCACTACCAATGCTAGAGTAAGTGCTATATGGGTCCCTAAAGCTAATAAATATGGATCCAAGTTTATTTGGATACCAAAGTCTTCATCTAATGTTGTAGGTGAAGCTTCTTGTATCGGGATATAGCACCGAGGAGTGTGTTGGTGATTGCAAAGCTCAAAGGTCATCTTCTAAGCAATTGCACCAACACAAGTGTTGCCACTAGATCCACTTTGGTAACATGCTAATCGTTTCTCTTTAAATTGTTTATATTTGTATAATCTAGCATGTTTCTCTTCATGTCTTGCTACTAGCTCACATTGATATCCTTAGTTGCTTATTGTATAAATCAATGTGAGATATAATACTAGCATGCTTAGTTAATTTTCTTATTATTTCTTTTATCTAGCATGACTAGTTACTCGGCTTAAATGATTAGTTCACACTATGTAGTTTATCACTCATTTTCTATTAAGTGTGACACATTTGATTTATGCATGCTTGTTATTCTTAATCTCTATATTATGAAAAATGCATATCACTCTAGTCCATAGGAGCTTGATTTTGATTTGAGTTAATATGATTTTAACTCTCCGTCTCTAAAGTTTTTAAGGATAGTTACTTTTTACCGATTTCTCCTTAATATGTAATGTTTACTTTAAATCGATATTTGTGAATATATATGTTTAGCACAAGCTTCTTATCACTTGACAAGTATACACTTATACTTCCATTTTAACCTTGTGCTTACATAATATATTTATTATTGATTCTCATACTTTATCTTGATTATCTTCTTGAGAATCAATTATGTCTTTGCCTAATGAAGTTTATTTATACATATTTTTGAATTTGTAATGGTTTTTTAAATATTCATTAAGGATACATGACTATATACATTAAATTTCCATCTACATATAGTTCATGTATCTCTTATATTGATATCTATTTTTGTATAAATACCTTTATGTAGGCACATGAGTTAAGCTAAAGTTTTATATTAATTTGAAGAGTATTTATTCATACTTGTTACTTTCAAACTTGTGCTTAACTCATACTCTAGCTATTGATTCTTTTGATCAAATTTGTGTATCTCTTTTTGAATCAATAAGCTTCTTCCTTGAAGCTTTCTTTTAATGATGTCTTTTTAGCTTTTTGGTTGACTTTATGGATACATATTTTTCTCTTGATTGTTGAATCTTCTCATGTATGCCTATTTATATATATATAGTTTTAACTATGTGATTCCTAACTTTTCATATATATTTATTTTATACCTTTAAGTTGGGATGTTGAGAGAAATCTTTTATTAGTGTCTTGTTCATGACTATTTATGAAAGTTCTTTTAAGGATCACATGTTTTTGTGCCTTACCTTGTATGTTGATTTTACCTCTTTAATTAGTGCACATTTTCTAGTCTATATCTTTTCACTTTTCTTTGGTGCACTATGAAAGCTCTTTGAAAATTTGATTTTATAGAGAGACGAAAAATCCGACGAATTTTTGGTATAATCCGACGGATCATCCGACTGCAAACAGCAAGTCTGTGAGCAATAGTTCGGATCATCCGACAGATATCCGCAGAAATCTGACGGATAATCCGATCTATTCCAGCAGCTTTGTGAGCACTAAGTTCGGATAATCCGCCGAACTTCCGCTGAAATCCGACGGATAATCCGATCAGCTTTCTTATTTTTTATGTGCTTTCCTTGCTCATTACTTGGGTTTATGCTTCTTTGGAATTATTGTTTCCCAATGATGTTGTTGTAGCACATAAGAATCCATGTAATTGATACATCATATGTCTTATGTCCTTAGCTACTATGGTTTGAGCTTTTGGTTAGAGATCTCCCATTTCTAGAGAATACTCTTATTTTATAATGGCCATAATATTTTGCATTCTCTAGATCGATCCATTATTTTATTATCTTGGGTTAATCTCTATACTTGGCAAAGAGATTTACTTTATTTATGTTTACATGAATATCTCTTTTGGCCTATACTTGATAAGAGTCTTATTCTTTTTATTTTGTTATCTTATACTCTAATCCTTGCTTAATAAAGAGTCTACAAATCATTTTGATCATTCAAAATGTATTATACTTATTGAGAACTCTTTGCTTAAGCAAGTATTTTTAGTGTTAGTGACTTAAGATTTAATGAGCACATTTATCTTGTTAATGGCTTCCCTTATTAATCTTATTTGGATTATATAGTTTGCTTATTTGTGATATATTATTAAGCTATATAATTTTGGCTCACTTTCACACATCTAGCTATATTCCTATACTTCAATCTATATATGATATGCTAGTTTACAAAAACAAGATTTGTGATATGCTTGATTTCTAAAACTAGTTTTACAAATTCTTTATTAGATCTTGTTTTCCCTTAGAGGTTTGTGATTCCTTGTTTAACCTTCTTCCATACTAGTCATTAGCAAGTCTCTCCTAAATTTCTCTCACTTTTTGAGTCATGATTTTATCGTATTATCATTACATCTCTTTAGATTGAATGTGTGATCATTTTGAGATTGACTCTTTTCCATATTTTTCATTGATCTGTAAGATTCTTTATAAATATGGATTTTGAATTTTCTCTTGATAAGATTTATCATTGGATCATGTTTATTCATTTGTTTACTTTATGAATGATCCTAATGATTAAGTAGTCTTAAATTATCTAGTTATGAGATTATCAAGTTAATTTATTACTCTACTTTGACTACTCATGGTTTATCACATATGACCTTTGCTATTTGAACTTTATGGATTATTAATTTACCATTAGCAAGGTTTGAATTTATCCGTTGTTGGATAAATATGTGGTATAACATACCTAGTCCATGCAAAGTAATAAATTGGTTGATTCTTTCTTGATTAGATAATCATGGACATGATATTTGAGGTTTATTTTTATTTTATTTTTGAGCGATATTTTGACTCTCATCATGATTGATTTAACTGTCCTTATTCTTTTTCATGATGACATCTTTCTCAAAAGAAAACATACATTAATATATCTTATTTAAATATGAGTTACTTCTATATAGGTTAGTGTATGTCATCTTTTGATTACATGTGCTATATTGGAATATTCTTTTGAATTCTCATCTTTAGTAAGTTTAATTGAATATCTCTTCTTGACTAAAGATGACATTATTCATTTTATGACGATTTTATAGCCTTATATGTAATGAGCAAGGGAGAAAAATTTATAGTTGATTTACTCCTAGATTTTGATGCTATAAGTGCTTTGAAACTAGTTACGCATATTTTGAGGGGGAGCAAATAAATTGTTTTAATTCATCTATACCCTCTAATATGTCGTATACATTGTTTATCATGGACCCATATTTTTTTCATTTTCATATCTTATTGATTGAGGTCGTGATATTTTTATTTTGAAGGGTTTATGAGAGTGTATGTGATTGTCCTTATTATCCTATCTCTCTCTTTCATATGGGTTAAATATGTCATCTTGCTAATATTAACTTTCAGATCTTATCTTGATAAATATTATGCTTTCGTTGATTTGGCTTTTCTTTCATGCTTAATTGATTTGGCTTTCCTTGTTGAGGACTTATCCAAAATTCATAATTTTTATCAACTTTGGTAGTACTTTGAGGGGGAGCATTCAAGTCGACTGAATTTCTCTTTCTCAAGTATTTTTCTCCTTTACCTTCATGTTTATCTAAAGGGTATTCATATAGCATGATAAGGTAATTGAGTTCAAATGCATGAACTTGGATAAGCATATAGATTTTGCAAATAATGAGATTACTTTATATCAATTACAATATTTTACATTGATCATTCTTTTATTTTGTTCCACTATTTATTTATGGACAATTATGATTATTAATGGTTTCTTTGATCAATGTTTCAAATTTACGTCTTTTCAATTGGTATCAAGTTTATTTAATGTCATATCTCAATTGGTATCTATTAGTTGCAATTATCTATTCCTCATGGCTTTTGTTTGAAATCCTTTATTTCGTAGTTCTCTTCCAAAACTAGAGCAATAGTTCATATCCTATTGTGTTTTGGATTTATTCCTTGGATTTCAAGTTGGTAAACTACTTATTTCTTTTTTTTTTCAAATACTTTTAGTTTTACCAACCATATTGTGTTTTGACAAGCAATTTTCTATTTAGTACTCTACATTTGGTATGTAGTTTTATACACTTGTCTTTACACACTTCTCCTATTGTTTCTCAATTAGTATATCTTGATCATGATTGTCTATGCCTTCTTCATGCTCTGATTTATGTACTTAAGATTGATTTCTTATCTCTTAGTACGGGGAAGCGTATTTTTGATCATGTCAAAGGGGGAGAAGTAAGTTTAATTGGGATAGAAGTAGTCTAAGTAGTATGCTTTTAGTTATATATGCTTATGTATGTGAAATATTAGTGATACATACATCTATTGGGTTCATACTAAACTTAACATATTTGCCATAATAAAAAAGGGGGAGATTGTTGGCCCAATGATTGTATCATGTTTTTGAATATGGTTAATCTGTTAAGTTTAACATTTCATTATCACTAATCTTCATACCATCACTATAGCATTTCTACTTCTACTTATATATGTGGTGATATGTGCCTATTGTTTTACATATTAGTGATACTAGTTTTCATTACGGTATCACTAATACTTATGCTATCACTATTGTAAGCATTGTCCTAATATGCCTTAAACTTGATACATTGTATATTGCTTTGTTCGTCTAACATGTACTTGCAGAAAAATAATAAACAAGATCAAACATGGACATATGCAAGAAGAAATTAAGATGGGCTAAAGACGATGGTCTTCCACAAGATTTTTCTGAACCACCCGACGACATCTCCGGAGCCACGCACTCGGGGGTTCTGCTGCCCGGTCAGCGGACGGGGGTCGAGGGGGCAGCGCCCCTCGTCGTATCTTTGGACAGCTGCCGCCAAGGAAAAAAGCCAACATCTATCAAGGAAAGAAGCCAAGCCAAGCCAACATCTATCAAGGAAAGAAGTCAAGCCAAGCCATCATCATTTCAAGACTCTACAGAAGCCTGCTCCTACTACAGTATATTTGGAGTCTGTAATGAGTCTTAGGAATCATTGTAAACACAAGAAATAGATGGCAAAATCGAAAGCTAGGGTAGAAAATAACCCAGGACAATCTTCGAAATCCTGGCGGATAATCCGGCGGATCTCCGCGGAAATCCAACGAAAAATCCGAATGGTCTCACAGAATACCTTCAGTGAGTGTTCGGATTATCCGGCAGAAAACTGCAGAATTTCGACGGATTTTCCGCCATATGACCGTTTGCATTCCAACGGTCGGATCTTACGAATGATTGATCCCAACGGCTCTATTTATAGCCGTTGGACTATACAGGCGGATGATCCGGCAGATTTTTGCGGAAATCCGACGGATGATCCGTTAGCCTGAGAAAGTTGCATTATTGCACTTTCCTTTGCTTTGGTTATAAATAGCCTTGAACCCCTTCATTCAAGGTTGATGCTTTGAGCCTAAAAATTTCTAAACCACCAAAGCCTATCCATAAACAACTCTACAAAACTTTCATTTGCCATCCACAAATTGTGTAAGAGTTATTGACTTGAAAAGTAAGATCTTCATCTTATTGTATAAGGAGATCAAAACCTATTGTGAAAGGTTGAAGTTGGAGAGTCTTCGTATCCAAACTCTCGGTTGAAGTTGGAGAGTCTTCGTATCCAAACTCTCGGTTGAGTCGGAGAGGCCTTCGGATTAAAGCTCTCGTGTAAGAAGTTGGCGAGTTTTTCGGATCCAAACTCGTGTGTAACTATTTGCTCAAATAGTAGATTAAATCCGGAGAGAGTTCCGGGACTGGATTGCCTCTAGGGAGGATACCAGGATACATCGGGTGTCGGTATTGTTATTGCTTCTTTTCTTGCACTTATATTTTTAAATTGCCGATTAGCTCGTGCTAAGTGTTTGATTAGTTAGCTTGACCCTATTCACCCCCCTTTAGGGTTCCTACAGAGGAGGCCATCGAAAGCTTTAGATAGGCGATATCCACACTTTATGTCCCGTATAAGTTCTGACTCCATGCGGCCGTGTACCTCGAAACGCCAAGGAACTCCGTGGCTCGATGCGTCCAAACGAGCTTCGTACCAAAGAGCTTCTACCTGTGTCTGCACATGAAAACTGTGTGAGTGTTAGTACTCAACTGTACTGGTGGAGTGAGCTCCTCGTCCACCCATACAAAACAAACACGTTCATTTTACTTTGTGCAATATAACCCTTTTTGATTGTCTTTCTACTCTTGTCTTAGGTTCAATTTTAGGACATAGACTCTCGGCCTATTTGTGTGTCTAGATCATCACCATATTATTGCACCGATAACTCTCTTATCCTTGCCTCTAGACCATTTTCGTGCTTGCTACGTCAACTTATCAAGTCGTACTTGCCTTTCGGCCCATACTCAGAAATACAACTACGCGATAGTACCCAATTTCCATGTGACTGTGCTGCAAGTCCATTGTGCTAATATCGTGGTCATAGCATGAGACCTATTTGTGTGCCCATATTGAGGCCGTGCCTCACAACTCAGTGTGACTTAACCATATTGCCGTCTCGTGGCCCTTGCTGCTTTAATTACTAACTGACCAAATCAAGACTTGTGAACTTAGTGTCACCTAACCAACTTTGCCTTACGATAATTTTTGACTTAAACTCGTAACAACTCAAATCCAACTTATGCAACACTATGCCAACAACTTAAGACTCGACACCACATCTCGTGCCAAAGTACGGTGTCTACGTTACAGCCAAATCTTAGGTCCAAACATTATCTTCCAAATCGTACACACATTCAACTCGACACATTCCAAAGGCATACACGCGGATAGTCGCTATTTTGCCGACATCTATATGAACTTAGTCACTAGCACCACGAGCTATCCCGGACTTAGCTAGGAATAGGATGGCCCGGTCAAAGCAGGTAGCTAGCCCCAATGACCGTCCATCGAATTCCTTGTTGCCAGCGGCTTAGCTACCCATGTTTATTTCTAGGCTAAATACGGTCCCATGGCACAGGGATACTGCTTCGAGGAAAGTTTTTACCTTGTCGACAAGTTGTCCAATGACCATGCAAGATTCGACTCGAACTGACGTTCTCACACAGTCATTCTTCTTCTAATGTTACCATCTTTTCAGGACCCAGTTCAAGACTTCTAGTATTTAAGATCGCCTCGACGACCCATGGTCACGAGCATTCTTTCTTGTTGCCCTATCATTTTACTCAACTCAGTAACGCCTATTTGATAGCCCTTTTTTCTAACTCAATTTGAATCTACCGTGGTTCGTGCCTTAAACACTAAGTCTGTGACATCGTGCATTAAGCCAACTGTGTTTTGTACGATACTACCGCCCAAGTCATACTTTATATGATGGGCCTTGCGGTCGTGAAACCAAGTAATTTGTGTTCCTAGACTTATGCCACAAGCCGTGAAATGTAACTTAACCCGTGGGGCGAGCAAAGGCTATGCCAAGCCTTGGACGATGGGACCGTGCATGCTTTATCAAGCGTTATGCGGGAGACGCCTATGACTTAGGCTAACTATTAGCTTTATGGTGAAGGCCAACTTTTTTCTTCTTCCAAGCCACGGGATGAAGGACCGAGTGTCAATTTTGAAAGCCATTGTGCAACACTTCTAAGCATACCATGGGACCATTTTTTATATTTTAACTCAATCAACCCGACTTGGGATTATTCCCTTAGCTATGTGGATTCATCTTTTTTATTATCAAACCTACTTGTGCATTTAAAAACTTTCGTTTTATTAATGCGAAGGCCAAGCTGAGGCAAGCTTACCGAAGCCACCCACCTGAGCGAGAAGTCGCCTCGACTGAGCGGGTCTTCGAGTAGCCATTGCATGGCTAAGTCCAAACGTCGTCGGCGTTTCGATTCCTCCGATTAAAGTGAGCGGGACGGGGCATTACAATCTATGTACTGTCGAGCAGAACCAGCCCACTCGTCTAAACCAACACTAAGTAGTCATATGGGAAAACATTATTAGAATGATCTTTCTATTTGGGGCCTAACATCAATTTATAGATCATAAGCAAAATCTTGTGAAACAGGTTATAACATTTTTTTATGTAAGGCATCATCTAAGCAACATTGAGTTAACAAGCTAAGCATGTTATGGTAATATTTTTGGGAGGCATCGTTTAGCATACTTAGTGTTATCATACAACAGGTTATTGTAATACTCTGAAAAGGTAACAACTTATCATTATTGATGACATGTTAAGAAGTCAAGTTGAATTCAACATGTAAATAATCATATCACATTTAAGTGATTTTTTTATCGATAGCCGATTCTCTCGCACCTGCAAAAAATACAGGATAATATGATATACTTACTTTGTATGCACAAAATATTCATTAGCATGCATCCTGACTACATGGTCGTTGGTGAAACTGTACCATAAAGGACATTCCAACCGGTATTACGATGCACCATTCCAAGATAGGTTACAAGCCTAGCCGAATGTCCCATAATATCTTGTGCTACCAAAGCACGACTAATGTTTCCTCCCGGGTCGAATCGGTCCCAACGTGTCACCCTCGGTTTTCGTTAGACATATTTTGGTATACGTGTACGTATCTCGGACCCGTATTTCGACTTGTCCTGGCTGGATAGTCTTGGGTTTCTTGCATCGGCATGAGATAGTTAGCATTTCATGGTTCGTGTGGTTTATTCAAGCTAGGGGAATGCATCGGGTTTAGTTGGGTTCGGTCTGGTCAGGTTTGGTTTGGGTTAGTATGCAAACCCCCACCTACCACCATCCCCCATTTATTAACCCAACAACCCTTCTCTCTCCTCATTCATTCCTCATAACTCTCTTCTTCTTCTTCATTTCTCCACCGACCACCTACAGTAGGCAAGTGCAATTTGCTTCATGGAGGAACTCAATTTTGTTGTTCCATTGTCTTCCTTACGAGATTCTAAGACACTATAGTACTTAGCATTTTTAATTTCCGTGGTTCATTTCATGTCGATCTAAGTTTTAGTATTTTTGATCTTCATAGCTTTGATCTACTGAACTTGGTTGTTTTCGGAAATAAAGAGTTCCATGTGGTGGGAATTTTGATTTTTTGCAAGTTTGGCTTTTGAATGGCTGGATTTCACCAAGTCTTGGCCGAGATGGGGTTCCTTGAGTTCTTGAGTCTCCATGGCTTCAAGTCTCGGCCTTGGGGAGAAGATGAGCCTTTTACGCACACGTTCATACGTGCCCGCGTAGTGACTTCCTTTACGTCCACGTTTTACGTGCCAGCGTAGCATTTTCCTCCTTTACGTACACGTCTTCACGTGCCCGCATAGTGTTTCCCTTTTTACGCACACGCATAGCGTGCCCGCTTAACCCGTTCTACGTCGAGCTCATTCGAGCTCTACGCAGGGGACTCTCGCGTGCGTAGAGTCTCGCGTGCGTAGTCTCGCGTAGAGCTCGCGTGCGTAGAGTTCTTCAGGTCCTGCTCGCGTAAAGTACTTGCTCGCGTAGAGGGGTCCTTCCTCAGGTCCTGCTCGCGTAGAGTACTTGCTCGCGTAGAGGGGTCCTTTCTTGGTCTTGCTTACGTAAAGCCATTTTACGCTCGGGGCCCCTAGCCTAGTGTAGTTTCTCTCGCGTAGAGGCTTTGAGCCCCTATGCGTACCCGTATGCCTTTTGTGCATGCACCCTCTTGTCACGGACTTGATAACCTTGACTTGATTGACATGACTGGACTGATAATTGTATATGGCATGGTATGACAAGTAACTAACATGACATGATATGACATGACAAGACATGACTAGTAAGCATGATGGGAACTATTGAATGCTGTTACGACGGCTAGCATGACATAACAAGAATGAATGGCCTGGACACCGTGGACGATTGTGTTTGTACAAATGAACCAGTATTGTCTCGCATCATGTTTAGGGCAGGGACCTCTGAGTACCACGGTCAGGGGTGCCTACTTAAATTGACTAAGGCTAATAACTAGAATAATCCAGTAGTCATGAAGAGATTTTCCAGCTACAGGCAATCCCGTTATCTGGGCGCCCCACCTAGGATTTGTAGTCTGCCGTCGAGTAGGGCACATTTCCAGCACACTGTCATGTGTTGCACCCTTCAAGCCACTTAAGGGTACATGCATTTCCTGGAAGATGTACCCACATGAATTTAATCCCTAATTTGCGTCCGGATAGCCTGGATGGTCTGCAGGACTTGTGGCTGTTGGAACAATCTCATTACATCTTGCTAGTAACTAGGCCTGTGATAACCCTAATTAGTTAAAGTATCAAGCCGTACTCATTGCTTGGCCGTGATTGATTGGATGGAGTCTAACCCAGTCTAGTCTTATCCTGATCCTGTACAAGACTGTTACACGACCTGATTGCTTGTGCTTTTACTTTACCGATAAATGGTGGAAAACTAAGTTCCGTTCAGACGAAGGGTTACAACCCCGGTCCTTGTTTGGTTTAAGGGTTGTAACTTGCTTGTCTGAATAGTTCCACGGTTACCTTATCGTATATCATCATGATTTTCCATACTTCCAGTCTTTATTATAATTATGTTTTGTGCTAATTGCTGGATTTTAGTTCTTAAGTGAAGCCTCCTTTGTGGCACTTGCTCTTTCTGGGATCTGACCCAGCTGGTTTTGTATGGCCAGATACCGGAGCAGCTCCAGAGGATCTTCCTACCTTCCAGCCAGATGGTGACCACCAGGCGTAATCCTGGCAACGAGTAGATTTTATTTTGGCTCTCCCACTCTATTGTAAAATTATTCTTTTGAGGCGTTTAGCCGTCGAGCAAGTGTTAGCTCGTTTGCAACTTTACTTACTGTCTGCCTACGGGCTGTAACATGATTGACAAATCCTAAGGTTGATCATGTATGACTGAAACTCTTGCTAGTCTTCGTATTTTGTACGACTAGCTTCATGATCATCCAAATATGTAATATATGGGATGCCTTACTATTGTATATTTGGTGCTCTGACATCTTGTTACTGCTATTACTTGCTTGAGATTGAGACAATAGGCTTGTTCATGACCATAAGAGACTGATGGCTTGTAGTTAAACCCTCATGTATCTAGACAGCCGTGACCGTATATCGAGGTAGATTCTATCTCAATATATGTAGCTGGCTGTATCTGTCTCCCGCTCTCCAGTATTCTGGTTCTGGGGCATGACACGGTTTAAGTGGTGGCCCATACAGGTCTTGTGAATCAGGATATATGAGGGTTTACCGAATAGATGTCTCAATCAGCACTCGCCCTTGATCTCTGCTCGTATCCTCTAAATCTCTGAAATCTTGACCTGATCACATGCTTGTATCTTTGATCTGTCCTGGTCCTTCCTTGTTGTTCCCTGTGTCATCTTCTTCAGCAGCACTGTTCCTGGTCCTGCCAATCAGCCGGAAGGAGCTCATCGAGTACTCCCACATCAAGAGGATCAAGTTCAGCACTCAGGAGCAGCTTTCCGAGTCATGCTTCCCGGAGATCCAGAACCCCTACTGCAGCCAGCCCAGTCTACGAGACAGGATGATGAAGTCTTGGTTGGACTTATCAGGGAGTTGCTTGTATTACAGGATCGTCGAGGTGATGCATTACACCAGACAGTACAAGATGCTTTGAACGGAGATGGTCATCAAGGTAACAGTACAGCCAATAGCTTCAAGCGCTTGAACCCTCCCTTCTTCGATGGTAGCGAAGATGCTATTGTTGCAGATGCTTGGCTGCAGAATACTGAGGTTATTCTAGAAACAGCCAGGACCCCAGAAGATGAGAAGGTGGCCGTGGTGCACCTGCAGTTATTGGATCTAGCCCGCAGCTGATGGGCGGCGCAGGCCGTTGGATTAAGGGCACCTATTGTATGGACAGTATTCCGTGAGAGATTCCAGACCAAGTATTTTGATGCTGTAGCTCGGTATGATCTACAGACGAGGTTCACTAACTTGAAGCAGATGGGCAGGACGGTCGATGGATATGCGACCGAGTTTTCGAGGCTTAGTCGGTTTGCTCCCACTTTGGTGGCGACCAAGTTCGACAGAGCTCAGCGGTTCCAACAGGGACTCCACTGGAGATTTTGCTGGCGGTGGAGCAGTTCGAGCATTAGACCTTCGATGCAGTATTGAGAGCAGCTAGGAGGCACGAGTATACCTCACAGAGGATTGTGGCCGGAAGTCGGAAACGGTCTCACGGCCAGATGAACCAGTCTTCAGCACGAGCCCCGGCAGCTAGGGCTTTGACCAATCGAGCTCCGAGGCCGGCGGCTTCCGTTGCGTCGATTCAGCATTCGACCCCGGCATATCCCCAGCAGCAGCAGAAGCAGTCTTCCACAATGGGTTGCACTCATTACGGGAAGCCAGGGCACGTGGTGTCAGAATGTCGCAGAGCACAGGGTTTATGCTTGGTTTATGGGGCACCGGACCACAGGGTTAGGAACTACCCGAATAGGGGGAGTTCCTCTTCATTAACCTTTTCTAGTCCCTCGGTTAGGGGGCCAGCCCCAGCATCAGTTCAGCAGCAGCAGCAGTACCCGTTTCCGAGGCCCTTACCGCCTCAGGCCCAAGTATTTTAGCAGCAGAATCCCCAACAGTATGCACAAGTCCAAGCTCAGACCCAGAATCGCCAGAGAGGTTTCCAGCAGAGGGCACCAGCACCCAGAGGACTCGGTCAAGTGATGGCTTTGACCGTGGAGGAGGAGTTAGCATCAGGTAAGGTAGTGGCAGGTACTATTCTCGTTAACTCCTTCCCAGCATCAGCATTGTTTGATTCTGGTGCATCACATTCATTTATGTCTGCACGATTCGCGACACGGATAGGGTTGGAGCCCGAGTCATTATCAGTAAGGCTCAATATACTTAATGGTAACGGACTTGTGAGAGTAGATAGAGTATTTTTCTTGTGTCGGATCATAGTTAGCGGTAGAGAGTTTCCCGCTAGGTTGATAGAATTCTCGATGGCCGATTATGATGTGGTCTTAGGGATGGATTGGTTGAGGGACCAGTATGCTAGAATAGATTGCCATATCGACAAAATTATTTTAGTATTCCTGGTGAGCCAGAGTTTTTATTTTTTCGAGGCGGAATAGAGCCTTCTCCTCTAGCATTCCGGATGGCAGTTGCAGCGGCAGTCCAGTTTTCCAGAATTGTAGAAAAATTCCTGATGTTTTCCCCGAAGAGCTTCCAGGTATGCCACCAGAGAGAGAGACCGAGTTCACCATAGACTTGATCCCTAGGTCAGCACCAGTGTTAGAGAGAGTCTATCGGATGGCGCCGTCAGAATTGGAGATTTTGTATAAGATAATTGAAAAACTCAGGACCAAGGGATTCATCCGTGCTAGTGGATCGCCTTGGAGAGCTCCGATGCTTCTTGTAAAAAAGAAGGATGGTACGTCCAGATTATGTGTTGACTATCGTACCTTGAACTCAGTGACAATCAAGAACAGATATCCTCTCCCGAGAATAGATGACTTGTTTGATCAACTCAAAGGGGCGTCCATATTTTTGAAGATTGATTTACGCTCAGGATACCATCAGATCAGAGTTAGAGAGCAGGACATCCCGAAGACGACATTTAGATCCAGGTATGGGCATTGGGAGTTCCTTGTGATGCCCTTTGGAGCAACCAATACGCCGACAGTATTCATGGACCTCATGAATCGCATCTTCATGCCTTATTAGGATCAGTTCATGATTGTGTTTATAGACGACATCCTGGTCTACAGCAAGAGTGAAGCGGAGCATGAGCAGCATCTTCGTGTAATTCTTTAGATTCTCAGAGAGCACCGGTTCTATGCGAAGTTCAGTAAATACGAGTTCTAGCTTGATCGCATTTCATATTTGGGTCATATCATCACCAGAGGTGGAGTGGAAGTGGATCCCAAAAAGATCGTGGCTATTGAGACGTGGCCAGTACCCAGTACAGTTGCAGAAGTTCGCAGTTTTCTTGGCTTGGCCGGCTACTACCGGCGATTTATTTCGGACTTTGCACGGATTTCAGCACCTATGATCCAGTTGATCCGCAAGGATGTGCAGTTTGCTTGGACAGCAGAATATCAGGATTCTTTTACGAAGTTGAAGCGAGGCTTGATGACGGCACCCATTCTTACGCTTCCAGATGGGACCGGAGGATTCTCAGTGTATTGTGATGCTTCAGGCAGAGGTTTATGATGTATTTTGATGCAGCATGGGAAGGTAATAGCTTATGCATCACGTCAACTTCGTGATCATGAGAGGAATTACCCGACCCACGGCTTGGAGCTGGCAGCAGTAGTGTTTGCACTTAAGTTGTGGAGGCATTATTTGTATGGAGATAGGGTAGAGATTTTCACCGACCACAAGAGCTTGAAGATGGCTAGAGCTACTTGTGGATTATGACATCAACCTGCAGTATCATCCTGGGAAGGCCAATGTTGTTGCAGATGCATTGAGCAGGAGAGCCGGAGTTTATTTTCTGACAGCGCAACTAGAGTTGTTAGCAGATCTTCAGAAGATGGGTATAAAAGTTGTTATTCCTACCATTGTGGTATTGATGGCCAGTATGCAAGTTCAGTCCAGTATAGTTGAGAGGATCAAGTTAGCTCAGTCATCAGATTCTAAGCTTCAGTGACTTAGGACAGAATGTGTAGCATGGCGAAGACCAGAGTTATGTGTCCATGAGGACGGTACACTTCGGCATGGGAGGCGTCTTTGTGTGCCAATTGGTGATATCAGACAGGAGATCATGGCAGAAGCTCACAGTTCTCAGTATTCGATTCATCCGGGCGGTACGAAGATGTATCGTAACATCCAGCTGTATTTTTGGTGAAATGGTATGAAGAGGAAGATAGCTCGGTTTGTCTCTCGATATTTGGTTTGTCAACAAGTTAAAGCTGAACATCAGAGACCGGCTGGACTTCTTCAACCTTTGCCGATCCCAGAACAGAAATGGGAGCACACTACCATAGATTTTATAACGGGATTACCTAGATCCCCAGCTGGAAGAGATGCTATCTGGGTTATAGTCGACAGACTCACCAAGGTAGCTCATTTTCTTCCTTTCAGGATTGGTCAGTCGACGGATCAGCTTGCAGAGATGTACCTCAGGCAGATTATCAGGTTGCATGGAGTACCAGTCAGTATTGTGTCTGACAGAGATTCCAGATTCACATCGCACTTTTGGCAGTATTGAGAAAAGTTTGGGGACTCGTCTCAAGTTCAGTTCAGCTTATCATCCGCAGACAGATGGTCAGTCAGAGCGCACGATCCAGACTCTTGAAGATATGTTGCGTTCATGTACGCTTTACTTCGATGGTTCATGGAAAGATCACTTGCATCTAGTGTAGTTCTCGTACAATAACAGTTTCCAGGCCAGTATCCAGATGGCACCCTTTGAGGCCTTGTACGGCAGGAAGTGCAGATCTCCTTTAGCTTGGGATGATATCGACGAGAGGCAAATGCTTGGTCCAGAGATGGTAACCCGGACTATTGAGGTGGTCAGACAAGTCAGAGATCATCTTCGAGTTGCACAAGATCGCCAGCGTCATTGGGACGATTCTCATCGACGCCCCCTTGAATTTTCTATCGGCGACCATGTATTTCTCAGGATCTCGCCTACCCGTGGCGTCATTCGTTTCGGCGTACGGGGCAAGCTTAGTCCTAGGTATATAGGGCCATTCGATATTCTGGAGCGAGTAGGTGATGTGTCATATCATCTCGCTCTTCTGCCGTCGTTACGTGAGGTGCATGATGTCTTCCATGTATTCAAATTGCGACGGTATATCCCGGATCCGAGTCATGTCCTTGATTATTCAAAATTGGTTGTTGGTACCAACCTTTCGTATGAGGAGAGGCCCGTATCCATATTGGACCAAAAAGAGAAGATACTCAAGAACAAGACTATCAAGTTAGTCAGTGTTGCTTGGGGTCATCACTCTTTGGGTGAGTCAGTGTGGGAGCGTGAGGATGACATCCGATCGCGATATCCTGATCTATTTGACTCGTGAGGTATAATGTCTTCCTTATGGCTCATGCCTTCGATTCCTTGCTTGCATGATTGATTGTTTGATTGATTGCTTAGTTATATCTTGCCTGTGATTAGTGTAGCTTGCTCGACATCTCTAGCCTCTTGATTAAATTTTGAGGACTGAATCCTTTTAAGGTGGATAGAGTTGTCATCCTCGGTTTTCATTATACGTATTTTGGTATACGTGTACGTATCTCGGACCCATATTTCGACTTGTCCTGGCTGGCTTGTCTTGGGTTTCTTGCATCGACATGAGTTAGTTAGTATTTCATGGTTCGTGTTGTTTATTCTGGCAAGGGGCATGCATCGAGTTTGGTTGGGTTTGGTCTGGTTGGGTTTGGTTTGGGTTAGAATGCAAACCCCTACCTACCACCATCCCCCATTTATTAACCCAACAACCCTTCTCTCTCCTCATTCATTCCTCATAACTCTCTTTTTCTTCTTCATTTCTCCACCGACCACCCGCAGTAGGCAAGTGGAACTTGCTTCATGGAGGAACTCAATTTTGTTGTTCCATTGTCTTCCTCACGAGATTCTAAGACACTTTAGTACTTAGCATTTTTAATTTCCGTGGTTCATTTCATGTAGATCTAAGTTTTAGTATTTTTGATCTTCATGGTTTTGATCTACTGAACTTGGTTGTTTTTGGAAATGGAGAGTTCCATGTGGTGGGAATTTCGATTTTACGCAAGTTTGGCTTTTGAATGGCTGAATTTTACCAAGTCTTGGTCGAGATGGGGTTCCTTGAGTTCTTGAGTCTCCATGGCTGCAAGTCTCGGCCTTGGGAGAAGACGAGCCTTTTACGCACACGTTCATATGTGCCCGCGTAGTGACTTCCTTTACGCCCATGTTTTACGTGCCGGCGTAGCATTTTCCTCCTTTACGTACACGTCTTCACGTGCCCGCGTAGTGTTTCCCTTTTTACGCACACGCATAACGTGCCCGCGTAACCCGTTCTACGCCGAGCTCATTCGAGCTCTACGCAGGGGACTCTCGCGTGCGTAGTCTGGCGTAGAGTCTCGCGTGCGTAGTCTCGTATAGAGTCTCGCGTGCGTAGTCTCGCGTAGAGCTCGCGTGCATAAAGTTCCTCAGGTCCTGCTCGCGTAGAGTACTTGCTCGCGTAGAGGGGTCCTTCTTCAGGTCCTGCTCGCGTAGAGTACTTCGCCGCGTAGAGGGATCCTTCCTTGGTTTTGCTTGCGTAAAGCCATTTTTCGCTCGGGGCCCCTAGCCTAGAGTAGTTTCTCTCGCGTAGAGGCTTTGAGCCCCTATGTGTACCCGTGTGCCTTTTGTGCTTGTACCCTCTTGTCATGGACTTGATAACCTTGACTTGATTGATACGACTGGACTGATAATTGTACATGGCATGGTATGACAAGTAACTGACATGACATGACATGACAAGACATGACTAGTAAGTATGATGGAAACTATATATTGAATGTTGTTGCGACGGCTAGTATGACATGACAAGAATGAATGGCCTGGATACCGTGGACGATTGTGTTTGTACAAATGAACCAGTATTGTCTCGCATCATGTCTAGGGCATGGACCCCTGAGTACCACGGTCAGGGGTGCCTACTTAAATTGACTAAGGCTAATAACTAGAATAATCCAGTAATTATGAAGAGATTTCTCAGCTACTGGCAATCCCGTTATCTGGGTGCCCCACCTGGGAGCTGTAGCCTGCCGTCGAGTAGGGAAAATATCCAGCAACTGTTATGTGTTACACCGTTCGAGCTACTTAAGGGTACATACATTTCCTGGACGATGTACCCACATGAATTCAATCCCTAATTTGCGTTCGGATAGCCTGGATGGTCTGCAGGGCTTGTGGCTGTTGGAACAATCTCATTGTATCTTGCTATTAACTAGGCCTGTGATAACCCTAGTTAGTTAAAGTATCAAGCCGTACTCATTGCTTGGCCGTGATTTATTGGATGGAGTCTAACCCAGTCTAGTCTTGTCCTGATCCTGTACAAGACTGTTATACGACCTGATTGCTTGTGCTTTTACTTTACCGATAAATGGTGAAAAACCAAGTTCCGTTCAGACGAAAGGTTACAACCCCGATCCTTGTTTGGTTTAAGGGTTGTAACTTGGTTGTCTGAATAGTTCTATGGTTATCTTATCATATATCATCATGATTTTCCATACTTCCAGTCTTTATTATAATTATGTTTTGTACTAATTGCTGGTTTTTAGTTCTTAAGTGAAGCCTCCTTTGTGGCACTTGCACTTTCTGGGATCTGACCCAGCTGGTTTTGTATGGCCAGATACCGGAGCAGCTCCAGAGAATTTCCCTACCTTCCAGCCAGATGGTGACCACCAGGCGTAACCCTGGCAACGAGTGGGTTTATTTTGGCTCTTCCACTCTATTGTAAAATTATTCTTTTGAGGCGTTTAGCCGCCGAGCAAGTGTTAGCTCATTTACAACTTTACTGTCTTCCTACGGGCTGTAACATGATTGACAAATCCTAGGGTTGATCATGTATGACTGAAACTCTTGCTAGTCTTTGCATTTTGTATGACTAGCTTCATGATCATCCAAATATGTAATGTATGGGATGTCTTACTATTGTATATTTGGTGCTCTGACATCTTGTTACTGCTATTACTTGCTTGAGATTGAGACAATAGGCTTGTTTCTGACCATAAGAGACTGATAGCTTGTAGTTAAACCCTCATGTATCTAGACAGCCGTGACCGTATATCGAGGTAGATTCTACCTCAATGTACGTAGCTGGCTGTGTCTGTCCCCCGTTCTCCAGTATCTGGTTCTGGGGCGTGACACGGTTTAAGTGGTGGCCCATACAGGTCTTGTGAATCAGGATATGTGAGGGTTTACCGAATAAATGTCTCAATCAGCACTCACCCTTGATCTCTGCTCGTATCCTCTAAATTCCTGAAATCTTGACCTGATCACATGCTTGTATCTTTGATCTGTCCTGGTCCTTCCTTATTGTTCCCTGTGTCATCTTCTTCAGCGGCACTGTTCCTGGTCCTGCCAATCAGCCGGAAGGAGCTCAACGAGTACTCCCGCAACAAGAGGATCAAGTTCAGCACTCAGGAGCAGCTTCCCGAGTCATGCTTCCCGGAGATCCAGAACCCCAGTACAGCCAGCCCAGCCTACGAGACAGGATGATGAAGTCTTGGTTGGACTCATCAGGGAGTTGCTTGCATCATAGGATCGTCGAAGTGATGCATTGCACCAGACAGTACAAGATGCTTTGAAGAGAGGTGGTCATCAAGGTAACAGTGTGGCCAACAGCTTCAAGCGCTTGAACCCTCCCTTCTTCGATGGTGGTGAAGATGCTATTGCCGCAGATGCTTGGCTGCATGATAATGAGGTTATTCTAGAAGCAGCCAGGACCCCAGAAGACGAGAATGTGGCCATGGTGCACCTACAGTTATTGGATCTAGCCCGCAGCTGGTGGACGGCGCAGGTCGTTGGATTAAGGGCACCTATTGTATGGACAGTATTCCGTGAGATATTCCAGACCAAGTATTTTGATGCTGTAGCTCGGTATGATTTACATACGAGGTTCACTAACTTAAAGCAGATGGGCAGGACGGTCGATGGATATGCGACTGAGTTCTCCAGGCTTAGTCGGTTTGCTCCCACCTTGGTGGCGACCGAGTTCGACAGAGCTTAGCGGTTCCAGCAGGGACTCCACATTGATATTTTGCTGGCGGTGGAGCAGTTCGAGCATCAGACCTTCGATACAGTATTGAGAGCAGCTAGGAGGCATGAGTATAGCTCACAGAGGATTGTGGACCGGAAGTCGGAAGCGGTCTCACGGCCAGATGAACCAATCTTCAGCACCAGCCCCGGCAGCTAGAGCTTTGACCATTGGAGCTCCAAGACGGGCGGCTTCCGTTGCGTCTATTCACCATTCGACCCCTGCATATCCCCAGCAGCAGCAGAAGCAGTCTTTCGCAATGGGTTGCACTCATTGCGGAAAGCCAGGACACGTGGTGTCAGAATGTCGTAGAGTACAGGATTTGTGGGACACCGGACCACAGGGTTGGGAACTGCCCGAATAGGGGGAGTTCCTCTTCATAAACCTTTTCTAGTCCCTCGGTTAGGGGGCCAGTCCCAGCATCAATTCAGCAGCAGAAGCAGTAGCCGTTTCCGAGGCCCTTGCCACCTCAGGCCCAAGTATTTCAGCAGCAGAATCCCCAGCAGTATACACAAGTCCAAGCTCAGACCCAGAATCGCCAAATGGGTTTCCAGCAGAGGGGACCAGCACCCAGAGGATACGGTCAAATGATGGCTTAGACCGTGGAGGAGGAGTTAGCATCAGGTGAGGTAGTGGCAGGTACTATTCTCGTCAACTCCTTCCCAGCATCAGCATTGTTTGATTCTGGTGCATCGCATTCATTTATGTTTGCACGATTCGTGACACGGATAGAGCTGGAGCCCAAGTCATTATCAGTAAGTCTCAATATACTTACTGGTAACGGACTTGTGGGTGTAGATAGAGTGTTTTCTTCGTGTCGGATCGTAGTTAGCGGTAGAGAATTTCCCGCTAGGTTGATAGAATTCCCGATGGCCGATTATGATGTGGTCTTAGGGATGGATTGGTTGAGGGACCAGTATGCTAGAATAGATTACCATATCAGCAAGATTATTTTTAGTATTCCTGGTGAGCCAGAGTTTTTATTTTTTCGAGGCGGAATAGAGCCTTCTCCTCCATCATTTCGGATGGCAGTTGCAGCGGCAGTCCAGTTTCCCAGAATTGTAGAAGAATTTCCTGATGTTTTCTTCGAAGAGCTTCTAGGTATGCCACCAGAGAGAGAGATCGAGTTCACCATAGACTTGATCCCCGGGTCAGCACCAGTGTCAGAGAGAGTCTACCGGATGGCGCCGTCAGAATTGGAGATTTTTATAAGATAATTGAAGAACTCAGGACCAAGGGATTCATCCGTGCTAGTGGGTCGCCTTGGGGAGCCCCGATGCTTCTTGTGAAAAAGAAGGATGGTACGTCCATATTATATGTTGACTATTGTACCTTGAACTCAGTGACAATCAAGAACAGATGTCCTCTCCCAAGGATAGATGACTTGTTTGATCAACTCAAAGGGGCGTCCATATTTTCGAAGATTGATTTGCGCTCAGGATACCATCAGATTAGAGTTAGAGAGCAGGATATTCCGAAGACGGTATTTAGATCCAGGTATGGGCATTAGGAGTTCCTTGTGATTCCCTTTGGAGCAACCAATACGCCGGTAGTATTCATGGACCTCATGAATCGCATCTTCATGCCTTATTAGGATCAGTTCGTGATTGTGTTTATAGACGACATCTTGGTCTACAGCAAGAGTGAAGCGGAGCATGAGCAGCATCTTCGTCTAGTTCTTCAGATTCTTAGAGAGCACCAGTTGTATGCAAAGTTCAGTAAATGCAAGTTCTGGCTTGATCGCATTTCATATTTTGGTCATATCATCACCAGAGGTGGAGTCGAAGTGGATCCCCAGAAGATCGTAGCTATTAAGACGTGGCCAGTACCCAGTACAGTTGTAGAAGTTCACAGTTTTCTTGGCTTGGCCGGTTACTACCGACGATTTGTTTCGAACTTTGCACGGATTTCAGCACCTATGACCCAGTTGACCCACAAGGATGTGCAGTTTGCTTGGATAGCGGAATGTCATGATTCTTTTGAGAAGTTGAAGCGAGGCTTGATGACGGCACCCATTCTCACGCTTCCAGATGGGACCGGGGGATTCTCAGTGTATTGTGATGCTTCAGACAGAGGTTTAGGATATATTTTGATACAGCATAGGAAGGTAATAGCTTATGCATCATGTCAACTTCGTGATCATGAGAGGAATTACCCGACCGACGACTTGGAGCTGGCAGCAGTAGTATTTACACTTAAGTTGTGGAGGCATTATTTGTATGGAGATAGGGTGGAGATTTTTACCGACCACAAGAGCTTGAAGTATGTGTTTACCCAGAAGGATCTTAACATGCGTCAGAGGAGATGTCTAGAGCTACTTGTGGATTATGACATCAACCTGCAGTATCATCCTGGGAAGGCCAACGTTGTTGCAGATGCATTGAGCAGGAGAGCCGGAGTTTATTTTCTGACAGCACAACCAGAGTTGTTAACAGATCTTCAGAAGATGGGTATAGAAGTTGTCCTTCCTACCAGTATGGCATTGATGGCCAGTATGCAAGTTCAGTCCAGTATAGTTGAGAGGATCAAGTTAGCTCAGTCATCAGATTCTAAGCTTCAGCGGTTTAGGGCAGAATGTGTAGCAGGGCAAAGACTAGAGTTATGTGTCCATAAAAACGGTATACTTCGGCATAGGAGGCGTCTTTGTGTGCCCAGTAGTGATATCAGACAGGAGATCATGGCAGAAGCTCACAGTTCTCAGTATTCGATTCATCCGGGCGGTACGAAGATGTATCGTGACATCCGGCAGCATTTTTGGTGGAATAGCATGAAGAGAGAGATAGCTCGATTTGTCTCTCGATGTTTGGTTTGCCAATAAGTTAAAGCTGAACATCAGAGACCGGCTGGACTTCTTCAACGTTTGTCGATCCCAGAATAGAAATGGGAGCACATTACCTTGGATTTTGTAACAGGATTACCTAGATCCCCAGCTGGGAGAGATGCTATCTGGGTTATAGTCGATAGACTCACCAAGATAGCTTATTTTCTTCCTTTCAGGGTTGGTCAGTCGATGGATCAGCTTGCAGAGATGTACCTCAGGCAGATTGTCAGGTTGTATGGAGTACCAGTCAGTATTCTATCCGACAGAGATTCCAGATTCATATCGCACTTTTGGCAGTCTTCAGAAAAGTTTGGGGACTCGTCTCAAGTTCAGTTCAGCTTATCATCCGCAGATGGTCAGTCAGAGCGCACGATCCAGACTCTTGAAGATATGTTGCGTTCATGTATGCTTGACTTTGATGGTTCGTGGGAAGATCACTTGCATCTAGTGGAGTTCTCGTACAATAACAGTTTCTAGGCCAGTATTCAGATGGCACCCTTCAAGGCCTTGTACGGTAGGAAGTACAGATCTTCTTTAGCTTGGGATGATATCGGGGAAAGGTAAATGCTTGGTCCAGAGATGGTAACCCGGACTATTGAGGTGGTCAGACAAGTCAGAGATCATCTTCGAGTTGCACAAGATCGCCAGCGTCATTGGGCCGATTCTCATCGGTGCCCCCTTGAATTTTCTGTCGGCGACCATGTATTCCTCAGGATCTCGCCTACTTGTGGCGTCATTCGTTTCGGCATATGGGGCAAGCTTAGTCCTAGGTATATAGGGCCATTCGATATTCTGGAGCGAGTAGGTGATGTGTCCTATCGTCTCGCTCTTCTGCCGTCGTTACGTGAGGTGCATGATATCTTCCATGTATCCCAATTGCGATGGTATATCCCGGATCCGAGTCATGTCCTAGATCATTTAGAATTGGTTGTTGGTACCAACCTTTCGTATGTGGAGAGGCCCGTATCCATATTGGACCAAAGAGAGAATATACTCAAGAATAAGACTATCAAGTTATTTAGTCCGTGTTGCTTGGGGTCATCACTCTTTGGGTGAGTCAACGTGGGAGCATGAGGACGACATTCGATCGCGATATCCCGACCTGTTTGACTCGTGAGGTATAATATCTTCCTTATGCCTCATGCCTTCGATTCCTTGCTTGCATGATTGATTGTTTGATTGATTGCTTAGTTATATCTTGCCTGTGATTGGTGTAGCTTGCTCGACATCTCTAGCCTTTTGATTAAATTTTGAGGACTGAATTCATTTAAGGTGGGTAGAGTTGTCACCCTCGATTTTTGTTATACATATTTTGGTATACGTGTACGTATCTCGGACCCATATTTCGACTTGTCCTGGCTGGCTAGTCTTGGGTTTCTTGCATCGGCATGAGTTAGTTAGCATTTCATGGTTCGTCTGGTTTATTCTGGCTAGGGGCATGCATCGGGTTTGGTTGGGTTCGGTCTGGTTTGGTTTGGTTTGGGTTATTATGCAAACCCCTACCTACTACCATCCCCCATTTATTAACCAAACAATCCTTCTCTCTCCTCAATCATTCCTCATAACTCTCTTCGTTTCTCCATCGACCACCCGCAGTAGGCAAGTGCAACTTGCTTCATGGAGTAACTCAATTTTGTTGTTCCATTATCTTCCTTATGAGATTCTAAGACACTTTAGTACTTAGCATTTTTAATTTTCGTGGTTCATTTCATGTAGATCTAAGTTTTAGTATTTTTGATCTTCATGGTTTTGATCTACTAAACTTGGTTGTTTTCGGAAATGGAGAGTTCCATGTGGTAGGAATTTCGATTTTACGCAAGTTTGGCTTTTGAATGGCTGGATTTTACCAAGTCTTGGCCGAGATGGGGTTCCTTGAGTTCTTGAGTCTCCATGGCTGCAAGTCTCGGCCTTGGGGAGAAGACGAGCCTTTTACGCACACGTTCATACGTGCCCGCGTAGTGACTTCCTTTACGCCCATGTTTTACGTGCCAGCGTAGCATTTTCCTCCTTTACGCACACGTCTTCACGTACCCGCGTAGTATTTCCCTTTTTACGCACACGTATAGCGTGCCCGCATAACCCGTACGTAGTCTCGCGTAGAGTCTCGCATGCGTAGATTCTCGCGTGCGTAGTCTCTCGTAGAGCTCGCGTGCATAGAGTTCCTCAGGTCCTGCTCGCGTAGAGGGGTCCTTCCTCAGGTCCTTCTCGCATAGAGTACTTGCTCGCGTATAGGGGTCCTTCCTTGGTCTTGCTTGCATAAAACCATTTACGCTCGGGGCCCCTAGCCTAGCGTAGTTTCTCTTGCGTAGAGGCTTTGAGCCCCTATGCGTACCCGTGTACCTTTTGTGCTTGTACCCTCTTATCACGGACTTGATAACCTTGACTTGATTGACACGACTGGACTGATAATTGTACATGGCATGGTGTCACGACCCGCTACCCAAATTGTTGGGCCGGGCCGAGTCATGTCCAGCCTACGCTTGAGATAAAGCACAGTAAGCTGTTCTAGAGATAACAAGATAAGACTAAATGTGCTAACAGTTTTTATCAGTAAAGAAGAGTCATAAATGCTCCAAACACAAAAGTCATCTCATATAATAATAAGTCCAAGTACAAGTCTGAAATGTAAAACTGGATACAGGTCCAGTTACCAAATACATAGTCTAATACATGACTACTCTCAAAAGTCTAAAGCAAATAGACAACTAGACGAGGTTCCCCGCAGGTACATCCTCGTAAGACAAAGCCTGGTCCTCGGCAGTAACTCCATAATATGGGTCACAGGGCAACTCCTCCTCAGTAAGAATACCTACAACATTATCCTATCAGGACAGGAGCAAGTACTGTTTCTAGCAAACTAAATATACGAAGCATGGACATGAATATAATAAACTGGAAAAATGGCATATCATGGTTTAATTGGTTCTTTTAGAAATGACAACATATAGTTTAAAAGTTTAAAACCGTAGTATGTACGTGAATCGGTCAATAGGTGAATAGGATGTACAGCATCAAATATCAAGTTTTTAAGTTTTTTTGGCATGCACATACGTGCACGAACGACATCGGTGTATATCCATACACAAACGCGAGATCAGAACCTACGACAAAGTTACATATAGAATGTTACCGTGCGCGGTAAATACATACGGAGAAGGGGGTCGTGATCATGTACACTACTAACAGTTTTCCTTAACCCGTTATTTAAACATGTGAGAGATATGAAAACTGTCCTAAACATGGCAGAGACTGAAAGTAATACAACATGCAAAGTTTTAACTTGCTACCCCAAGGATCAGCATTTAACATGGTTGGTAAATCACAGTTTATTGTTATAGCAGTATGTAAAGTTTGTAGAAAGTACTTGCCTTAGTAAAACAAAGCAGCGACAAAAATGTTATAGATGCGTGATAACTCGTCACTGTAGAAATAACACATAAACTTAGTTTTTATACTAAGTTAAACACTAAGACACTAGTGGTGCAACACGACTTTCTAACTGGACACCTAGCCAAATGGTAACTTTAGCATAGGTGACCAATGTGGGATGACACAAATACTCAAACTAACTTTCTAGGGTCTTTACACTAGTGCGGGGTGAGGTTCAATACGACTATAACTCAAAAAAATACAAAAAGTTGCAAGTCGTAATTATTCAATAATTAAATCAAACTGTACACTATGTTCCAATAATTTTTGAAATAGACAAAAAGCTCAATTTTACATAAAATAAAGTACCATAATGATCCTTGTTACTTACAGAAATTTATACTAATTTTTCTGGAATTTATAAACCCTCATAAATAATTATTAAAAATCAGCAAACATAAATATTGTAAAAATGAGTTCTGTTTTCCTATTTTTTTTAAAATACCAAAGCACTTAATAAATGCTGAAAAAATTATATTAAATTGTCTAAATTAACATAGTATTTAAATACAATTTTTTCCAGATTTTTACAGTACTTAATTTATATATAAAATTTAATAACAGCAAGCAACAGTTTTTTGGAAAATAATTAATTAATTTTTTACTATTTTTGTCCATGTATTCGAATTGAACCGAAGTCCAGATACAGGACCCAGAGCCATGAATCAAGTCCAATATGACTTGTACAGACTCTGAATATATTAGACACAATTGGGCCCAAAAACCCATGCTAGGTTTGGACATCAATTGGTCATAACAAATAAACACATGAATTTTAATAATAATAATTTATTTTAAGTAGTAAAAATATACAAGTCACAAAATAATATAATAAAATAATCTTGTGAAATTCT